>CM067549.1:19047500-19465000 GCA_034509755.1 Anisodus tanguticus
GAAGCCAACTCTTAAACATATGAGACCCTGGGGGTGCCCTGCATATGTTAAGAAGATGCTCACTGACAAGTTGGAATCCAAAAGTGAGAAATGCTACTTCATGGGGTATCCAAAGAAAACTAAGGGATACTACTTCTATCCTCCTAGAGAATATAAGGTCATTATTTCCAGGAACGCAACTTTCCTTGAAGAAGAATATGTCTACAAGGAGCATAGTTGCACAGAGATAGAACTAGAAGAAATTCAAGAACCGCGAGATAACATAGAGGTTGAATCCTTGCCGAATGACCAAGGCAAGAATTCAATGGGAGTATTTGGCGAAGATTGGGTACTTCAATTACGCCCTTCGGCCAGTAGGAGTGTTACAAGGAACAATGCAGAAATGCAAGATCCTCCTACACAGCCTTTGGGAGTAGATGTAATGGTTGCACCTCCTCCCATTCAGGAAATACATGGAAATGATATTCCTGAAAGCTCTCAAGTTAGTGGATTATCCAACACACAAGAACCCCCTCACAGTCAGAACATACCAAGCATTGAACTGCAAAATAATCAACTCCGTAGGTCCATTAAGACTCATCGTCCTCCTAAAAAACTAAATCTACTTGTGGAAACACACAGTGAGATAGATGTTCCCGATAACGATAAGCCTACAACCTATAGCGAAGCAATGTTGGACATTGATTTGAAGAGATGGCAAGAAGCCATGAAATCCGAGATGGAATCTATGTACATCAATCAAGTGTGGAACTTGATTGATTTGCCAGCTGGGGTTAAACCCATAGGATGCAAATGGGTCTTCAAGAAGAAGATCAATGGATTTGGTAAGGTACAGACTTATAAAGCAAGGTTGGTGGCTAAAGATTATAATCAACGGTATGGGGTTGATTATGATGAAACCTTTTCACCTGTTGCTAAGATTAAGTCCATTCGGATTTTGCTTGCAATAGCTGCATATTATGACTATGACATTTGGCAGATGGACGTCAAAACCGCTTTCCTCAATGGTAATCTAGTTGAGGAAGTGTATATGAAACAACCTGAGGGTTTTTCGTCTAAGTCCGAACCAAATGCTGTATACAAGCTACAAAAGTCCATTTATGGGCTTAAGCAAGCCTCGATGAGTTGAAACATTTACTTTGACAAGGCTATCAAGTCATTTGATTTCGTCATAAGCAAAGAGGATCCCTATGTTTACAGTAAATGCAAGGATGGGAGTATTGCCTTCATTATTATATATGTAGATGACGTATTGATAATGGGAGACAATAAGACTCTCTTGCAGTCAGTCAAAGAGTAGTTGTCCAGTACCTTCATGATGAAGGATTTAGGTGAAGCCTGCTACATTATGGGAATTAGGATCTATAGAGATAAACCTAATAGATTGTTGGGGATGTCACAGTCATTCTACATAGACAAAGTGCTTAGACGTTTTTCTATGGAAAATTCCAAGAAAGGCGATCTACCTATGGGTTAAGGCATCAAGTTATCTAAGAAGGACAATCATTCTAATGCTATAGAACTTGAGCTCATGAAGAGGATCACATATGCTTCGGCTATAGGATCGATCATGTATATCATGACCTGTACTAGGCCAGATGTGACCTTTGCACTTAGAATGACTTGCAAATTCCGTAGAATCTTGGGGGAAAACACTGGAAAGTAGTCAAGAGTATTCTTAAGTATCTTAGACGAACTAAAGATTACTTCTTAGTCTATGGTGGAGAAGAAAAGCTAGTTGCTACTGGGTACACTGATGCTAGCTTCCAGACGGATCTTGATGACTTCAAATCTCAGTCTGGGTACACGTTCATTTTCAATGGTGGAGCAGTGAGCTGGAAAAGTTCCAAACAAGCTACAACTGTTGATTTGACAACGGAAGCTGAGTACATTGCTCGATCGGAAGCTGGTAAAGAAACTGTCGAAATTTCTGAGTTCCTGAAGGAACTAAGGGTAGTTCTGAGTGCTAGTTGTCCAATAACTATTTATTATGACAACACTAGTGCGATTTCACAAGCTAAGGAACCAAGATCAACAAACAGAAACAAGCATGTACCAAAGATATACCACATACTTAGGGAGATGGTAGAGACTGAAGAGATTAGATTAGACTATGTTCCCATAGACGATAATCTAGCTGACCCATTCACTAAATCATTAAGCTTAGTCAAGCATAATGGTCACTTTGAGAATATGGGCATTAGATATGTTAAAGATTGGCTCTAGGCAAAGTGGGGGATTGAAAGTATATGTATGTCCTAGAGACAATCAATATCAGGACAAATGTATTTTATACACGTTCGTATTATTATTAATGGAGATTAATATTTTGGCATTTGCAATTATTGAATTATTAGTTGATTATTTGTAATATTCTATAATATGCATCCCTAGAGGTTACGTTGTTATTAATAGTGTAAGATATTAATATTATAATGTAACTCTTAAAATAGCCTCGACTAATGATCATAGAGAATAGGATATCGACGATATGTGATAAGTCGACATGTGGTCTACATCACATCCTTAGAGGATGTAATATGTCTCACCTGCTACGAGTAATGGCTACTCGTGATGGACACATGGATACTTTAGAAGTATTGGTATACCCTGCTGATATACTGTTTGTTATACATGTCTAAAGTATGATCAGCGTGTGGGAGATAGAAGTCCTTAGACTTGAGGTCAATACACACCTTGTCTACAGCGTATTATACTTTGATCCTGTCCTAAGCTCAAATTCCTTATAGGTTGACATACAGTTTGTATTGGGTACATTATGATGTGGATTAAAGGTGGTAGTTGAGCCAAGATTAGGATTCATTCCTCGAGTGTATATTCGAGAGAGCACTCAACTTCTCAGTGATATTGGGTTGACTAAGTCGTTGGCCAACGCAATAGACATATCTAGAATATGTTCTTGTTGTCAACCAATATAGATGAGATATAATGATCAAGCCATTTGGATAGACACTTGGCAAATCCAAGCTTGATCGAGTGCGTCGAGAATGAAAGGATTTTATATTCCCACATAAAGGTTCAGTTTACTGAATTCGTATAAATATACTTTACATATTGAGTTCGTCTTACGGCGCCGTCTAGGAGTTCCGTGTAGACCCTAATATGATTAGTTGGCATGTGAAGACCTGTAGGGTAACACTATGTCAATTATTTCTTCGATCTAAGGGTGTATTGAGAAAATGTTAAATATTCGATTTGGAATCAAGATATTTAAATTAATAATAACTATGGGATAATTTCTATTTGATGGAAATTATTTAATTAAGTTAAGATTGGATTTTTGATTTAATTAAAATGTGCTGAAAATATTTTGTGAAAATGGCGAGGCGCCGCAATGCTAAATAGGCACCATGCCAAATCAGATTGGCATGCTGCAATTCGTTTTGGGCCAGGCTTTGAGCCCAACCCAAAATCTGAATTTTCCCCTAATTTCACATATATATAGAGCACCTCCTCATTCATTATTAGACACATTATTCATATATTATTCTAATTCTTAGAGATCTAGAATAAAACTCTCTCTTGAACCTCTGCCGAATTTTCTAGTTGTTCGAAGGAGGTATACATCGGAGTTCTTGGAACTTGCTGTCGAAGATCAATTGTGTGCGCACCCTCTAAAATTACTAAAAGACTTCAGAGTTTTCAAACCGTAAGTATTCTATCAAAGTATTACGGTTATATATATGTTATGTATTGACGTATTTTATATTACTACATAATCATCCCATAGTTCGTCACTTGTTGGGTTTGAAACACAAAATTTTCAAATTCCGCTGCATACACGAACCCAACAAAAACCTACAATTAGAGCCAGGTTTGGGCATGCGAGGTAGTGTTAAGAGTCCCTTATCGGATATGGAATGGGAACATGGACTTTTTATATGGACTTGGACAATCCTCACCCAAAAGCTAGCTTATAGGGTGAGGATTGTTCAAGTTCATGTTCTCACTCCATATCCGATGTGAGACTCTTAACACACCCCCGCACACCCAGACCTTGTTAACTAGAGCGTGGATAATATAATTTGGGGATCCAACACCGGTGAACATAGAATTGGAATGGGCATGACTCTAATACCATGTAAATAATGGATCTTGGGCCTAATTACCCATCCCATATCCGATTTGGGGTTGAGTTAGGTCCAAGATCCATTCTTTACATGGTATTAGAGTCAAACTCATTCCAATTCGTTGTTCACCGATGTTGGGCCCCCAAATTATATTATTCACGCTCCAGTTAACAAGGTCTAGGCGTGCAGAGGAGTGTTAAGAGTCTCACATCGGATATAGAATGAGAACATAAACTCCTTATATGGACTTAAACAATCCTCACCCTATAAGCTAGCTTTTGGGGTTGAGTTATGCCTAAGATCCATTTCTTTACGATATCCATTGCTCAACCCTTCTTGTTTGAAATGTTTAATTTTGTTATTACAATGATTTCCATCAAATTACTTTAAGGATTACGTTGGCTATTTATAACTTTTTAGTATATATGTTAGAGGTACGTTTTTGTGGAATTTTTTTTATTTTCAGTTTAGTCGGGGTGGTTCCACATCTCATCACTCTTAAATTTAAAGAGATTTTAGTAAGTCTGAACCTTCAAAAACTTGAGTTACGCACGCAATCGACCTCACAAGATGGAGTAAAATAGAGTAATACTTCCGGGAGATCACTTGGAAACTACATATAAAGATGCTTTTAGTACTCAAGGATGTTACCTATAAAATCAATGAAATAGATGCAAGTTGTGGAAGATAAGATTTAAATCTCAATAGATACGGAAAATGATACTCCCTCTGTTCCATTGTACGGAGTTTAAGAAATAAAGGAAATTTTTTAGATCTTGTGGTATTAAATTAAAGATGTATGAGATTCTTTAAATCTTGTAGTCTCAAAATTGTCTTGAATTTGAAAATTTACTAAATATAGAAAGACTCTTTTTGGGACAAACCAAAAAAGAAAGTAAGACTTAAATTGAGATGGAGGGAGTAGGTGATTTAATTTTGTTTGCCTAAGCTTACATTTTAGTGGGAGATGGCATATATCAAGCACAATTGATGATTGAAGAATAGCATTTCTATCTTATTCTTGATTGAAGAAAAACAAACTGCTGAAAATAAATTAAGCAAAAATAAAACCTTTTCATGTCATTCATCACTTCATTCACCATTTCTGGTTAGTTAAACCTAGGCCTGGCCAGTGGGCCGGGCTTGGGTCTGGCGGGCCGGGTCTGGCGGGGTCGGGGTCGGGGTCGGGGTGGGACGGGTGAAGGGGTCGGGGTCGGATCTGGCGGGGTCTGGCGGGGTCGGGTCTGGCGGGACTTGCTCAAGTCCCGTCCCGATCCCGATCCCGATCCCGTCGGTATCGGATCGGGGCGGGGTCGGGTCGGGGTCGAGGTCCTGCGGGTTTTCATTTTTTAAAAATAAATAACATATGTATAAAAAAACTCAATAAACAAGATAAGATAGTGTAATAAAAACATCTCAAGGCTGTTTTTGTGCCTCTTATATTAATAGACATGATTTTTTTGTAATACAAATACAATTATCTAAAATCTAAATTGCAACTTTGTGGTGTTGTCCAAAAGTTGCAAATTACATAATAAAATTTCAATTAAAAAAATTACATTCTCAAAAAAACCTGTTCTAATTGCTTGATGATTTCCCGGTTCTTCGGTTGGAATTGGTATTTGTTGGTCAAATTGATCCACGTCGCTTCCACTACCTTCGGTTAAGATTTCGTTGTAGTTTTCATCTTCTTTTTCGTTGATCTCCGGTTGACCGCACCTTCTCCGCTCCGCTCGTATCCAATCTCTGAATAATACCGCAATTTCCAAGTCGTCTCCGCTAATGAGTGTCTCGTGGTCTCCTATTTGATATCTCGCTGCAGAAAAAGTGCTTTCGACGCAGCTTGATGACGCTTGAATGTTCAAAATATCTCGAGCCATCAATGAAAGTGTCGAAAGGTCTTCTCATTCCCCTCCAAAGATTTCAAAGTCTTCATGTCCATCTTCATTGATAACTTCTTGATACGATGCACGAACCCTGCAAAACAAAAATATCAAACTCGCTAATTTGGTTAGTAGTAGAGGTACGGCCGCACATTTTATTTCTGAGGCTTTCAATACTAGCCGCAGAAACAACATATCTTTTGTGAGGTTGTGTTGAAGATGAAGAAGATGGTATGGAAGCCGGTAAGTTACTAGCATTTTCTTGTTGATAAAATCTATATATATTTTTGCATTGGTGTTCTACGCTAGACAACACTTCTTCTTTAGTTTGTTCAATAGGTGGTGGGTGATTTAGATTTTTGGGACTTGGAGGTGGTAGTACTTCTATATAATCGTAAATAGTTTCAATTAGTGATTTAGTACCGTCTATTTTAATAGTAGGATTTAATACAGAACCAATAATATAAATAGAGGGAATAGGAATAAAATATTTTTTTATTTTGACAAACATTTTTTTAATAGCTGTCTTATAAGCTAATTTTTTCATATATTCACTAAGTAATAAAAATATTAGAGTTATATAAAACAACATAGTTGAAATAGTAGGATAATATATACCGGAAAATTCTTTTGTTGCTTAAAAAAATTTCTCTAAAAATACAATAAGTTCGGAAATTTTTACCCAATCACTATCTAAAATCATATCAGCTGGATTTTTATTATGAGAGTTAAAAAATAAAGTTATAAGTATTCTATAGTCATAAGCAACAAGTAGTTGCTCGTATAAAGAATTCCACCTAGTGGATACTTTGGTGGAATTTTTCTATAAGGTAGTCCACAATCGTGACAAGTTTTTTTATATTCTTTTCTACGTTGTACTTTATTACTTTTAAAAATAAAGTTTATAGCAAATTGTATTTTACTAAGAATGTCTTCAAAAAGTGATAGACCATCCTTTACAATTAAGTTATATATATGGCACGCACATTTTATATGAAAATGATCTGGAAAAGATGGAGTTAAACTATTTTTTAAAATTGTAATTGCGTAATTGTTAGAAGAAGCGTTATCTAATGTAATAGTCATAATTTTATCGGTTATTCCGTAATAATGGCACACTTGATAAATATTATCTCGCAATAAAAGTACCAAAGTGTGCCTATCATCTATATATCTATACGCTAAAATACGTTTTTGCATAGACCATTTATAATCTATCCAATGACAAGTTACAGTTAAATAATCATGGCCGTTAGTACTATGACCTATATCAGACGTGATAGATACTTTGCCATTAAAATGATAAAATGAAAAACGTAAATATTGTTGATATTCATGCGCGAATTTAAATACATCTCTCTTAACAGTTGATCTAGGAAAACCGTTAAAAGCAAAATTATATATATCTCTAATGTAATGAATAAAACCGGGAGATGAAGGAAATGAAAAAGGCAAACCCTCCACAACAACTAATTTTGATATTGCTTCCCTATCTCTATGTTTATTGTATTTAGAGCCTACAATTCCCCCCCGTCATAGGGTTAATTTGACCCCGTACTTGGTCCGGACAAGATATCGGTATGTGAACCTTGTCCCGATGGAGCGGGCGTTTGCGCACCCGGTTTTGAAGCCTAGTATTGGGCATACCTAGCTGGATGAGCACTTACTACGTGTCTAATTAAACCCCCCATCCCACCGTGACCTTTTCCAGTTTTAAATTTTAGAACATTTTTACAAATTTTACATATAATTACTTGATTCTCTACGTCCCTATCAAAAAAATGTCCATGCATCTGATTTTAATAGTCGTTTTGCTGGACCTCGTCTCATACTAGGGGGAATAGGAGGCATTTCAGTTGAAGGTGCACTAGTGGGTGTGTTGTCATCAACATTAGTGGGTGTATCATCTAGATCATCGTCTAAATTAAAGTCTTCTTGAGTTCCAGAAAATAGTTCCTCGTCTAAATCTAATGGTATTGTAGGAAAATGTTGAGTATCAACAAAATCATCCTGTGTAGGAATAAGATGACTAGAAGAAGTACCCTTGCCCTGGTTTCCCCTACTAGAAGAAGTCTTACTCTTAAACATACCTTTAATTCCTTCCATTTTAATTATATGCTAACAAATAATTAAAGTAAATGAAATTAAGTGCGCTAAATAAAATAAACAGACAATAATAATTTAATGAAGGAACGAATGTACCAAACGCCGACGTAACGTCGACGTGTAATCGAGAGGTTGAAAATTGAAACTTTGCTCGATGGAAGATCCTCAAGCTAGTTGCCAACTTCACTCCCAATTCCCAAATGAATAAATAAAATTGAATATTTAGCAAACAATGTAGACTTGTAGAGAGATATATTGAGAGATTAGAGAGATTGTAGGAAGATTTGTGAGAAAGATGAAGAGAAAATGAGTTATTTATAGTTGAAAAATTGGGTTAAAGTGTAAATATAATAACTTATGGGTTAAAAATAAATATTAAGGGGTAGGGGGGTTGGGGGGGGGGGGGGCCTAAAATGGCCGTTCCCCAACGGCCAAAATCTAAAATGGTCGTTGGTGCACCGGTTATATTTGCAAAGGGGGAAAAATCGGTCGGGGTCGGGGTCGGGATGGGCTCGGGGCGGGCTCGGGTCAGGCGGGCTTGGGGCGGGCTCGGGTCTGGCGGGACGAGACATTGTCCCGTCCCGAGTTCGAGTCCCGCCACCATTATTATTATTTTTTTTTACGCGGGGTCGGGGCGGGACCGAGGCGAGCTCGGGACGGGGTCGGGTCGGGGTCGGGCCATCCCGGCCCACTGGCCACCCCTAGTTAAACTTAAACCTCGTTACATGACTGGGAAAGGTTTCATGAGCGGCAAACATCGAAGACCAACACAAAATAGGAACAAAAGTGCAAATGACCCTTTATAATATTGATCTATCAAATCATACAACTTACTGAAATAACCATAGTTTATGTTAATAACAATTTTAAATCAATACAGCGAACATTATAAAAAGTGAAAAGGACACAGAGGCCACCAGCACAAAAAAAAGGTTCAAAAAAGTCCCAAAATGGGCTTAATACCCCAAGCTGGCCGGCCAGCCCAAACAAATGCCAAGCGCTATCCGGCGCAGCTTCAGACTTCCTGTTGGCACTCAAACTCATCCAACATGCTTGGATTGGGCCTTTATAAGTTTGAGGTCAGAGTTGGGCTCTTATCTTCTTCCTTTCTTGTCCTTTTTCTTCCCTTTATTTTTCTCTCTTCTACTATGGATTAAAAAAGAACTGCATAAATAAACTAAAGTAACCATTATCGAAAACTTAACAAATTAAAATATATCAACTACAAACTAAGTATACATTTATTAAACATAAATTATATGTTAATTATACATTTTTATACACATATTGTACAATAATGATACAATTTCTATACGTATGATACATTTTCTATACATATACAGTAGTGATACGTATTCTATACAACAATGATAAACTTTATATACATATGCTGAAATTAGTTAAAAATGGCTAGAAAATGGAATTATTTTGAAAAGGCTAAAAATGACTTTTAAGATACTTGGGCTACCGGGAGTCCATAGCTAAAAAAAAACGCTTTTTTGTTATTTTTGGATGCAGCCCCTGGAATCGTGCTCAAGTTCTGGGAACAGCACCTCTAATGTCATTATTAACTATGCAAAGACAAATTCCCCACCAGGAAAATCAATAAGTTTCACAAATAGTTTGTCCTCCAAAAGAAAGGCAGTCTGCAGCTCTCTTTCTCTCATGTCGAACGTGTCTGATTTTGTATCTGAAGTTGATACCTGTATGCTGCAGCTTAAGAAAGTTGCCAATTCATGCGATGACATTATTATTTCATCTTTCGCCTAAAGGGTACATGAATTGCCTGAGAAAAAATCTAATCCATTGAACAAAATCACAAAAAAGCAAAAAACTCTAATTTGTACATGGAGGCAACTACACTGATGCTATTAGTATATCCAACACTACTGCGAAGAAGTTTGCTCCGACTATAACTATTGCTATTTCTTACCAACTTTGATGTTCCATCCATCATCGTCTATCGTCTGACATTAGCCAAATATTTCTTCAGAAAGAACACCATCAACTAGAAACCTTCTCAGAAGAAAAAGCTGGAGATAGAACTAATTAAAAGTAACTGATAGTAAAACATATTTAGCCAAAGACTGAGCATATATCACAAATCATTGCTATATTATTAATAACTTCAAACAGAACTGTTAGGCTCACCAGGTTCTACATATTCATTGAAAAAGGATGCGTCTTGACAAAATTCTTGATATTTTTAAGCCACCGGATGTATTCCTTGGCGTCTTTGCTAATTACATACTCCAGCAAAAAGCTAGCAGTGACGCCCGTCAGCCCTGACTTCAAGATACTCATAGAAAGACTTCTGCAGACTTTCATTTAGAAGTATGAAAAGAAGACAACACAACTTGGGTAATCAGTATAAGAATGTGGCTCCAAACGAACTCCATCATATGAAAGATAAGTACTTACGAGAAAGCAGGCCCTCTATAGTCTAGCTGATTGCTTGAACTTCTTGACTCCTTAATGGATATGCCACAAATTGAAATTTTATTTGGAAAAGCTCTCACATCAAACTCTAGTGACAAGCCCTTTTCTTTTGAGATGGTGACAGAAAATGGAACACTAGGTTGTGGCTCAGTTTCTTCCTCATTGTTAACAGCATCATCTTCATCATTTTCACAACTGGCATTAGGCATGTCTACTACAATATTTATGGTCTCTTCTCCATAATCTCTCGTAAGAACAATAACCCTTTTTCCTGCTTTATCTTGAACCTTAAAAGGAAAGTCATCTGGGATGTCTACAACCTACATAAAAGGGAGATTTCAACCGACTGGTGCCAATAGGTGGTAAACGTGTTCGATAACACTCCATTCCAGTATTATTACAGACAAATTGTGGATTGATATGCGCATTTGCAATAATTTACACTTATAATTAAGCAGCTAAACGGCCCCCGGGACTTTGTTTTAATGGTGAGAACGTAGCTTGTTGTGTGAGTTAGGCACAGGCCATGTGTTAAAGGCAAAAAAGATACCAGGTAGTCACTTTTAGGATTGTTAACTGAATTACAGCAAGCCTTTGCAAAGTAGTTCAAAAATCGACACAGCTTAAAATGCGGAGAAGTAATTGAAAAATAGCAACATGAATTCCAGAAACTTTCCTACACGAAGTGCTGCAAATGAAACTCCAAGATCATATCCTGGAATTCCAACTTATACAAGTCAAGCACTACAGTCTACAGTGAAACTTAAGGACCGTGACCTGGAGTTCGAACTTATACAAGTCAAACTGCTGCAGTGAAACATCAGGACCTTGTCCTGAAATTGAACTTGTGGTTACAACAATTGCAGGAAACGGGAAGTAAGTAAATATTACAAATTGCTTGAAAGGATAAACTAAAGATTACAACAAACTGGAAATAAGAACAATTACAAACTCCTTGTGATTTGTTGAGTCGAGTGATGACACTCTGTCTTTAAGACAAAATTTCCCCGTATATATCCTTTTACAGTGTCGGGCAATAGTCTCCCAAGATACAACAGCAACTTAACAAATGAGCAAAGGAAACTCAAGTGTTACTCTTGAAGAACTTTGAATATAGAAAACATGCTAGAGATGAAGAAGAAGCTTTCAGAAAAATATCTTAAGTGTGTTGAACAATTGAGCCAAAGGCCTCAATTTATAGTGTAAGGAGATGACCCCTCAACTAGCCAACTAATGGCCTTCAATAGCCGTGTAATGACACTTATTGAGGGGTTACATTCTACCAAATAATTGTTGAATTCATGTGCCAAATAATGGAGATTCAATGCTCCAAAACCAGCCCAAAAGTCAAAACTTTCCATCTTCCTATCGCAGCATTCTGCCTCCGAAGCGCCGCGGAGCCTCGTCTCCAGTGGCTGAACTCCCAATTAGTGTCGCGGCGCTACCTAAGAGGCGCCGCGGCGCCTCGGCTTCGATGGGGCTGCGTCGCGGCCCTTCGCGGCGATTTCCGACTCGTTTCATCTTACACTTCGCACACTTCTTCCTTCGTTTACCAACGTGGAATACTTGTCATTTGGCCAATAACCGTCCATCATTTTATGTCTCAAACGTTTCACTTACGTACCAATATCTCTTTCACTAATGAAATTTGCGATACTTGACACTACGTGTGCGCGTGTGTGGAAACGATTTTTTCAACGTGCGGAGCCCCAGTTGTTCGAGTCATAAATAATGGGATAAACTTAATTCCACATTAGTAAATTTCCAACAATCCCCTCTTGAAAGAGATTTTGGCGCACTCACATGGTGCCTTTTTCAGCAATCTTTCAGCGGACCGATGTTGCATCTGGATAGGTAGCTTCCGCTTCGAACCTTCCATGGTTGAATACCATCGGACTTACTTACTGCGCGGTGAACGTGATGTCTTGAACTGTCAGTGTTTAGTGTAAACCAAGTCAACGGTACCAACACAACAACTTATCTTACTCTGTTCTCCGTAATGTTTTGTCCGTTGTGGTCGTGGACACTTCTTGGATTCTTAAGTGCGTTCATTTGAGGCGGATGTCCTTGCACTTAAATAGGTAGTCTTCTACAAGGTATTCTGCTATACCCCACTTTACAAGTGTTAGGAATCGTTAAAAGTCTCCCCAAAACTTATCCTCAATCGTTGAGGATCATTAAAGGTTTTGGAAACTTAACCTTTACCCACACTGCAGATAGCGCTTAATGTCTATCGTAGGAACGGATTTGGATTGATGTTTCTTTACAGAAATCACTATCCGAAGTGCTCATGCTTCCACCCAAGCGCTCAACTGAACCTTTACAACTTAGTTTTCCCCTTGAACCTAATTCCTGGGATCTCCAGTCAGTAAGGTTGGGTTACCACTGCATTGGTCCTTATAGCTTGGGTTTTAAGCTCATTCCCCTAGACAAGCAGAATATCTGATCTTTGGGTAAGCCCTTTGTCAGCGGGTCCGCTATGTTATCCTTTGATTTTATGTAATCAATAAATATTATACCTCTGGTGATCAGCTGCCTAACGGTCTTATGTCTCCGTCGAATATGACGAGACTTGCCATTGTACATAGAACTTCGTGCCCTTCCTAGAGTCAACTGGCTGTCGCAGTGGATCATTACAGAAGGAACGGGTTTGTCCCAACAAGGGACATCCTCTAAGAAGTCGTGAAGCCACTCAGCTTCTTCTCATTCTTTGTCTAAAGCGATAAACTCCGATTCCATCATGAATCGGGCGATGCAAGTTTGCTTAGAGGATTTCCAAGACACAGCCCCACCACCAATTGTAAATATATACTCACTGGTGGACTTGGTGTTCTCTATATTAGATATCCAATTTTCATCACTGTACCCCTCTAATACAGTTGGATATCTCGAATAATGCAACCCGTAAGTTAGCGTGTATTTCAGGTATCATAGTACCCGATTCAACACCTTCCAATGATCATTACTTGGATTACGGGTAAACCTAGCCAACTTGTTGACTGCATAAGTAATATCAGGTCAGGTGCAGTTTGTTATGTACATCAAACTCCCAATCACCTGTGCATATCTCTCCTGGCATACGGGTGCACCACTATTTTTATCAAGCTTTTGATTTCTATCCATTGGTGACTTCACAGGCGAACTGTCAAACATCTCAAACTTTCTCAACATATCCTTGATGTAGTGAGACTGAGATAAGACCAGTCCGTCAGACGTCTTAGAGATTTTTATCCCTAAGATGACATCTGTGATACCCATATCCTTCATGTCGTAGCATTGTTTCAACATGTTCTTAGTCTCTAGGATCAAGCTAGGACTGCTCCCTGTGATCAACATGTCATCTACGTACATGTATATCATGACGAACGAGTCAGAGTTACCTTTCGTGTAGACACATTTGTCACATTCATTAATGGAGAAATCCTTCGATAGTAGAGTACTATCAAATTTTTGTGCCATTGGTTCGGGGCTTGTTTCAGCCCATACAAATATTTGACAAGTCGACAGACTTTCTTCTCTTGCCCTGGAACCACATACCCCTCGGATTGTTCCATATAGATTTCTTCTTCCAAATCACCATTTAGGAAGGCCGTCTTGACATCCATTTGATGTATCTCAAGGTCACCCAACACAATGATCGCAATGAATACTCGTATAGACGTCATCCTAGACACCGGGGAGTACGTGTCAAAATAGTCAAGGCCTTCCTTCTGCCGATAGCCCTTGACTACCAAACTGGCCTTGTACTTGTCTATAGACCCATCTACTTTATACTTCCGTTTGAGTATCCACTTACAACCCAACGGCTTGTTTCCCGGAGGAAGATCAACCAACTTTCAAGTATGGTTATGCAGGATGGAGTTTATTTCACTCTCAATAGCTTCTTTCCAGAGCGGTGCCTCTGGAGTTGACAATACTTTAGCAATTGTCCTTGGTTCATCATCAACCATATAAGCTACAAAGTCAGGACCGAAGGATTTATCCTTCCTATCCCTTTTACTTCGCCTCGGTTCCATCTCTGGAGTCTCTAAGTTCTGAGAATCTGAAACACTAGTTTTCGGATATTCAGCCACTTCGAAGTCCACTAGATCTGAACCATCTAGATCCGGGCAGTCAATGACTCCTGGTTCCTGAGAGTTCATAACTTCGTTTGCGAGAGGTTATGTCTTTTTCCTTTCTAGGAAAAGTATCCTCAAAGAATTGAGCATTCTTTGATTCCATGATTGTACCACCGTGGATATCTGGAATATATGACTTATGCAATAAGAAACGATAAGCACTACTGTTATTTGCATATCCGATGAAAATGCAATCTACGGTCTTAGGCCCAATCTTGACCTACTTTGGCTTGGGCACTTCAACCTTTGCCAAACAACCCCACACCTTTAAATATTTATAGGTGGGTTTCCTTCCCTTCCATTATTCATATGGAGTTTAGTCCTTACCCTTATGTGGGACTCTATTAAGTATCGTATTAGCGATAAGAACGGCTTCTCCCCACATGTTTTGGGGAAGACCGGAATTGATGATCAAGACATTCATCATTTCCTTCAATGTGCGGTTCTTGCGTTCAACAACACCGTTCGACTGAGGGGAGTATGGAGCCATCGTTTGATGAACAATGCCCGATTCGATACAATATTCCTCAAATGGCGCTATATATTCTCCCCCTTTATCGCTACGAATGGATTTAATCCGGATGCTTAGTTGGTTTTCAACTTCTGCTTTGTAGCGTCGGAACGCTTTAAAGACTTCATCTTTACTTTTCAACAAGTAAAGGTAACAATACCTTGTGCTATCATCAATGAATGTTACAAAGTACTTATTCCCCCTAGTTCGTGCAAACTTCAAATCACATATATCTATGTGAATAAGTTCTAAAGGAGCGGTATTCCTTTCGATGGATCGAAAAGGAAGCTTTGTGAGTTTTGCCTCTACGCACACCTCACACTTATGTCGAGGGTTTACGTCGATAGACGGCAATAACTCCAACTTAACCAACCTTTGGATGGACTTATAGTTAACATGTCCTAATCTATGATGCCATAAATTAGAGGATTCAAGCAAGTAAGAAGAAGCTTTAATATTATTGCTTGCACGTATTACAGACATGGCGTTAACTTTGAAGAGGCCTTCACAAACGAAGCCTCTTCCTACAAAAGTTCCATTCTTGGTGATTAAAAACTTATTGGACTCAAACACTAGCCTAAAACTAGCATTAACCAATAAATGACCCGAAATTAAATTCCTCCTAATCTCAGGGACATGCATCACCTCCTTCAGATTGAGCTTCTTTCCAGAAGTCATCTTCAGGACTACCTTTCCTACTCCCAGCACGTTAGAGGAAGCGTTGTTACACATGAACATCTTCTTGTCTATAACTATTGTATATGTGGATAAGGCATCTCTATTGGAACAGATGTGTCTGGTAGCACCCGTGTCCATCCACCATTGCATGGGATTCTCAACAAGGTTTGCTTCAAGCACCACCGCTGAGAACTCCTCAATCATGTCTTTAAGAAGCGTGTTTTTGACGACGTTAGCATGTGCCTTGCCTTTGGCCTTGGCCTTCTCTTGTTGCTCAGTCTTGAGCTTGCGGCAATCCTTGATTATGTGACCAGGTTTCCCACAGTGGTGACAGTTCCCCTTGAACTTCTCTGCCGTTTGGGCCTTGCCATCTTTCTGGAACTTGCGCTTCTTGCTTGGGTTCCCTTTGGCCTCAGCCAGATTTTCCTTTAGTTGTTTTCCCCTAGGCAAGGCCTTCTTATTATCTTCCTGAATCTGGAGTTTGATAATAAGTTCCTCAAAGGTCATTTCCTTTGTCTTGAGTTTTAAGTAACTCATAAACTCATTCCACGAGGAGGTAACTTCTCAATCAGTGATGCAACCAAAAACTTGCTCATTTGGTTTCATACCTTCCAAATCCAGGTGATGTAGAATCATTTGGAATTCCTGGACTTAGGACATCACAGTTTTGCTATCCACCATTTGAAATTTCAGGAATTTCCCAACGATGAATTTCTTAGTACCAGCATCTTGTGCGTTGTACTTCTTCTGCAGCTTTTCCCATAACTCTTTGGCGATGCTTATGACGCAATACATCGTGTAGAGTGGGTCTGATAGACAATTTAGAATATAGTTATTACACATGAAATCACTATGACTCCAAGCATCAAGAGCCATCTTCATGCCATTGACGACATGGATACTTTGGCCCCCTCCAACCGTTTCATTAGGCTGAGGGTCCACTTCATCTCCAGCTTGTGGAGGATGTTCTGTTAGGAAACGAGTCATTCCCATAACAGTTAGATAAAACAACATCTTCTGCTGCCATCTCTTGAAGTTGGAGCCCATAAACTTCTCTGGGTGTTCATAATGGAAACCGGAGGGTGGAGGAACATTAACGTTCCCTTGAGCAACTGGAAAGGCATTGGGTGTGCCTTGAGCAATGGGGAAGGCAGATGAGTTGCCTTGAGTAGCAGCAGCAGCAGAATCAGAAGCGAGTTGTTCTCTTCCAATCATCTTTCTAAGCACTTACAACAATCTTGTCTTAAAATTGTGGGTTACAACAATTGCAGGAAACAGGAAGTAAGTAAATATTACAAATTGCTTGAAAGGATAAACTAAAGATTATAATAAACTGGAAGTAAGAACGATTACACACTCTCATTGTGATTTGCTGAGTCGAGTGATGACACTCTGTCTTTAAGACAATATTGCCCCATATATATCCATTTACGGTGTCGGACAATAGTCTCCCAAGATACAACAACAACTTACCAAATGAGCAAAGGAAACTCAAGTGTTACTCTTGAAGAACTTTGAATATAGAAAACTTGCTAGAGAGAAAGAAGAAGCTTTCAGAAAAATATCTTAAGTGTGTTGAACAATTGAGCCAAAGGCCTCAATTTATAGTGTAAGGAGATGACCCCTCAACTAGCCAACTAATGGCCTTCAATAGCCATGTAATGGCACTTATTGAGGGGTTACATTCAACCAAATAATGGCTGAATTCATGTGCCAAATAATGGAGATTCAATGCTCCAAAACCAGCCCAAAAGTCAGAACTTTCCATCTTCCCGTCGCAGCATTATGCCTCCGAAGCGCCGCGACTCTGCGAATTAGCGTTGCGGCGCCTCGTCTCCAGTGGCTAAACTCCCAATTAGTGTCGCGGCGCTCCGGCGCCTCGACTCCGACGGGGCTGCGCCGCGGCGATTTTCGACTCGTTTCATCTTACACTTCTTCCTTCGTTTACCAACGTGGAATACTTGTCATTTGGCCAATAACCGTCCATCATTCTATGTCCCAAACGTTTCACTTACGTACCAATATCTTTTTCACTAATGAAATTTGCGATACTTGGCACTACGTGTGCCCGTGTGTGGAAACGATGTTTCCGACGTGCGGGGCCTCAATTGTTCGAGTCATAAGTAATGGGATACACTTAATTCCACATTAGTAAATTTCCAACAAAACTTATACAAGTCAAACTCAATGAAGGTGCCCTAGAATTCGAACTTATACAAGCAAAACTCCAAGACCGTGTCCTGGAGTTTGAATTGACAATAACTAATTATATTCAGGACTATACATTTGATTTACTCTAATGGATTGTTAGTCAAATAGAGGATATCTCCTCTCAATTCTTTAAGATTGCAATTTGTATCTGTCTTGTTTGGTTTCTAACTTGTAAAACTAACTAATGGTAATAACAAATACATTGGTTAAATTGATCCTTCAATAAGCAAAATCTGAAATATGTTTCAAAGTTTGAAAATTTTAGAACATGTATTTGTGCCTTTCATAAATTTAGGTAAGTCGTTGGAGTATGTCAAGAGGATCAATGAATGTGGGTTGATCGGAAGAACCAATGAAGCTCATCTTCTACATCAAATAAACTCATACGTTACAAAAGAACCTATAATTGCCAAGTTTAATTGCGAGAACGCGGGGCAACTTACAACTTCTAAGGATAATTTGGCGCATAATTCATTTTATGGTCAAAAAGTAGTCTCTGATGATGACATAGCTTGCCAATGAGAATGGAGAGTATTACACACTAAAAAGATAATAGAAGCGGAAAAGCAGAAAAAGAAGCGGGTGTTTGCCGCTTTGTTGAGTTGTGGTTAATTTTCAATCACTTTGCAGACTTACTACATTTCAATCAGCAGCCTTAAAAGTGAATATTTGTGAAAATCACCTGACAAAAAGACTGATATTTAAGTGTAAAAGGGTCGAGGGAGAGGTTCATTATCCACTGAATTCCAAATCGTGTGCCACTGACCATCGGAGATTTCTCAATTATCAAAACATAAAAAGACCACTAAGCTTGGTGGTCCGTATAACTAGTGGCGGTCACAGGAATTTGGGATTCAAGAAAGTGCTAGACTGTGTCACTCAGGGTTTGAAGTTATAACCTAAAGCAATTTTTTAACGCACTTTACCGCTACACTGGAATCTTCTCTTATATCAAAGGAATAAAATAATTTATATATAACAAAAAAAAAATCATTTCCCTATTTATAAAGTATACTTTTCGACAAAGAGGATTCAATTGAACCCTTAGCTCTACATAGCTCCACCCCTGTGTATAACTACATTCTAAGAAAGTGGAATATAGACCACAGATGGGTGAAACATATTTAAAGCTTGATCTCCCTTATTGTATATTCTGCATCAAACAGGTTAATCCGAAGCAACTAAAACTAGTCACTGAATTTGATACCATTTTTATGGTCTTCGTGAACCTTTAGACCTTATAGGCTTATACTTGGGCAGTTAATCTTTTTTCAAGAATATATAATACCTTTCTGTTAATAAAAAGTCCCTTATAATTTGAATATCAGAAAATCAAATAGCTTATGCTCCCATTCCGTTCCATGGACTGCCCTTAGCACCTTATAAATTAGATAAGCATAATTCTAACGGTATTAGATTTCTAAGCTGTTGGAAAAATTGGCAAGGATACACATTGAAATCTCTTAATATCCTTCTACAAGAGGATAAAAATCATTACAAGTTAAAACATCAAGAGATATCAGTGATCAGCATCGGTCTAAAGATAGAAGTGGCATGATGGAATTCGGATGACTTAATCACAATTATATTTACATGTCATTTAACAATCTCCATAAATTTCCGAAACATTTCAGTGAAAAATCAGTAGGAACTTTAAAAAGGTCCCCAAAACAAATTCATATTTCTTGATACTCAATGCATCTCTTTGGAAATGATAAAATGGTGGTAAATTTGCTGGTGATTTCTTAAATAAAAGTAGGGTGCGTAGATAACAATGCAGAAATTATAACCTTGATAAACAATCATTTTTTGTGTTTGGTACGACTGAAAATACTTTTTTGGGGAATATTTTTCAGAGAATAACTCATTTTTTGGTGTTTGGTTCTCAAAATTATTTTCAAGAAAAGTATTTTCCACCAAAAAAGAGGAAAATGACTTCCCTCATTTATAGGTAGAAGTCATTTTCTTTTACTAACTATTTTCTTAATGTTACTACTCCAATCTACACTTAAGACATAACTATAAATCTTTAATAATAAAAAATTTCGTCAAAGCACACTATCCCATTGGATAACATTATTAATAGTCTTTTCAATGAGTGCTTTTTACAACAAAAAAAAGAACCTTTCGCTCACTAACCAAACAGCGGCAAGCATTTTCTCCGTATTGGCCTTTAAAGAGGAAAAATATTAACAAGTTAAAAAGATTAAGCTAGAATACAAATTAGTACTCCCTGCATTTCAGTTTACTTGTGCCATCATTTTTTTTTTAGTTTGTTTCAGAAAAAAAAAATGGAAGTTCTATAAATTGGAAAAACAATTTAACTTGAACTTCTCATCTGATCCTTAATAACAAGCTTTTATGTCCAAACAAAAGTTACGGCATGTCTAAGATCACAAATTTCAAAAGTCTTATGGCCACACAAATGTTATGTCATGTTTAAAATCACAAATATCAAAGGTACTCCCTTTTTTCTAAAATCATACTTAAGTCAAATTATGCCATATAAATTGAAACTGAGGGAGTACTGGATTTGAGATGAACGGCTACTTAAACATGATAGAGTAATTAGATAAAGATATTGGCTTATGAAGTGGTTATTTAAAAACAAAAACAGGCTATAAGGCTCAAGGGGAACAAGTAGGGATATTGTCATTTGGTAGCCTAGAAAGGCTTAACAATTGGGTCAAAGATAGTCTATTCAACGTCTCCTAAATTGTGTAGCATCTATGCTTTCAACACAGACATATCACCAAATTCTAGATTACATAGACAACATGAATTAACGACATCTCACCACACATGACATAGAAATATTCAAGACAGACTTATCTCATATTCAACGGACAAGTAGGTTATAAACGAGCTTATAGTTCATACTCTAGGCTAGCCCTCATCAAACATAACAAGTCAAGACTTTCTATGCACGATACTACATATACGGAGCCCAAACAAGTCAATGACAATAAATTCCCAAAAAAATTATTTTCTAATTTTTTTTCTTTTTTGCATACCAGGTTCAACAAAGAAATACTCGGGGAAAGAACCATGGCAAAGAAAATTCCGGACTTATTCATGAAATAAAACTACCTAGAAAGTAGTAAATAACATAAAAATGGCATCATGGTGCACTAAGCTCCCGCTATGTGCGGGGTTTGGGAAGAGTCAGACCACAAGGGTTTGTTGTATGCAGTCTTACCCTATATTTATGTAAAAGGTTGTTTCCACGGCTTGAACCCGTGACTTCCTGGTCACATGGCAGCAAATAACATAAAAAGGGAGATAAAAATGTTGCCAAGTATTTCCAATCCTTCACATAAGCATAGGCATTGTCCCCAATGCAGTAAAGGATAAAATGAGAAATAGGGGCTCTCTGAACAGCATCAAGACTGGCGTTTTGCTCGGCTACCATCAACCTGTTCGGGTAACTGCTCACTGGTCACGAAAGGTGAAGGAATTTAATCACATGTAGAAGTAGGCACGTCGGATTGTGCCCCAAAAACATTTTCACCACCACCTACTACCCATTCCATCATGCGATCCTCCTCTTCGTCATTCAAATCCTGGATCGGATCTACAATCTGTTGTCTGTTCCTCGGGAATCATATGCTCACTTGGTAAAGCTGACAGGTCAAGATTCGTGAGACCCTTGATCTCAACAGTCAATACAAGCAACTTTGTGCTTTAAGTCTTCTCCAAAGCCTCAAATGTCTTTCAAAATTTTCTTGCCATGTTGCTTCTGCCCCTCCACCACTTCCTTAAGGACTTTCAATACCTCATCCATTTGTTTTGCAGTGGCTAAGGGATCCTTAGTCAATGAGTTAACCTTGGCATCTGTTAGGTAGATTTTAGTATTGTTTTAGAGTGTGTTTTAGGGAGTCTTTTGTTTGTCTTTTAGTTGTCTTGTGCAGTATTATGCGTGTTGTTTTGTGTTTTTTAGGTTTTAAGTGATTCAAAAAGGAATAAGGCGAATCAAAAGGAAATAGGCAGTTATTGAGGACAAAAATGCATATCTTGGTCACAAGAAATAAGTCAAAGAAGCCCTGGGAAGCTCGGAAAGCAGTTTAAACAAATTTTGGACGAAGAACGCTGAGACGTCGCGGCGCAGGAAGATGGAGTCGAGGCGCCTGATTGGCAGAAGCAGGAAGAAATTTACCGTCGAAGGTGCCACGGCGCCAAACATCAGAGCCGTGGCGCCACTTCATTTGAAAGCTGAGTCAGTTTCTGCCAAAGTAGATCTGCGACGCCACCTAGTAAGAGCCGCGGCGCTGCAGTCCGAATCTGGCCCAATTACCTAAATCCTAAACGGACAAGGGGAAGGTTTTCCGTATCTATAAAAGGAGGGGCTTGGCTCAGGAAAAAACACACACACACACACATTGGAGGCAAGGAACAAGAGAGCAAGAAGCAATTAGAGACATCAATTGTTCAAGTTATTTTCCTTTTCTTTACTTTAATTCAGTTTATGTTGGATATTAAGTTAATTGGTCCTCTTAGCATGTCTATGAGCTAATTACTTTTATTAGGGTTTTCGTGGAATCACTTGAAACTCTGTTATGAGTTAATGTATTGCTAGTGTTTCTTCTTCATCTATTAAGATCTCTTCAACTTGTGTTTATTGAATGAGAATTAATTGGCCATTAGTTTTCATTACCTATATGATTTTAAATCAAGATCTAAAAAGTGAGATTCGAATATGCTATAGTTGATTAGACGTAGGTTTAATCTTGAACGAGAGTATCACGATTGCTTGTGTAGCTTTTTAGGTTATTGATCCTAATCCTCCTATGTGATTGAATTTATCATAGAACTATATAAAATTCTCACTTAGGTTGAGTTTTTATATGTCCTAACCGGTTTATAGAACATCTCCGTTAACCTGCTATCTTAATAAGAAGAAGAATTGCTAGTCTTGCATTAATGAATGATAGAGTGGATTGTTGATGAGATTGGAAACCCTAATTGCCTTCCTTACTGAATTAAACTTCGTGTGTTTTCACTGCCATTTTATTCCCGCAATCTATTTTAGTTTGTTAATTCTTTAGTTTAGAAATTACCACTTATATTCGTTTGCCAAATAAAAAATAAAGATTCGTTAGCTGACCCAATTGTTAAGTCGATCTAGCTTACCAAGTGACATTATTCCTAGTTGTCCATCATTGAGCCTTGTGACTTGTTTCTTTAAAATACCACATCATAAGCTGACACATTGTTTTGTTATAATCGTAGTGTCCGGACTAGTTTATGCTCACCTCGACTAATTCCATGGGATACCTGCGTAAGTTGACACATTGTTAGGTGCTTAATTGTTCTAAACTAATTACTTTATCATGTTTCAGTAGCTGTTCATATCAAACCCAGTACTCCCTTTGTTTTAATTCATGTGTCACAATTTGATTGAGTATGGTATAAGGAAAAAAGTGGAATACTTTTAAAATTTGTGGTTTTAAACATGACATATCATTTGTGGCTATAAGACTTTTGAAACTTGTGGTCTTAAACATGTCATAATATTTGTATGGATATAAAAGCTTGTTATTAAGGATCAGATAAGAAGTTTAAGTTGAATTTTGTTTTTCAAATTTAGAAGACTTCGATTCTTTTTTAAACGAACTAAAAAGAAAATGATGTAACAAGAAAATTGAAATGCAAGGAGTACTAATCTGTATCCTACCTTGAATTTTTTGAACATTATTAAAATGTTAGGTGCTTAATTGTACCAAGTCGCTCTTTGTCCTACCTCCTTGAGAAATTACTTGTTGAAATTAGGCTAAAAGTTAAGTTGGGGATGGTAAGAAAATTTTGATGCATCGGGAATGAAAACCATGAAAAATTGTTAGAAGAATATCAAAAAACATATGTAGCTTAGAAAATAAAGTTGCAGTTGTTGAATAAATGGAGATACAAATGAGAGAAGTAATTGGAAGGTGAAAAAGAAATGGTAAAATAAAAGGGAAAAGTTGGATTGTCAAGGAGGGTTAGTTTGTTATATACTATCCGTCCTTAAGCCTATATTACAAGCTGAGAAAAATACCTATTTTGATATAGGAATGTGTAGTCTTGTGTGAGTAAATGCTTAAATTATGGCCAAGCCTATGATATTGCATATGTCAGTCATGAAAATCTATTTGAGGGTAAGTGTTTGAGATTGTGATTCATGTCTCGTGTTTTAGCTCCTTGCTATGTAATTGAGATATTTCTTTCTTGTGAGGGCTTTAGAAACATAATGGATTAGATTAGTAGATGAACATGAGAACACATTTTGAATAAGTAAATCTTGAGGTTACTAGAGTCACATCTAGGTTGGTATTGGTTATTGGATTAATGTGTTGATAATGCTATAATGTGGTATCAACCAAAGTCGATGAGTCCCTTCCCTATGTTGTTCTTAATTGAGTTAAATTTATGGAGAATTGAGTATGTTTAGTTATTTAAGGACAAACAACAGTTTAAGTTGGGGGTGATTTTACCACTTAATCAGTGTCAATTACTTATAGTCTTTTAGTAAATAGTCATGCTCAATCTTATTACAAGAAGTAGACATAGGGATCAAATGTTGGTTAATGTTACAAGAAATAAAGAGATATTCAGCATAACCACCTACGAAATAGTTGCATTCAATTGCATGTTATTAGAGGCATATAATAATTCAGCCTCTTCCTCTGACCCTGCTAACGCGGGATATTATACTTCGTGCATTGGGTTGCCCTTTACCCTATTTTATGGGATTATATTGGTATGTTGTTGTTATTGTTGGTAGATCGTATCAATTGAATTATGTGATTAAATTCAAAGCAAACATAATGCATAATTGTACTCTAAACACTACAAGCTAAGTAATAGTCAGTTGATATTTCATATCAACATTCAAATTGCAAGAACTTAGTGGAAATCCAAATCTAGGGAAAATTTGATTTCTGAATCGACGATTTAGAGCAGAATATCATCAAAGGAGTTCATGTGTTTTCTCTTCTTCTTGACTGCGCTGGTGGAGTAGTAGTAGTACTGAAGCACCGGAACCGAGAAGCTTCTAGAAACACTGCATCAATTGCCATAGGATGAAGTGGCAGTAGCGATGGAGCGAAGTGCAAGAGGAATAGTGGAGTTAGAGGCTCTGCGAATTACAGAGTATAGCGCCATATGAATCCTTTTTGCCTTTCCTGTTTTTGAAATAGGGTGTAGGATCTTTGTTCCCCGTTACAGCGCTTTTATTTTAAGAAATAAAAATGAATTAACAAGAGTACACCCTACGTTAATTAGGGTACTAATGCTACAAAAAATAATCCACCTTTTTAAATCATACAAAAAATAATTCACTCCCTCCTCCTCCTCTCTCTCCTCACTCCCTACTCCTCCCTTTCTCTCTCTCTTCTCTAACGCCGACGCCGGTCGACCATAAAAAAAGATAGAGAGAGAATTCGTCGACCTTCTCTCTCCTCTTCCTCTCTCTCGCGCTCACTCTCTACCATACATGTTCTCTTCCTGCACTTCCTCTCTTTTTCTCTGGCGATGGAGACTTTCTAATGGCTCAGATCTGGCTGCCTCCTCCGCTGCGGTGACTCAGATCTGGCTGCCTCCTCCGCTACGGTGACTCAGATATGGCCCCCTCATTCACTGCGGTGGCTCAGATCTGATGAGAAATTATCTAGATCTAGATCTATCCTTGCTAGATCTAGATCTATAAAAAATATTATTAAGATGGTGGTGGAGCGCAGGTGGCGACGATGAAATTATCTGTTACACCCCATAATTTTGTATATAGAATATACCTTTAGTTAGGAAACTTTAGATAAGGAAGATGGTTCCATTGAGAAGACTATGGAACAATTGAGTTGAAACCCGATTAATCAATTTATGTTCCGAACACTCAAGCTCTGTTCCGATGTTTATATTCGACATGAATGGATGCTAAGAAGATTTATAGATGATTATATATCATTGGGATCAAAGGAATCACATCTCGATGAAGTTTGATGAAGATCAGTCGATACACTAAAGCGTTTGGTGTCACGGATGAGATACGCCTCGCGGAATCGAAGGCATATCCAAGCTTGGCTTAAAGTGGAAATCTGCCTCAGTCTGCCCTTAGATCTGTGGCCGCATATGGCTTTTGCGATGTAGACTTGGCACCGACCAAGGGCGGTGCCACCTCCCTATAAATAGTGTGAAGCGGTGGCTTCACTTCCACACCTCCTATTTTCCACCACTTCGACCCCTTGAGCCCCCAAAGTTCTCATATCATTAAAGGACCCTCCCACAAGGCTTAGGATATAAATCTTCCATCACAAGGAACTAGATCACCTTGGATCATCATCTTGATTCTTGAAGATTCTTGGAGGTTCAAAGAAGAGCATGGTAGAAGAAACTCTTGGCTAATTGGAGATAAGATTCTTTCTACCTCTCATGTATTTAGACCCTCATAGCTTAAAGTAACCTTGTGGCAAAAGTAATCCATGAAATGTTAAGATAAACATCATAGTTATTGTGATTGGTTATTGGATGGTTATAATGAAGCTTATAGGTAACTATGACTAGATTTCATGGAATATAATTGTTGTAATCTTGTTAGAATTATGGTTGTTGTAAAGGAAGATAAAAATAATTTAAGTTGTCATACCAATAAGATGGGATAAAGTAAGCACACTAAGTGTTCGACGAAATGGTGACACATAATGAAACATCTGCCAAAGAGAACTCTAATCTTGTCTATGGAAAATATGCTTGTTTTCTTAACCTTGATTATCCCTCGTCAGGAGCAGTCTCCACACGCTATAATATTTTATTATGTTGTCATCTCATGGCCTTTGTTTGGTTTCGTGAATGTTAGGAATATTATATCGTGACTTGTCAGTTCCTATGGGGAATTAAAAGGGTTATGGTTCCTTGTTGGTGTTACGAAGGCTAGGGATGATGTAGGATGTCTTGTTGAGTCTTATAAAAAGAAAAGGGATAGAAATGAACGGGTATGTCATCATTGAAAGGATAGTAGGGAGTATAAAGTATATATTCTTGGTGGATTAGAAGCTCGGGCCTATGGATCTTAGGGTGAACTTACCCATGTACAAAAGGGTTCCCTTGGCTTTAGAATAAAGTGAGAAGTTATCGATGATAGTCCCTCAAATGCTAGTTAAGAAGGTAAAAATCTTATGTTATTACGATGAGTTCATGGAAGCCCCTTGTGGCTCTTCATGTATATATGTACGTAAGTAACATAACACCAATAGGGACATAGACATAATAGTATGACTTACCACCGGGCGGAAGTTAGTTGAGCAGACAAGCGTTACCACTAAGCTACGACCAGTTTGGCAGATAGTTACATACTATCGGGTTATGACCGATTGGGCAAACATGTATTCACTGTCGAGCG
This sequence comes from Anisodus tanguticus, assembly GCA_034509755.1. Taxonomy (NCBI): domain Eukaryota; kingdom Viridiplantae; phylum Streptophyta; class Magnoliopsida; order Solanales; family Solanaceae; genus Anisodus; species Anisodus tanguticus. Next base: position 19,074,908 of record CM067549.1, read on the forward strand.
ATGGTCGGCTGAGAAGATATACGATTTATCACTGAGTGATAGTCAGTTGGACAGATGAGCATTACCACTACAGTTGGACATGATAACACTGAGTCCTACGTTTGGACCTAGTACAACTGAGTTTCTCCTTAGGGCCGGGTACGATATGATGTTGACCATATTTGGAAAGATACGCAATTATCACCAATCAGGCAGTTACATATCGTTGGTTACCACTGGTTGGGCAGACATGATATGTACCACCGGAAAGGAAGTTATGCACGGTTAATTACCATCGATTGGGTAGGCACGTACTTATCACCGGACTATGACTGGTGGGGCAGTTACCATTGACTAGGTAGGCAGATAAGCGGTTAGAGTTACGACGTGATGTAAAAGTATAGTATCAGGTTATAAGATAAGTATGATCGTAGCATAACAGCATCAAAATAAGGTTACAAGATAGGAATGGTCGTTATGTATATTCAGACTTAGGTACATTTTAAATGTGAAGGTTGACTCGATATCCCTTTCTTTTATGATTATCCAGTATCATATTTTATTTCCGCCTTACATATTCAATACATTATTCGTAGTGATGTCATTTTGCTTGGGGACACTGTGTTTTATGCTACACAGGTTCAGGTAGGCGAGGTGAGCAGCGCCTTTGTGGATCACGTTTAGACATCAACTTTTATTGGTGAGCTCCATTTCTTCCTGGAGTTTTGCTGAGTCTGGAGTATGTTTAGATTCTTTTGATACTTAGGGTATGTCGGGGGCCCTGTCCCGACCTATGTGCTATGTCGATGATCTCTTTAGAGGCTTTGTAGACGAGTCATGTGTTGTACAATTGTTCAGTACGGCCTTGTCGGCCTCAGTATGTATATATCTGTTAGTTATTTGCAGGATTTTTTAAGTCATGCTGTTTCATAGTTATAATTATTGAGGCCTTGTCGGCCCAGATATTTGGATGTACTCAAAATAAGGTTTAATTGTTACACTCGGACCGTCCAGGCATTGGATGCCGCCAATCCCCCCCCCCCCCCCCAAGGTTGGGATGTGATAAAGTGGTATCAGAGCTGGTCAGTCTTAGGGAGTATACAAAGCTGTGTCTTATTTATGGATGTGTTGTGCATCACATTTATGAATGGGAGGCTACAGGGCATTTTAGGACTTGGTTACTATTCTTTCTAATTTCAACTCATGCCATAGAGCTAAGTCTTGAGAACCCAATTCCACCTTGTATCGATGACGAGTAATGAGAGATCCTTACCAGGATAAGGTATGCACCAGATGTGCGAGAATTATATTACAGTCTCCAAAGTGCAAGCAGTTGCCTTACTAGCTCGTAAAATGGATGATGGAGTCGAAAAGATAAAGTATAAACTTCATAATGTAAGAGAAAGTGAAGGGAAAGAGATACAAAGTGCCTAAATGCAGAAGGTTGTACGGGGGACAATATGAGTTAAGTGGGATGTCTGAGTAAATATGGGAAAGCAATGAGAATCGTAAGTATGTTAATACGACGAACCCATAGCCAAGTAAATCAGAGTGGCGGAGCGGAAGCGTAGTGGGTTAGTTCTGAACCCGTGACCTTTTATCCAGGTAAACGATTCAGGAATCCCTAGTATAAGAATATGGTATTTTGGTAAGTTGTATGGAAAAAAATTGTCGAATTACGAAGAACATTAAAATGATTTAGAAGAAATGATGTGAAGGATAAGAGGGACACGGAGTTTAGATACCCTCACCTATTTTAGATTTCAGGTATTGAGGATGACACAAATGTGACAGACACAGCCTAAATATCAGAATCTCCTCATTCGAGATAAGTTATGGCCACTATATGACCCTGTGGATGAAGGTACAGTCAAGTGAGACTGATGTCAGGATATATGTCGCATTGTGTGATACTATAGGGTGATAGTTGTGTTTTCTGAGTTATATGACAGGTTGGGATAATCCTAGTTGCAAAGGAAGCTCCGTCGGAATCTTCGAATAAGTTAGGAGTTGAGATCCTAAGTTATGACGCCCCAACGTTCGAGGATGAATGTTCTTAATGGGGAAGGATGTACACCCCGTAATTTCATATATCGAATATACCTTAAGTTACGAAGCTTTAGATAAGGAAGAGGGTTCCATTGGGAAGATTAAGGAACGATCGAGTTGAAATACAATTAATTAATTTATGTTCCGATGACTCGAGCTTCATTTCGAGTGTTATATTCAACATGAATGGATGCTAAGAAGGTTTATAGATGATTATAAATCATTGGGATCAAGGGAATCACATTTCAATGAAGTTTGACGAAGATCGGCCGATACACTAGAGCGGTTGGTGTCATGGATGAGATCTGCCGCGCGGAATCGAAGGCATATCCAAGCTTGGCTTAAAGGGGCAATCTGCCTCAGTCTGCCCTTGGATCTGCGGCCGCATATGGCTTCTGTGATGCAAACTTGGCACAGACCAAGGGCGGTGCCACCTCCCTATAAATAGAGTGAAGCGGTGGCTTCACTTCCACGCCTCCTTTTTCCACCACTTCGACCCCTTGAGCCCCCAAACTCTCTCCCAAGTTCTCATATCATTAAAGGACTCTCCTACAAGGCTTAGGATGTAAATATTCCATCACAAGGAACTAGATCACCTTGGATCATCATCTTGATTCTTGGAGGTTCAAAGAAGAACATGGTAGAAGAAACTCTTGGTTAATTGGAGGTAAGATTCTTGCTACCTCTCGTGTATTTAGACCCTCATAGCTTAAAGTAACCTTGTGGCAAAAGTAATCCATGAAAAGTTAAGGTAAACCTCATAGTTGTTGTGATTGGTTATTGGATAGTTGTAATGAAGCTTGGGGGTAACTTGGATAGATTTCATGGAATATGATTATTGTAATCTTGTTAGAATTGTGGTTGTTGTAAAGGAAGATGAAAATAACTTAAGTTGTCATACCAATAAGATGGGATAAAGTAAGCACACTAAGTGTTCGACGAAATATCACAACAACAAATCTTAAAGCCATTGATTGGATATTGATATGGATTATCTTATTTGCTTAGGTCATAGATTGTAGGGCAAGCGGGAAGCCATAGGAGTTGTATAGATCGTCAACCAAGTATGTGAAGGTTAAACTCTTCTTTCTTTTGACATGTTTGTGAAATGGTGACGCATAATGAAACATCCGCCAAAGAGAACTCTAATCTTGTCTATGGAAAATATGCTTGTTTTCTTGACTTTTGATTATCCCTCGTCGGGAGCAGTCTCGGCACGCTATAATATTTCATTCTGCTGTCATCTCATGGCCCTTTGTTGGTTCCGTGAAAGCTAGGAATGTTATGTCGTGACTTGTTGGTTCCTATGGGGGAATGAAAGGGGTAATGATTGCAACTTGATATGAATAAAGTTGCAACTTTTCATGTACTTTTTAAATATATAAATTTTAATTTTAAATTATTGAGTTAATCTAATCCCATTTAATTTCAAAATTCAATCAAATTGACTCTCGGAAAGCGAAAAGTACCACATAAATAGGGACGGAAGGAGTAGTATTTAAAAGTAAAAAGATATTATTTAAACTAAAAAAATAGGGAAGAAAAACTACTATATTTGTTATTAATGTTGATTGCACCGATTTAAAAAAATAGACTTCATAATAAAAATATATTAAAAGTTTTTTTAAAAGAAAAACTATGACCTCTCATCAATTTGACTTTAGGCCACTAAAGACGTTGAGCCAACCCTGTATATTCCCGAAGGATGAGGAGGGAGCTTATATTTGAGGGCATGTGTAAACACATGTCCAAGTGTAGAGCCTGGTAAACGTGGTTGTCCTACAATGATCATTCATCCATGTGCAGCTTGGGTTGCTAAGTTTGTACTTACATAGTCAGAAACTGATATCGGATCGGAACAAAAGATGCCAAGTGAAATCTTTGCATGCGATACGACCCTCAGTTCAAGAGGTTTGAGAAACACATTGCCAAGTATTAAACTAACTATTAAAACAACTCATTTGGTGTATATATCTAAATACAAGTTCTTTTCGCAGTAACATTTGACTTGCGATATCGTGTGACTTGACTTCAAAATTAGCCAAAAGAAAATTAGAGGAAAAAGAAAACAAAATGAAAATGTGAAGCGGGATGAGTGGATACTTCACTTTACTATTCTGATTATTTTTTCCTTCCACATCAGACGCACAAATTTGAGTTCTTAGTTCTTCCAAACAAATGTAAAGGCGATATAAAGCGCAATAAAGCATAGGATTTACCTATGATAATAAAAGATGACAACAAAAGTTGATGGTTTTGGGGTATATCCCAGCAAATCAATTTTTGGAATACTGTTTCGTAGAATCGGCAAGATTCTTGACTAGTTTCCAGCACAGAGGCAATAGAGGGGACAGGGGTATTGCAAGAACCCTACATCTATGAGATAAATGGGTTGACATTCGCCGATCTCCCAAAGTTCAAAGGAAAAGGAAGTGCGCGATAAGCCTAAAACTATGAGATAAATGGATTAAGATTTGCCTATCTTCCACAGTTAACAAGAACTGTAACCTTAGAGCTCACCATCCCATAGCTCTTCAAGTGTTCTGTACTGGCCATGCGTCTCGTGAACAAATGAAGTGCCTCTCAGCAGCCTTGCCTGCATAATGTTCAACAGTCATGTCAATAACGCCGTGAATTGCATCCAATAAAGTTCTTACTGAAAATATCTAGTAAATGGCCTTATATAGCTACCTATCTCAACCATCAGGGAAATTTAAAGAGTCTAAGTGAGGCAGCGCACAGGTAGGAAGGTCTTTCACTTTCCTTTGGTCCCGAGGGGACAGGGTGGTTGTCTAACTAGCATATGCCAGTATAGGCCATGCATATCAGACTTTCATTGTTCCTTTGTCGCTATCAATCTGTCACTAGTAAGAGGAAGCATCTATTTGTAAATTATATGAATGGCACTACTAAGAGGTATCAGAGAACTCATGACAACATGTTTAACAGCCATTACTTATGCACAATGCAAGTCTAACTTGTGTTTCTCTCTCTATTTTTCTTTCTTCGTTTTAAGTTTTTTGTCCTTGGAACAGGGATCTATCTACTGAGAAGATATATGGCCAATATTTAGGTCCATCTGCACTTACAAATTTGAAATTAATATGATGAGAGATAGTAACAAATTTACAATTGCAATCTCAGTGATATCAAAAGAAATAGACATTACAATGAAAGGATTTACCTGTGGAATTTCAGAGAACTTGGAAAACAAGTCACCAGGTATAGACCAGTCCAGTACATCAAGATTCTCTTTGATCCTTGCTTCATTTGTGCTCTTAGGAAGTACACTCTGGCCCATCTGAATGCCCCAACGAAGACAAACCTGTGCAGGAGTCTTGCCCAATTTCTCAGCAACTGAGATTACAGCTGGCTGCTTTAGTACATCACTTTTAAGCCATGTTGTACCTGGAGAACCAAGCGGCGAGTAGGCCTGAAATAAAAAGGTGACAAAAAGGGATAAAAACAACTCATTGTCAATCTACTCATGAAATGACAGACGATTAGTCAATAGATACAAACAACTACAATCATGGAACAAATTAATTCATGCTCTGTGAACAATTGTTCATAGTAATCAAATGAAAACATGACCACAATGTATATAAGAAGTAAAAGTGCTTTAAAAGTGAACTCACAGAAAGATGCACTCCCTTGGATTTACACAACTCTCGCAATTTGGCTTGTTGCCATGAAGGATGGCACTCCACCTGGTTGACTGCAGGAGGAACACGAGCTACTTGCAAAAGATCTCCCAGTTTCTTAGTAGAGAAATTGCTAACACCAATAGCTTTGGCCTTCCCAGAATCATAAAGTTTTTCCATTGCTTGCCATGTGCTAGGTATGTTGGTCGGCATAAGGTTTTCAGGTTTAAAGTCGACTGACCCGGGCTTCATACTGACAGGCCAATGCATCTACAGAAGCCACATAACCAGAAAGACAAAAAGGAGGAAAAAAGAAACACAAGTCTCAGTTTATTTACTAGAACAACATTTACCACCAAAAAACAAAGAAATAAGTAAATCACTTAAATTTGCAAAATTAATGAATCCTTTTTTGATGTTAAATTTTTTTCCAAGACATGCAGAAGTTCGACGGCACTATTTATAGTTCTAAGGTGCACCATGGCAGCTGTTAAATTCAGCTCTGGGACATCTACATAAGGGAAGAGTGGGCGCATATTGCAGCAAATGCTTCTAAGAAGTATATTGGAGTATATTATTTAGAGATATGGCTTTGAACTAGTTGGCAATGTTAAAAACACTTGCAGAAAGAAAGCTTCCCGTTAAGCAGTACTTACGAGGTACAGATCAACGTAGTCCAGTTGCAAATCTTCTAGAGTTTTGTTTATTCCTACTGCTACATCTTCAGGTGCATGATCAGTGTTCCTACAAAAGTTAATGCCCCTGAATGTATGAGTACACTAAAACACTATGGAGACCACAATGATGAAAAACCAGAGGCCCAGCAGCACAATTATTGCTAAAAGACAACTCAAAAGTAGTTATGGAATTGTCAGGCTATCAGGAAACATAAATAACAAAGGAGGGAACTCAATGATGCTAAACAAAATTGGATGGTTAAAGATTGATGAGAGCGAGCAACAAGGAGGTAAGTTGTTATAGGAATGTATGGATATGTAAGCTTAATTACCAGAGTTTGGATGTAACAAAGAGCTCTTCCCTCTTGACAACACCATCTTTAAACAGCCTCTTCAAAACTTCACCAATCTTTGGGGGGAAAAGACAAGGAAATATATTTAGTGACAAGTTAATCAAGAAAGTAGACCATGTTTTTACATTCCAGCGAAATTAAACTAGGTTTGAACAAATAGAATAAAATCAGTCAAGAAAAAGTTAATGATGGATTGATCTGGAAAATATTGATAATCATTGATCACCTTTCCATAGGTAAAAGATGAAGTCCAGAAAAATCAAAGATTGACACTAGAATTTTCAAGAAGACCTAAATATTGCACATGCCAGACAAAACTTGCAAATAGGCGGAATGTCAATCAGGTAATGACACCAATAGGGCATCTACAGTGCCACCTCAATGACTACTTTGCATATGTACTGATTTTTCAGATCATAACATAACAACGATAACTTCGCAAGCTGCAGCAATATTTCAGGAACAGTAAACCAGATATGTAATAGCCTCTTTTACACTTGGAATAGAGATTTGTAACTAATAACTTAATAAGCCTCCATATCACGCTGTCTCGGTACAAGCATCCACTGGTTGCAAAACAGCCAAATTATTGTTTTTTACATTTCTTTTGGAAAATAAATAAATGTCCCTCTCTAATGGTTTAAAATCCTTTCAGACGAGATAGTCATACAGTTTGACATGATCCCCGACCCACTAACAGATTATCTATACATGTTTTTTCCTAAAATGAATCTGGCCCACATATAAAAGGGTGCGTAACAATTTAAGCTTTTAGATAAAAGCTCAATATGTTATAAGCCAAATTACCTCCTTCTCATTTTTATAAATTCGAGCACAATCAATATGCCGGTAGCCCGCCTGTAGCAAAAAGAAGAGAATGATTAGGTTGTGTCAGAATGCCAAAATCACCAAGTTTCATGTGACACTTCAAAGTGGTTGAACTTTTAGGACTACTCAAAAAGGTTACATTAGTAGCAACATAACTCCTTAACATCTATTTTGCCCATTATGAGTAAAAACTACGATACAGAAAATAGTTCTCCAGAAGAACAATGCACACACTAATATATATGTCCATATACTCAAGTAGAAGTTTTTAGACCCATGCACAATTTCATCTCACAGCATCTGTGGGAAGTCATATTTCCTTCACTTTTTTCCACATTTGAACGGGATAATCTTTCACAAGTACTCTAGAAAAGAAAATATTAAAGTCAAAAAGCATTCAGAAAATGAATATCTACTTTTGAATCTAACCACCTCCAAATGTAATAACTTCTACTCATTGTCTTCAAATTCTTCGTATAGACAAAAACCACATCCAGAGGGAAAACAATTGTTTACAAGAGACAATCTATCTGCCCTCAATACTACCTATTTAATCTTTTTGCACCTAGAGACTTGGGAATATAGTACTATTTCCAATTCAAACACTGTACTCCCTCTGTCACATAAAATTGGACAGTACATTCCCTTATAGTCTATCCCGAAAAGAATGATACCTTTGGATATTAGAAACAAATTAACTTTAAACCTTTAGTTTTACCCGTAATGAGCAAGTTTCAAAAGTTCTTCTTTCTTTTTCCCAGTCAAACACAGCCATAAGTCTTCTGTGTTTTGAGGCATAATCCACTCCATAGTGATCTTAGGATACCAAACTAAGGACGTGCACCAACAGAACATGGCAAAACATATGGCCAAAATGTTGATGGCCCGCCCAATCCGCCCAAAATTTTATCGGTTGGGCTCAAGATGATTTTGTATTGGGCTGGTTTAGCCCAACCCAACATAACTCATTTAAAGTGATCTTCAATTTAGCCCGATTCTAGCTCATTTTGAAGATTTACTTTAATTTGAATTTATTGTTTGAGATCTCCCATTCGAACTCCCCCACCCCTCCCCCTACCCATCGCACCACCCCACCTCCACCACCCGTCCACCCACCCCAAAAAAAAATTAATTTTTTAAAAAAAAAAAGTTTTTTTTTATATTTTTTATACCACCTGTACCAATATTCAAAAGTGTACTCACTTTATCCCAGTTTATGCCAGTTTTCGCTTATCGAGAGTCAATTTAACTAAAGTTTGAAGCTAAATTGAATTAGATCAACTCAATATTTTAAAACTAAAATTTACATATTAAAAATTATACGAGAGATATTACTCTCTCTGTCTCAGTTTATGTGATATAATTTCCTTTTAAGTCTGTACCAAAAAAAAAAATATTTCTATATTTACAATAATTTAACTTAAAGCTTCTCCTTTTACCCTTAATAAAACGATTTACAGTCACACAAATATTTATGACTTATTTTGGACCACAAGTTTCAAAAGACTTCTTTTCTTTCTTAAACTCTATGTCTGGTCAAACTATATCACATAAATTGGGACGGAGGGAATATAAATTATTACTATCTCTGTCCCAATTTATATGACACTCTTTCCTTTATAGTCAATCTAAAAAGGAATGACATATTTCTATATTTAATAACAATTCAACTTTAAATTTACATTTATACCCTTAATGAAATGATTTTTAGCCACATAAATTTCTATAGGTTGTTTTAGACTACAAGTTTCAAAAGTACTTTATTTCTTACATTTTGTGCGAAAAGTCAAAGACCTTCATATAAAATGGGACGGAGGGAGCATGACACACTTTTCTTTTTAATCGGTTACAAAAATAATGACACATTTCATTATTTGTCAATTATTTAACTTTAAATTTTACCTTTTATGTTTAACGAGATGATTTAAAAAGAATGACAAATGTTAGCTTATTTTAGATCACAAGATTCAAAAATCTTCCGTTATTTCTTAAACTTCATCCACAGTCAAACTACGTCACCTCAATTGGAACGGAGGAGTACAATTTTCTCATGTCAATATGATAAAATAAAAAAAATCAATATTGATCAATATTTACATAGTTTAAATCTCGATAAATGAGAAATATCACATAAATTGGGATAGAGGGGTACTACTTCATTACACATAGTCATGCAAAGCTTTTAAAATTCCCAAAGTACTACGGGGTATTGAGTATTCCCAGACGTAAAACATGCATATATAGATGATAAATATCGATCTATACGCTCGAATCACGATAGATCGAGTGTCATTGAGGAAAATAAAACAACTATCGATTGTTTAATTCGTAAGTAACGAAAAATCTACATGGATAGAAACTAAAACTAAAACTAAAACTAAAACAAATTATACACACACAGATACACATATATGATGAGCGAGAGAAGAAAAAAAACCTTGATAGCAATCTCAACGGCTTGTCCGACGACACCGGGATCGGACTGCCACGTTCCGAGACCGACCGACGGCATCTTAGCGCCGGTGTTCAACTCAAAATACCGAATCACCGCCGCCATTGATACAATTTTTTTTGAAAAAGCGATAGTGAATCGTATGAAGCGAGAAAAGAGAAAGCTATTTATGAGTACTAGTCAGAAAGCAAATACGAATTGCATTTTGCTCTCCACCTCTCTTTTTATATAGGCACGACTGCTGCTCTATTCAAAGATTGACACGTGGCTTGTCATCCTACCGTTAGATCTAGGAAGGATTAGCCGGTTTTCGTTGCGAACGTTTTAGAGGTCTTTTTAAATTATTATTTTTCTGCCATAAGACGGCAGAATCCAAATATTTTGAATTTTCTAAATCAATTTGAGATTTGAATATAAGTATGTTTGGATTTAGTTATGAATTTTGATTTATTTTATTATTTTGAATTAAAAATAAGTATTTAAAAATATATTTTTATTTTATAAAAATAGTACAGTGATTATAAGTTATTTTAACTTAAAGTACTTAAAATAAGTCAATTCAAACAGGCTCTATGTCATATTTAACCAAGAAAAATAAACAAATTACATGATTCTAGATTTTTTTCCTTTTACACATTCCCTCTGTTTCAATTATATTATGCGCCATAGATTAAATCACCACGATGTTTAAACAAAAATAGAAGTTACGTCTAAAATATATTATTATAATTTTTATGCAATTATAAAACTTTTAAAATTTATAGTATAGGCATATCATAACGTTTTGTGATATACAAAGTTAATTCTTATTAAGAGTAAAATAGAAAGTGTATACTAATTATTTTTAATTAAGAAAATGTATGTAACATAAATTAAAACTGAGAAAGTAATTAACAACAAATAAAGAAAACCCCAATTGAGTAATCACCGTCAAGAAGTTATTATTAGCACATATTATAAAATATCTCCATATATTTTGTAATATTTAGTGTTGTATAATTATGGTAGATATATGATCATTATTATATTAGTATCCCACATTGTACACACTATATATATATTTGTATTAATGAGAAAGACTCACCAAGGAAGATTAATACAATTCTACATGGTATCAAGAGTCAAACCCTAAAACACCTAAAACCCATCTTTTCTCTATCAACAAGCCGCCGTCGGCCACCCCCACCCACCACCCACCACCCCAAAATTCGGCCAAAACCGGTGACTTCCACTTTTTCCAATTATTCTTCTATGTCCAATTTGTGGCTCCATGTCTACTCCCACCTTTCATAAAGCTTTCGCCTTCTCTGCATTCGTCATAGAAAATTATCCCGCTCCCTCCTCCATGTCTCCTTTCCATCCGGCGTTCGCCGTTACAAACATAAAGAATTTCATTCCCATCATTCTTGATCAAGAAGATGGTCAATGCTCCTTGTGGGTCGAACTCTTTCATATTCACGCTTGTGCGTATAACGTGCTTGACCACATTGACAACTCTTTTCCCTGCCCTATTGACATTGCAGACTCCACTTGGCATCGTCTCGACGCTATAGTTAAATAGTGAATTTACGGCACCATCTCCAAAGACTTGCTCCACACAATCATGAAAACAAGTGTCTCGGCTCGTGAGTTATGGGCACATTTGAAGGAAATATTTCAAGACAACAAACATACTCGTGCCGTGTATTTGGAGGAGCAGTTCAACAATACGCGTCTCGAAAACTTTGCCAACATGTCCGATTATTGTAAACAATTAAAACTAGTTGCAGACTCCAACATGGGGACACCTGTTTCCGAAACCAAAATGGTCCTCCAACTAGTTGTTGGCTTACCAAAGGGTGAATATGATACTCTCGCGACCATGATTCAACAAGATGACCCACTACCGAGTTTCAATAGGGTACGTTCACAATTACTTTTGGAGGAAACTTGACGTGCCAAACAGGACGCACACAATCAAAAGGCTTTAGCGGTTGAAAATCCGGCGACAAACGTTGCCCCCATCCGAATTGGGCCAGGCCTTCAACTCCTTAAATATGCAGCAACCCGATAAAAATTGGTACATGAATATGGGAGCCACTTCTCACCTCACCCGCTCTACAGGTAATCTTCCCAAATTGTTTCGTTTAAAATATCCTTAATATATTAATGTAGGCAATGGTCATCGCATTCCTATTCAGGGTCATGGTACAACCTACACCCAACTGCCTCACCCACCCACCATTCTTTCTAAATAACATCATTTATGCTCCCAACATTATTAAAAATTTAATATCTGTCCAAAAATTTACTCGCAACAATTCCATCTATGTTGACTTTGACCCTTTTGATTTTACTGCAAAGGATCTTCGTACGGGGACACCTCTTACGAGATGCAATAGCACGGGGGACCTCTATCCTTTCACATCCACCTCCACTGCCAGCTCATACTCTCCTATGTCTCTCGCTAATATCTCTCCGTCAACTTGTCATAATAGACTTGGACACCCAGGAGTTCCTGTTTTTAATTTTCTTAGAGGCAATAATTTTATTAAATGTAATAATGGCAAACTTGCCCATCATTGTGTTTCTTTCTCATTAGGCAAATATGTTCGTCTTCCTTTTAAGTCATCTTTAAGTGTTACATTTTATCATTTTGACATTGTTCATGCTTATTTATGGACTTCTTCCATTACTAGCTCACTGGGTCATAAATATTATCAGTCTTATTAGATGATTACTCTTATTTTATTTGGATTTACCCACTAAAGTTCAAGTCGAAAGTTTTTGCCAAATTTCTTGAATTTCGTATTTTTATCAAAACACAATTTGAAAAAGCCATTAATTTTATTCAGTGTGATAATGGTCGTGAATTTAACAATTCCACATTTCACAAATTTTGCAAAAATAATGGCATGGTTTTTCAGTTTTTGTGTCTTCACACCTCCCTTCAGAATGGCAAAACAGAATGAATCATCCGCACCATAAATAATATGGTTCATACTTTCCTGTTTCATGCCTCTCTCCCTCCCTATTTTTGGGTCTATGCAGTCAAAATGGTAGAATACATCATTAATATTTTACCTATTAGTACTCTTCATAACATGACCCCAACCGAAATTTTATATCGTCGGATTCCCTCCTATGATCACCTTCGGATCTTCGGTTGCCTTTGCTACCCCAATCTTGCCTCCACTGCCCTTCACAAATTAGCACTCCGAACCACTCCATGTGTCTTCGTATGTTTCCCGTCTAATCATAGGGGCTATCTGTGCTATGACCTGCCCACTCGTTAAATTTACGTTTCATGTCACGTTTGACGAGACAATCTTCCGTTTTGCAAACATCCAAAAATTCTGAAACACGGACTATACCTTTCGAGAAGAGTCTGACACATCCCCAGTCATACTCACCGAACTCCGTTGTACCACCACCACCGTTCCTCAGCCATTTGTCACTGCCACTACCGGCAGTCACTCCACCAGTTCTCAGTCACCGTCGATTGCCACCCCTCCATCGATAATTGGTCGGCTGCATCATTGGCCCATCCCGGTATCGCTTCTTCTACCCACCGATAAACTTCACCAACACCCACAGTATCGCCGCCATCTAACACCGCCCTTCTAGTTAACCAGTGTCCCTTCACTATACCGGACACCCGAACCCCGCACAGTACCTAAACCTATACCCAAACCAGCCCAGTCACAACCATCCCAACCTCTTCCCGTCGTCGGATATGGGTTCGACCAGTTCCCCGACCTCACCCATTATATCTCGATCACTCGCAACCAATAGCCCTTCACCACACTCCGTCGTCCAACCCTCACCCACACCCAACACCGTCACTACCACTCATACTCCTGACCCCGACTACTCACTGTACTACCTAACCTACCCATACCCCCATTCACCGTATGGAAGCCCGTGCCCAACACAGGATTTTCAAACCTAAAGTTTAGTTTAACCTATCCACACAAACCATATCCCTAATTTCTAAAAACCCAAAAATAGCCAAACTTGACCCAAATTGAAATGCGGCCATGCATGGGGAATTTAATGCTTTAACAAAATATCACACTTGGGATTTAGTTCCTTGACCGGATGGGGTAAATGTGATCCGATGCATGTGGCTTTTTCATCACAAATACAGAAATAGTGGTGACCTATAGAGATATAAGGCTAGACTTATGACTAATGGTACTAATCAGCAGAAGGGTATTGATTATGGTGAGACATTCAGTCCAGTTGTTAACCGACTACCATTCGCACAGTTCTGAGTATAGTTATGGGTAAGCATTGACCGATTTATCAGCTTGATGTGAATAATGTTTTTTTACATGGGGACTTGAGAGAAACTATTTACATGCACCAGCCGCCAAGCTTTGTCCATCCAGAGGCCCCTCACTATGTATGCCGTCTTCGTAAGTCACTTTATGATTTGAAACAGGCCCCTATAATGTGGTATGAATGATTTGCAGAGTACATCATACAAATTGGGTTTATATGCAGCAAGTGTCATAATTCTCTATTTATTTTTCATCGAGGTAGTAACGTCACTTATTTGTTGTTATATGTGGATGACATTGTGTTTACTGCCTCCTATGATCTATTAAAAAATGAGATCATTGCTCTGCTTAAATCTGAATTTGCTATGACTGACTTGGGGAAGTTAAGTTATTTGAGATATCAGTAACTAGATCTGCAGATACTATGTTCATGTGCCAGCGTAAGTATGCAGAGGAGATTGTGTACAAGGCTAAAATAGCGAACTGCAAGATCATGCCCACTCCGATTGACTCTAAGTCAAAGCTCAGTGTTGTTGATGGTGATCTAGTATCCGATCCTACACTTTATAGGAGCCTTGCAGGTGCACTTCAGTATCTTACTTTCACCAGGCTTGATATTGCTTATGCCGTTCAACAGGTGTGTTGGTTTATGCATGCCCACAGGGAGCCTCAGTTTACTTCTCTTAAACGTATCATTCGAAACGTTAAGGGGACACTTGATTATGGATTTCATCTCTACCCCTCTGCACCGACCAGGTTGTTATCATATACAGATGCAGATTGGGCAAGCTGTCTAGACACGTGACGCTCCACTTCCGGCTACTGTGTGTTCTTAGGTGATAATCTCATTTCGTGGTCTGCCAAGAGGCAAGCCACTCTATCCCGTTCGAGTGCAAAAGCAGAGTATAGAGGCGTTGCCAATGTTGTTGAGATCTGCTGGCTCCAAAACCTCCTTTTGGAGCTTCAGTGTCCCTTGCGTAAGGCGTCTTTGGTGTACTATGATAACATATCTGCAATATGCTTATCTCATAATCCGGTTCAGCATCAGCGAACCAAGCACATTGAGATGAATATACATTTTGTTCATGAGAAGGTTGCTATCGGACATGTTAAGGTGTTACATGTGCTTTCTTCGTATCAGTATGCGGATATATTCACGAAAGGACTACCTAGACAACTATTCCTCGACTTCAGATCCAATCTAAGCGTTTGACCTCCTCCCGCTCTGACTGAGGGGATGTATTAGCATATATTATAAAATATCCCCAGAAATTTTATAATATTTAGTGTTGTATAAATATGGTAGATAGGATCCTTAGTGTATTAGGATCCTACATTGTACACACTATATATATTTGTATTAATGAGAAACTCTCAAAGAGAGATTAATACAATTCTACCGTTATTGAATTTGGATTTATTCAACATTTTGATCACTAAAAACTGTTATGTGAAAGTGAAAGTGAAAGTGATATTCTGTGATCGACATTGACAAGCTAAAAACTTTTAGATATCTGATTATTATGAAATGAATTAAATTGTTACTCCATTACACTTTAGCACGCAACAATTTGATATGAATGTTTCTTTGTTCTAGATAGTTTATTTATGTGTTGAAATTTCCATTGGTTTTAAATGATTTACGTAACGAAATTCTCTTGAGGTCATTGGAAGTTTGGAACAATCATAATATGTTATTGGATCTTATTTTACAGGATTACAATTTATTTTCTATATATATTTATTACTACTAGTATTTATCTTCAGTTTTAATTTACATGTATAGTTATTGTTTACTCCAAATTCATTTTAGTTAGTGAGATAATATCTCAAATGATCATTCAACTCAGGATAGTTCACTAAGAAAGTCATTTAACCTTCTTTAGTAATCCAAAAGTCATTCAACTAAGGTAGTTCACTCATAAAGTCACTCAACAATTGATACTTCACTTAGAAAGTCACCCAATCTATTTGAGTTATTTTTTTCATTAAATTTTGTTTCCATGAAATTTTTATTTAAAGCCAAAATTTTAAAAAATACAAAGACACATTTTAACCATTTTATTAGCCCACTCCACTTGACCCCCACCGCTAAAAATATTGTCAAGAGCCAACGGATAGCACTTGCATAAATTGACAAAAAATACATTGAAAAAGCAATATATTGACATATACTATGTGAAAAGTTAAAACAACAAATATATAAGAAAAATTCACATTAAAGTAGAACATCAAAATAAAAGTATCACATACTTTTTTGTAGGTTTATAAATGATAGAGTTCGTAGTCCCTAATGATCTCACTTAGGTTCTATGGACTACTGATCTTTTTTTTTTGGGGGTAAGTATGGACTACTGATCTGTCTTAGGTTCTAAGTTAATGATTAATCAATTAGTTTTTTTTTCTTTGTATTAATAGAGTCTCACATCCGACTCTAATTTTCCAAATGCATCAGTTTCCTGTTAGATTCCTCTCAAAGTTTTTTCCCCCTTTTTTGGTCTAATTGAAAGATAATCACGCAAGATCTTCGTGGACATGATCTGATAAAAAGAAGGAAAAAAAAACACTCAAAAAGGAAAAAACATTAAAAAAATAATAGAAATTATACCATCTTGAGGGTTAAGTTCACTAATAACCTTCATAAGGAATGGTCTTAATTTTTTGGCTCCGCTTAATAAGCTTTTAAAAAATAGCCCCTGCTTCACAAAATTCGCTAGGCAAAGCTTTTGTTGCCATCGAACATGAGTTGTGGATATTAATTAATTTTATCTATAAGACAAAAGTTTAAGATATTTCAAGATAGTAAACTGCTCAATATCATAAGTTCTGTCTTATAAATAAAAATTAGAACTTATGGCTGATGTTGTCCATTAGGCTTAAGTTCTACCTTTTGCACATAAGACAGAAGTTTATGATATTTTAAAATAGTGAACATGTTCAATTTATCACTAATTTTGTCTTATAGACAAAAAATAAAACTTATATTTGATAGATAATAAAAGATATTTCAATAACTTTTTTCAAAGTAAGGTTATTTTTTAAAAAAATTATTAAAGCGAAAACAATAATTTAAAATCTAAGACTTTTAAAAACACCACACATTATTTGCCGACTCTAGCAGGGACAGAACGTTCGGCAACACTCCTTAAATTAAATTAAACACATCAAATGAGAATTCCTCCCCCCCCCCCCCCCGGGGGGCCACAAAACTCACACCTATGTGGCGAGACCAGATCCAAACCTTCCTAAAATTCCATAACGTGGGACAAATCCAACAAGACTAGAACAACAAACAACAGTTAAAATTGAACACAAATAGCATAAAAGCAAAGTCCACGCAGGATTGTCTCCCGTGATTGCCACCAAAATGAGTACAAACCTTCACGTTTGGCCGTTATGCCAATTCTCGTCGGTGTACTATATAAATAAATAAAGCAACCAGTAGATAAAATACTCACTCCATTTTAATCTACGTATATCTTTAGTTATGCTCAAAATATTTAACGTTATTGAACTTTGTTTATCCCAAAAAGTTATGAATCTGTTAATGGTTTAAAAGATACGTGAACTGACTTACTTGATAAATAATAGAAATAATGAATTATAAATAGAGAAATTAAACAAATAAGAAGCGTTGTAGTAATAGAATTAGTCCGAGCAAGTTGAATTCGGGAGAATCTCCTGGCTAGGAATCACTCCGAGCTTTGAAGAACACATCGAATTCGTAGCAATGAATAAAGTAAAGAATAATGTTATAATATGCTTTGAATATGTGAAGTACAATTGTTAAGCTAGAATCCGGCCCCCTCTATGTTGGAGACTAGAGTCCTTATATATGTAATGACTTGTTCCGTCATTACGTGTATTTTGACTATTCTGCCTCTATTAACTCTGTTTCCTAAGTTATCGGACGATTCTAGTGTAAGTTGAGATATTAAAACCTTTAAAGTGTGATCATTTGACCAATAGTTGACTTTTGTGTAAACGGACCTTTTTCAAAATTTCGTCGATTCCGTGAGATCAAGAGGGTCGTTTATGACTTGGTGAGATAATTGGTTCGATTCTCGAAGCCCTCCCGAGTGTTTTTGGTTATTGGTTGGAAAGTTAGTTTAGACAGTTGGGGGTCGACTCGTAGAAATAGACCTCCGATGAAAATTCTGAGACCGCGAATGAGTCAGTAACGTAATTTTACATATGTGTACTGATTTGTGTCGGGGAGGTCTCGGGTGATTATCGGATTTCGGATTGAAATTGTGAAAGGCATTAAGTTTCTGGTGTACTCGCTGGGGTGAGCCTTAGTGCACCCCAACAGCGAGGGTCTGCTGCAGCAGACCTAAACCGCTGCAGCGGACGACAGGTTTTTCCAAAATCCCTTGTGTCATTAAACCCTTATTTTCTCCATTTCGAAAATAGTTCTCCAAAGCACCATTGAGGCGATTTCAAGTAAATTTTAGTGATTTCTTCTTGTGGTAAGCTCCCTTAGCATTGTTTTACCTTTCTTTTACTTCATTAAGTTAATTTAATGATGGAAACAACCTTAAATCTAGTTGGGGAAGATGAGTTCAACCTAGTTAGGGTTTGTTTGATTGTTAAGCTTGAAGGTGAGAATAAATTTATGGGTTTTGTCAATCTAAGTGTGGATTCCACTTATTAGTACTTGTTAAGCTTGAATCTTCCATTAACATTGAAAAATTGATTGTAGAACAACTAGAGTTCATACCCAAATTGGGGTTTTTATAGTAATTGATGAAATTGGCCTAATCTTGAGTTGATTGAGCAATTGATTAGTAGTATTGAACACCTAAAATGTTGAATTTCACATTCCACTTTCGAAATGATCGTTTTACCCCTATAATCCCATTTCCCACTTTTCCTCATAGTTGGGTTGGGTTCGAAGGATAGTTTAATGTTACGGGTGTTGTTAATTTCACGCTCTAACTTAGATTTCAATAATATTAGACTTCGAGTACGACCGTGATCCTCGGAAGGGCAAGGCGCAAGTGTGATTCGTTATGACTCCCGCTTGGCATTCTAGGTAGGTTACGACTTACCTTCTAGTTAAACTTCGATTAGCGGAGCGTATGTGTAGTTAGATTCTGTTGGAGAAAGCATGTACGCCTTCGGGTACGGAGTTAGGATGGATTACTTAGGTTGGTTATTGTTGACTGAATGTGACTTGTTTCCTCTTTGCGGTTACTGGATTTGTATGTAGTTATCATACTGTACGTGTGATATAGATGTCTCTCACTTATTTTGATATTATCATAAATAGAGGAGAGACATTGACTTGGTATTGATACAGTAATATGTGTCCATGTATGGCATGATTGAGGATTCATATGATACACTTGATACTGTAATTTCATTGCATTCATACTAATTTCCAAGATATATTGATACTATCTATGATTGGCGTGATTATGATAAATGAGAAAAAAACATTAGTGATTCTTATTACGTATTGATTGCGTAGTCATTCTAAGTTGAGTGATACGGAATGGCTATTGGGGTGCTCGGTGGAAGAGTCATCTCTAGGCTGAGTGATACGGAGCGACTGCTAAATGGACTTCGCGGGTCCCCCATGGGTCATGACTGTTGGGTTGATTATATATTCCGCTTGAAACATGTGTGTATGGAGATTACATTGGCCATTGCATTGCATAGTTACTCATCATTACATTCATATACTTGGATCCTGACTTGTTTCTTTATATTTGGGCTGATTATTCTTGGAATGTGATATTACTTGTACTTGATTGCGAGCATGTCTATTCTTCAGTTTCTTTTTTATGCATATATTAGCTAATTGTTGCCGGCCTATGATATCTACTGGTACGTAGCATTTGTACTGATACTACTTTGTTGCATTCTTTTGAGTGCAGAGTACATGACTGATTCTACCTCTACCCATCGAGATTAATGTGAGACTGTTGCTGAGTCATTTAGGGTGAGCATTGCTAATGGATCTGTTGCCCGGATACTCCTTCATATCTACTTGTCTTACTTTGATTCTAAGACAATATTTTGACATTTTGAGACTTATGTACTTTTTGGATCTGTATTATTAGTGGCTCTTGTGTTGTTCTAGACCATTTTCCTTTGGGGTTGTATTAGTATGATATTTCGTACCTTTGACATTTATTACGATTTAGACTTACCTTTAACTTACTCTCTTTACTTTATTATTAATGAATTGATGATTAAGGGAATGATAGGTGCCCGCACGACTTAGTAATTTGGGGTTGTGATAATATATGAGTGAATTTAAGAGTTTTCCGCTCGAAAATCTCTCCCTATTAATGTACAATAAATGACGAATTAAAAGTCATTAATATCGAAGGAGTAACGACTGGTGTCATATCCAGGTCTTATATGAATATGTCGATTCATGTGATTTACTTCGACTCCATCCGTGTCAACTGATCTGGCTGTGTTTCCTCAAATGCGTACCAATTGGTCCACTCTTGTGAATGGCCTGATCCACTTCGAAGTTGTTACCCGGTCCTGTCACGTGTTATGTCAAATTTTACCGTATACAGATAGTGTCCACACTTTCCGCTCTATAGTTGTTGCTTTAACGGGAAGTGGAAATGACCTTATCTTTAATTGCGTATGAAAACTTTTCAAAAATGAATCATCTCGTAGTGGCGGGAAAATGAAATGTTTTCTCTTCTCTATACTCTGACGCACGACCCTTCATTTTTGATATTTCAGACACATGTCAACTCGTGATTAGTCGACTTGATCGGTTCGTGTCACGACCCAAACCGTAGGGCCGCGACGGGCACCCTGATGTTTGAGGTGAAGGAACCTGATCATTCCTGGTTCGTATTTTCGCCGGTTACAGGATCGATCTCCTGAACAGTAGCATTGTTCAACAACTCATTGTTGTTGGCAGCAGTTTGACTTCCCGTTCCTGCGGCCATACTCTGTAGTTTTGGCCTAATTTCACAACCTCAAACGAAATTGATGAGATAAAATAAAATCAAAATCACAATTATTCTTAGCCCCACGGTGGGCGCCAATAACAAAAAAGGTATAGTTGAATTTGTTAGTGATTTAAAGGATACGTGGACTGACTTGCTTGATAAATAATAGAAATAATGAATAATAAATTGACAAGTGCTTAAAGCATATGAAATGTAGCTTTGAAGATTAGGATCAAAAGAAATAAGGTAAAGATCTTTTAAATCAATAAACTTGCTTAAGCCAATTCCTTCTTGAGAATTAGATTTGAAAGAAGGAAGAGATTAAAGATTAGAAATAATAGATAAATAAAAATTACTTACTAATCTATTTTATGCAATGACTATAGTGTATTACTTTGCTTCTGAGAATTACAAAATTAATACAAAAATAACCACAACATAAAATATAACAGAGTAGCAACGATAAAATTCCAACACAAAGTGAATATAGAGATAAAGAACTTTAGGACAAGGAATAATAAAAATAAAAATAAAAATAAATACTATAATAACATACCAAGCTAAAGAAAAGAACCAAGAACCAAAGCTAGAGGGAAAAGCGGCTATTTTATTACTACTCAAGATGTCTTCTATACAAAGAGTTGCCATCTATTTATAAAAGTGAATTTATTCATTAAATGAGGAACCGTAGTGTTAGGAAGATGTATCTTGAGAAGATATATTGGGAAGTGGATGTATCGAGATCTTTTTTTTTCTTTTATCTTTAGTTATATTTAAGCCATGAAAACAGTCTCTTGCAGAAATGTGAGGTAAGATTGCATATAATAAGACCTTGTGGTACGGCCCTTTTCTGAATCCCGCGCTTAATGCACCGGGCTGTCCTTTATCCTTAGCTATATTCATGACTTTGTTATTTCCTGCAAAACATTATTAGAAAACACATAAAAATTGAAGTATTATATAAAATTTTATTTAAAATACTATAGTATTAAGTATATAATATATGTATAGTTTTTATCCATCATGAATAGAGAAATTAAACAAATAAGAAGCGCTGTAGTAATAGAATTAGCCTTGGCAAGTTGAATTCGGGAGAATTTCCTGGCTAGGAATCACTCCGAGCTTTGAATAGCACTTCGAATTCGTAGCAAAAAAGTAAAAATTAATGTTATAATATGCTTTTAATATACTACAACAACAACAACAATAACAACAATTATAACAACAACATACCCAGTGTAATCCCATAAAGTGGGGTGGATAGGATGTACACAGACCCTCCATAGGCCTTACTTTACGGGATTACAATGGATATGTTGTTGTTGTTGTATAATATGCTTTGAATATGTGAAGGACACGGTTCCCTTCTATGTTGGATTATATAGGAGTGAATTCAAGGGTTCTCCGCCCGAGAATCTCTTCCTATTAATGTACAATAAATGATAAATTAAAAGTCCGTAATGTCGAAGGAGTAACAACTGACGTCATATCCGGTCCGAATACAAATCTATCAATTCGTGTGACATACTTCAACTACATCCATGTCAACTGATCTGTGTTTCCTCGAATGCGTACCAATTGGTCCGCTCTTGTGAATGCCCTGACCCACTTCGAACTTGTTCCACGGTCCTGTCACGTGTTATATCGAATTTTACCATATACAAACTTTTTCCATAAATTTTGAGACTCGAATTATATCAAGTGTAAACTTATAGTGCGAAATAAGCTAATTACTAGAATGCTCTAGAGTAAGCTAATTGCCGAAAATAAGATCGAGTAAAGTTAATTTCGAGAATGTCTTATTCTAATAGGGATAAGGGATGTAAAATATCTAAAATATGATAAGTGTAATTATATATTTCAATATCTTAGGAGTAATTGTTTGTAACACAACAAAGTTCTAAGAATAAAAAACTGACTACATAGTATTTATGTGACACTTTTTTCCTTCTAATCAATTAAAAAAATATGTGATATTCTTTTCTTTTTAATATATTAAAAATAAAATAATAATTTTTACATTTAAAAATAATTAAATTTCAAACTTTTCCATTTATCATTAATAGTAGTATAAATTTATAGCCATAGAAGTATAATAATATATTTAGCTACAAATTCTAGAAGTCACCTATTAAGAGTGGAGTATTATTTTTAAACTAGTGAATTTGACCGCGCTTCGTGCGGTATCTTTGTAAATTTAAAAATGATCTTTTAAAAATTACATCGATATAAATGAGATCATTTTGTCACACCCCAACCTTGGGGGTGTGACCGGCACCCAGTGTCCTAAGGCCCGAGCATACCGATCCTGATACCTGAGAGATATACAACAACTCGTGGGCCAATGAGGCCTCTAACACATACTTAACTGAATAAGGGAATAGATACATGCACTCAGAAAGGCCCAAACTATACATATATATCACAAGGCCGACATAAACATCATATATCTACTGGAGAGACCGACAAGGCCATATACGACCATCACACATAACACCACTGTCTACAAGCCTCTAAAGAGTATACTGACAACAACCAGTCGGGACAGAGCCCCGTTGTACCCACTATATACATATGCATATCTATCATACCTATTAGCTTACTATACAACTCCGGACAATAGAGCGTGACAACCTCCAGCTGAGTCGGGTCCTACTGTGAAGAAATCATATGCATCTCTATCTGTACCTGCGGGCATGAAACGCAGTTCCCCTGAAAAGGTGCATCATTACGAAAAATGTACTGAATATGTAAGGTAGATAACCAATATAGACAGGATATACAACAATGACATAAGAGATAAAGGTACATAAGTTAACCTGAAACTTATAACAAGCCTCTATGGGCCTACCTGACACAACCATGAAGATGTATGCATGTTTGTAAAAATCAAGCCGCTTAGTGGGGCCATATAAAGTAATATACAGCCTCTATGTGGGGCAAATCATATCATATCAATATATATCATACCTGGCCTCGATGAGGACTCAGTCGTACCCGGCCTAAATGTGGGATTCAGTAATATCAGAACCAACTGCAGCTGGGTGCACATCTACGTGACATACCCGATCAACTATAGCGCGACTCGATATGAAATTAGCTACATATATATAAGTGCAATGCAAGACAGACTCTGAAGGGCCTTATGAAACCAATCAGAGTGACTCAAGGTCATTATCTTTTGATTATCGTTATGTAATGGTATATGTACCAATAACTGAAAGTCATCAATGATCATAAGAAAATATAAGGTTCATGAGACTATCAAGTCGGGAAAATGACTTCGAAGCAGAACACAAAGAGTTGCAAACTGTAACAATATGATATAAAAGTACTCGCAAGCTTTGAATTTAAGAGTAGAGTTCCTTTTGAAGGGACTTCGTTATAGTTATACTTATTTGTCGACCATGTAAAAAGAATAAAAGAGTATTCCTTAACATACCTAATTCTTGTCGCTACAGTCACCCTATAAGTCCCCACTCCTCTTATGGATGATTATCTACATCACATAACAAGTTGACATCAATATAGCATTCAAATTCCATAGAGAAACTTCACTTAGGCACCTTATCGGCAGTATTGTCCATCTCGGGTTCTTAGACTTCTTTACAAGGGGTTCTTATGTAATTAGATTCCATGATTCTCCAAAACAAAATTTCATAGAAAACTCATTTAAGTGTTCTTCGACACGTTAAGCATATATGGTTCCTTAGGTTTTTCTTATACGAATTTTTTTATGCAATTCAATCTCACAATCCTTCAACTCGTATTCTCCTTAATCCATAACGTACACAATTCATTCAATTATCCAATTCAACTCATACATAGAGTAAAATAGCCCAACAACTCATACTACGAATATTTCGTAAGTTTACGAAGTTTTGATTATGAAAATCCTTTCATAACTTTCTCTAAATCATCAGTTAATCACAAACATAAGTAAATGAGGATGAAATTTACCTTTACGCATCCAAATCCCCCTAAAACAGCGAGCTTACTCCATCTCCACAGTTTTCCAAAACCAGCATAATGTGGAGAAAATGATTTCTATGGTAATTACTGGATTTATCACTTTACCCTTGCGGATTTTGGCTTCATTCCATCCTAGGATGCTAAGATATGATAGGGAGGGCTTGGGAGTTGTTTTAGAACTGGTTTGAGATGAAATAAGATTTCCAATGTCGAAATACCAAATATAAACCCGTCAAAAAATTTGCACCGCCGTAAATTGACGGTTCATTTGATGGACCGTAATTTTTTTTACAGTCCGTCAATCTTCCCATCAAGTTGTCCAGTTCCCTATTTTCATCAAAATGTACTTTCTTCGATCCGTTTAACTTTCAAATACTCCGGTACTTCCATAATCAAGCTGTAAACCTTCATTACCATTCCGTAAGGTCATACCTCTTCTCGGGACTTCGGTATTCATTGAGGACACGACGAAATGCCAAACTACGTGGTGTAACACATTTGTTTTGCTT
This sequence comes from Anisodus tanguticus, assembly GCA_034509755.1. Taxonomy (NCBI): domain Eukaryota; kingdom Viridiplantae; phylum Streptophyta; class Magnoliopsida; order Solanales; family Solanaceae; genus Anisodus; species Anisodus tanguticus. The sequence goes on from CM067549.1 coordinate 19,100,565, forward strand.
AGACCTGAACTTTTTTTCTTTATTAACAAATTATATAATTATTAGATGCAACGCCATTGAAAACAATCAGAAAGAAAGGTATACATTTAATGATCTTTTGGGTTGATTGTGCCAAGTCAAGAAGGAAAATACGACTTCATAAAAGGGGAGATACAATAGTTGAAAGCGGTAACACTCTTATATTTATGAAATCTAAGTAGTATTCTCTTTAATTACACACAAACAAATGATGTTAAGCTTAGTATTGACTCTCAATTATATGTAATTAAAATTAAAACATTGGAGCACCTAAATGACTATGCTACCACACAAAATTATATATGATACAATATAGCTATTGTAAAAAATGACTTTTTTTAGTTGAACTTCTAAACTTGCAGAGATGAATAATGCATGGAACATATTTAAAAATGAGGAAGTCGGTCTTATTTCTTTATGTTTGTCATTTGCCATGTAGAATCCAGTTTCAAATACTTTGTAGTTGTTGTTATGCATTCACCTTCTTCTCATATAAAATTAAATATGAACGAACTACAAGAAAACAAAGAGTTAGAAAATATGTAATGTTTAATTTATTTATTTTCACTTTGATTTTGAAAGTTATTGTGTGTAAACACCTTAAATAGGGAAAGATGACCTTCTGATCATTCATTTTCCTAAACGTCTTTCTCATTTAACATTTTTTAAACATAGCACAATTAATCATAATTAAAGGAGTTGAGAAGTGACTTTTGCGTTTTTTTACATAACACATATATAAATGGAGGGAAATAGAAAAAATTCCAAAAAATGAAGGAAAAAAATAATTATTCTTGGCCAGAGAGGGGAAAAAGATATATTACCATGACTATTTTTCACAATTATTGAATTATTTTTCATAAATCAGCAATATTCTAGCAATTTTTAAATAAACTAAAGAGTATTATAAAGAGCATGAAGGAGAACACAAACAACAACATACCTTGTATCAAATGCCATTTTCGATGAAGAAGTGGAGGCTTGGCGCAAGAGACAAACGTGATTTTTTTGTGGAGCACCTAAATTGACAATTTTAAAGGTAAAAGTGTAAAATCTAAGGAAAATGAAAAATCAAAATTCTGATCAATAAATGGCGTCATATCATCTTCCCAAAAGTATCACTTATTCTTATAAAAAATAATTAGGACGTTCATGACAACAATAAGATAAATAAAAAATATGGGGGTAAATTAAAATAAGGAGGGAAAAGATAATTAATTTTTTGGCCAAAAAAAAGTGTCATGTCACTCTTCTTTGCCTAGCTTTATAATATATATATATATATATATATATATATATATATATATATATATATATATATATATATATATATATATATGGATATAGATGGTAGTAGATTTTGCTAGAATTATTTAGCTTGTCAATCAAAATTATCTAAGCAACAAAGTCTATATATTTTAATTTTCATAAATTAAGGAGTATAAATATAAAATTCTAGACTGAATTAAAAGGTATGATGACCATTCTCAATAATTTTGTGTCTCAAACAGACTGAAAAAGAAGATCAACAATAGAAGTTCTATAACCTAATAATTTAAAGAGTTAAAAGAAATTAAACATTCTAAAATATATTCATATAATAAAAGTACAAAGACACCCACTCACTTGCTAAAATAAATATTTGAGTACCTGACATAGAAACAGTTTCTTTTTCCATCAACATTTTCTTCATTTTGTGCTTTTGATCTCCCCGTCAGTTCTATAATTTTTTATTTTTGATCTCCTCATCCATTCTACAATACTCTTCATATATTGGAATGAGAATACCATGTCGGTGTGATTTTAATTATGTGACATAACTTGTATAATAAATTATGAATTATGAAATTAATTACTAATACTAATTAAGAGTAGAAGTTATGAAGATGAAGGGGTGTGAGTTATGAAGATGATTTTCTAAATTAAAATAAAATAATTTAAAATCATATAAAAATCCATAAAATGAGAAAAATATAATTAGAATTCTTGGTCATTCTCAATAGTTTAGTCTAGAATTTTTATAATTTAAAGATGCGTATAATGTATAAATGTCCTTTGAATTTTGTGATTATAAACTTGTCATTAACATATAGATACTCCCCCGCCTCAAATTATTTATTGTTTTTATTTATTTATACGCTCCTTAAGAAATATTAATTAGAAGAGATATTTGATATATTTACCCTTATTTATGTATAAATTATAATTTTCTTCATTAATTATATGTCATCTTCATTAATGACAGAGAGTAAAGTGAGAAAAAATAATTAATTATGTTTTGCATTTTTAAAATGATAAATAATTCGATATAATTATGTTTAGTGACCACGATAAATAATTTGAGACGGAGAAAGTATTTAAATTATCAAACTTATTAAATATAGAAAGAAACACTTTTTAATATGCTAAAATACTTAAATTGAAATGAAAAAACTACTATTTACATAATTTGAATATAAAAAATAAAAAATATCACGTAAATTGAAACATAAAAGATACCGAGTAAACAAATTCAAGTGAAATGTACTTTTTATTTGCCTTGTTTATTTCTCAACGGTTAACTTGGGTTTTACTGTTTAGAAAGATTTGGTTCCTCATCTTGTTGTCATCTAATCTAAACATAGATGCAAACGACTGATACTTAGCAACAATTTGGTCACTTGGGTTGCTAATATGGGCAACAATAATACAAGGATCTAAGGGATCTTAAGAGGGCCCTTTTAGTTTTCTTGAAAAAAAAGGGTCATTTTTGGAACATAAAAGTGTGAAATTTCACATTAGGATGAAAGAAGTGGTGGGTAGTCCAGGAAGTGTAAGTGGATTGTTATTGAGGTTTGGACAATGTTTATTTGCAGTTGGATCAATTGTTGTCATGGTTTCTGCTTCTGGCTTCTCTAATTACACTGCTTTTTGGTATGTGTTTCTCCTTCTATAATCTTTATGTATTTTTAAAATGCATAGTTTACCATGATATCATATTAATTGGTGCATAGTTTTAATGAATTTGGAAAATGATTTGATACGAGTAATTAATACTATGGGTAAAATAGGAAAAAAAGAAATTGTCTTCTCTTGATAAGCTAAAAGTGAAAATCAATTTTTAGTATAGTGGACAAGTAAAAGTGAACGAGGGAGTAGGTTTTTGCTCTTTTGGTGATTTGATGACAATAGTATTTGGCTCCTTTCTTTGGTCTAGTTATTTTTAGGTCAATTGTGCTTTTGCTATAAATGGCTTTCTGTTCGATCATAAGTGATTTCATTTTTGGAAAGTTTAACTGGTGTATGCAGCATAATCAGATCAATTTATCACTTAAACCAAGGGTTTCTCAAATTACAACAACATACCTAGTGTAGTCCCACAAGTGGGATCTGGGGAGAGTAGGATGTACGCATACCTTACCTCTACCTTTGTGGGGCAAGGGTTTCTCGAATTATTTGTGAGAAAGTCAAAAATGTTGTCCTTGTTCACATAGAACTTATACTATGACAATAAAATAGGTTATAGAGAAAAGTAGGAGAGCAAAGTCACGAGCCAGAATTTGAAGCTTATGTGTTCGAAATTTTAGTCCTTTGAAGTTACTGTGTTCTAAATCAATAATTTGTATATATTCAATGGATTTTTTAATACAAATACAGGGTTTGGACCAAAACTATTGGTTCGCTTAGCGCTAGCTCCGCCCCTGTAGGAGAGGCAAAAGGGGGCCTGGGGCAACACTAGTTGATTGATCACCGACTTGGTTTCTGACATGGTTGATTATGCTAATTAAGCACGGGGAAGAATTGTTATCATTGTAAATTTATGTGACTTGGTGGAATGTCCATTTCTGAAAATAGATTTTGAAACAGAAAAAAATATAATTATTAAATAAACATGGGTTCTACCCACTTACTCAAGCTTGTTATGTATATTTTGTGGCTTGCATCTATTTGTTTATCTATTTGATAACATGATTTAAAGGAGGTCTGATAAACTTTGATATCTTCTGATGTTTAAGTTTACATTTGAAAACATGCCTCATCATTATGAAAGAGGCCTTGTGTAAGGAAATAATAGGGCAGTAAAGATGTGAGTCTAACTTGCATGAGCATTACTAGATTAGCGGCCTTCACATATGATTCAATTGCCTTTACATATGGCCCCAATGAGTGGTCCGTAGCAGAGGCGGATCTACAGGGTCGATTACGGGTTCATGTGAACCAGTAGCTTTTACTCAAACACTGTGTATGTATTAAGAAATTCACTAAATATCTATAAATATATGACTATGAACCCAGTTGTTATTGTCGTATATTAACTTGAGCTCGTTGTAGGAATCCATGGACTTCAAATCTTGGATTTGCCTATGATCCCTAAATCTTGATTTTATAATTACCTGAAGTAACCATCAGTAGATCTTAAAGAAGTTCTATTTGCTTGACTAGATACTTGACAAGTAGGGGGTTTTCGTACCTTCATTCTGTTTATTTCTGTTATGCACTTTCTCCTGGTTGTTCTGAAAAGATCCACGTCTCTTATTTGAGGATGCATGTCGGATAGTATCTGGATGTCGAGTCAGGTAATCGAACTATGGGTGACGATAATTCTGAACTCTTTGGGACAGTTTGAATGGAAGGACTTGATCCTACCTATTTTAAGTTCATATGCTTAAATTCATTGCACCTATTTTGATATAGCTCAGAAACTTTGGATCTGGAACACCGACTCAAAGAACAGTTGGTTTTGCCTTTATTCTGGATTCATATCTAATGGATGATTAAAACACAGGGGCGGATGCACAATTACAATACCGGGTTCATCTGAAATCGGTACATTCGACGCGGAATATAAATTTACGTTTAAAAGTCTACTAAAACTATAAGAAATAGTTGGTATGAGTCCATAACTTTAAGAATATAATGGTTCCAATGCTAAAGTCTTTAAATGTTGGACCCATAGAATTTAAATCCTGGATCCGCCTCTGTTAAAACATGTCATTTGAAAATTTCAAACTTTGAACATTTGAAGTTCCCTGTCGAATCAATCCACAAACTGAGCTTTGTGTATTGATTGTTTCTTGCATGTACTGCAGTATTTCCAATATCCAGTTGTGGTAATTTTACCAAGTTTTCAGTATGGTTGATCCTTCTAACAGCCATGGACCTCCTATTGATGACTATGCCCATTTAGTTGATGTATCTTGTTTTATCCCTTATCATTCAAATCTTATTGAATATTTGGTATCTTGCAGCTATTTGATTGCATCAATGGGGCTTCAAGTATTATGGAGCTTTGGACTTGCATGTCTTGATGTGTACGCTTTGAGGATAAAACAAGATCTTCAAAATCCAGTCTTAGTTAGCCTTTTTGTTGTTGGAGACTGGGTATGTACCTCTCCGTTTTCTTTCTCTTCCTGTCTTATGAATGTGTTTAAAGTGTCTAGCTGTGAATGTCTTCCTGTCTCCGTTTCACTAAACATGGCATTTCTTTTACCTGGATGAGTATATTGTTAGCTTGTCCTTGCCGTTCAAAGGGATCCTCCCTTTCCCGTTACTCTGACAATAATCTTGTCCCTCTCAGTCTTTCCTTTTCCAAACATTAAATAAAAGCTGCTACTTGCTAGATAGTAATATCTTGTACAATGTTATGGCTACGATTCTAGAACCCTTGCCATGATATAATTTTTTTGACATTATGTGAAACTATATTCGTGTTAACTTGCTTAACTGTAATTACAGGTGACAGCAACGCTATCACTTGCAGCTGCATGCTCGTCAGCAGGGATTTCTGTTTTGTATTCAAAAGATTTACACGTTTGCAATAGTTCATCGCATCTTCCATGTGGCAGATTTGAGCTCTCTGTTGTCTTTGCATTCATAACCTGGTTTCTTATAGCCATTTCTTCCCATGTCATGTTTTGGATCCTAGCCACAGTTTAACATTTTAAGCATTGGTTTCCCTCTGAAGATTATTTCAGTCATTGTAACCTCCAAGCACCGGTCACGTGTACATTGAGTTTCACTATGTTGTAACTTTATCTTCCTCAGCATTCATCGTAGAGTTTCTTCTGAACTGAGTGATTGCTTGGAACATTTGGCGGTTAACAGTCGAACTCTCTTGAGTTCCATTTTGATTCGAGTGTAAATTATAATGTTCGGATTGTAGTTAAACCTACTACAATTCAGTTGCATTGAGAGTCTTGATAGTTTAAGTTTATCCACGACCTGAACATTTGAAAATAAAAAGTTTAATAGCATTCGACACTGCGAAAGCGTGATTGTGCTTTTCCCTCATGTTCACATCAAGGGTAGCTTTTCATTAACTGAGAAACTCATCGACTCGTGATCATCAATGTGTATAACCCTCTTATGAAACAGTGCAACCCTCTCAAATCAATTGCTAATGACTGTAAAATGCAGTTTAAGTTTCTCAACCGTGAGTGATGCGCATGTCTGACAATGTCACTTTATACTAGTGTTAACTTTAATTGTTAGGGTTTAAGTTATATACACTAGCAAGTAAAGGGGAAAGAGTAAAAATGTGCTTTAAGTATGCTTGCTCTCTGTTAATTATTTGGTTCAGTCATGCCCTTGTTCAATTGTTACTTAGTTGAGCCAACTATGTCATTATTTCACATGGAACCTAGCGGAGCATAATTAGAAGACTAATTGGAGGGCAGTTATGGACCTATACGCATACAACTTGGTAAAAAGTAAATTTTCTCACCAATGCCTGTTATGCAACTTAAACTGGAAGCTTCAAATAAAGATACAACAATCATAATCTCACAAAAAAAAATAAAAATTCATACATTACTTCAAACCATAAAATATATTTACATTCCATCAAACGGCATTAGATTTCATCAAGCCACTAAATGCATTTACATTGCGTCAAAATAACATTACTAAACCCACCGATTGGTTAAAAATATACTCATATGAAGAACTTGAACATTGAGACATTTCATAAACGATTGAGAGAAATAAACGAGGAAGATGACTTCAATATTACTCCAAATGCCTAAACACAAATCGGAATATACCAAAATTAAACAAAGAAACTAAACCCACTTGAGCAAATTTGGAAAATTTAGAGGAGGGACTAGGGTTCGGGTAAAAATATACTAGTGGTTTAAACGGGTTCGAGAAAGGGGACACTAATTAATCTAATTAGTTGTCTATACCAGTTGTGTCCTCCACGAAATAAGGACATATTTAGCCCAACTTAATAACGGTAGGGATATGATTGAGCCAAACTATCAACAAAGATAAAATGTTATAAATTTTATCTACTTGAATGACATCTTTGATAAATTAATTTTTACACTATTGGTGCAACTTAATTAGGTGTAATAAGTTATACTCTATTTTCTGAGTTATCATATTGGAATTTGTCTGCAACAACTTAACCTAATGGTTTAAAAAGTATAAGCTGTTGGTGAACAAACCATAAACTCCTATTTCTTCCCTCCACGAGGAGGGGCTCTGCTTAAGTTTGTGCCTCTTAAACGTTATTATTACAACAAAAAAAAAACAAAAAATGAGTCCTGGCTGTCTCGCTACATGCAGCAACTAAAGCTTATTACTAGCAAATATGTTTTAGCAGACATTCAGGTCCACCACTGTCTAGCAAGTACAGAAATTTGACAAGTGGAAGACCAGAGACTTCAGTTTTATAACTTGCACATTTCTGATGATTGAAATGACAACACAACTGGAAATCAAAGAACACTATCCGAGAGCAGATATTTCTTTAGTTTCCAGAAAGTACAACATCAGACAATCAAGTTTAATCACATAAAAATCTCTGGTTTCAGAATGCTGGATTTTATCTCTTTATGGGAACTTCGTCGCCAACATGAACATCTTCTCCCAGGATAGTCATTTCTCTACCCAGGCCCACCGACCAACAGTTGAGTGCCATCCAACAATGCTACTCGAGATGCACACATGCTTCTTAATTCTTACATCACGCATTATACTACAACGTGAAAGCCTAACTCCTGATTCAATAACGCATCCAGGGCCAATAGCTACGTTTGGGCCAATAAGACATCCATCTCCTATTACAGCACTCTCGTCTATTAACACGTTTCCAAGAATGTGGGGCCCAACAGCCAAATCAGGTGAGGACCTTTTCCTCAAGGAGGCCTGTAATGTAATCCCTCCGCTGACCAATGTCCATCCAAAAGCCAGGTAGGACCATGGCATGGAGCTTCTTCTCTGCTGCAATGCTGGGGAAGACTTCCTTCTCGATCGAGGTGGGCCTCAACTGAATCCGATCTAAAACAGAAGGGTTCAACAGGTAAATCCCAGCATTGATCTTGTTACATACGAACACTTTCGGTTTTTCTACGAACTTTTCGACTCTCCCAGTTGCTTCTTCCATGACAACTACACCATATTTTGATGGTTCATCAACCTAACAAAGAAAATGTATTTAAATAATATCTTCCTTTTTAATGCATACAGTAAACACTACTAAAAAAATAGGAATTAGCGATGGACAAATACTGTAGCCAAGCAGATAAAATCCGTCGCTAGTCCTATTTAGCGACAGATTGTCAAAAATATCTGTTAGCTACGAAGTTCATAGCTAATTCCAACATTTTTGTAGTGAAAGTTAAAGAAGCAAGGAGTTTCCAACCTTTGTAACCATAATGGAAGCTTCCCCGCCGTGGGACTTGTGAAAGTCAATCATTTCTTTCAACGGGTGGCCCTGCTGTGCCCAAAGGCTTTGTCTCTTGCGACAAGTGATCTTGATATCTAACTTCTTCTGAAACTCTTTCAAGAAGTTTTGCATTATCTAAAATGAAAAGGATAAAGAAATTGACTAGTAAATATTTGACAGTTATATAAGAGCTAAATTTTATATTAACAAACTATAAGGTCTAGCTTTACCTTCGGCTCATAGTTAATTGCCAAAACTACTTCAGTCACTCCGATAGCTTTTAGTGCATCAATCTGGTTAAAATTAGATTTGCAACAACTCAGGCATAATAAAGTTCCGTCAGAAATTTTGTACTACATAGAGGACGGATATGCATTACTTTGATTTCCAAGCGAGAAAATAACTGAATGATTTTGATTCAAAATGCCATCAAGATCAAATCTACCCACATGTCGTACCCCACAAAAGTAACTAAGCAAGACTGATAGACTCTATCAACCAGTACAGAATCCATAACTAGAGTAGACACATTAATAGGTACGTCAAGATGGTCACAAGTCAAATCCTAACCAACCGAATGATAAACATATACATATGAGAAAGTAGACCCTGGATCAAATAAGACTGTAGCCGGCCGGTGACGAACAAAAATATTACCTGAGATCGCAGCATCATAAGCCTCTGCCTCAGGCATACCAAGAAAAGTATAGAAATGTGCACCACCACAACCACTCTAGCCAGATTGTGCTCCTCCCCTATAAACCTGGAAACCACCCCTGCCGGACTGATGTCCATTACTAGAAGACTGAGAACCACCGTGGCTTGACTGAGCACCGCCCCTCGTTGAAGAACCACCCCGGCTACAAGAAGATTCCAGATTCCTTGAAGTCTGAAACCTGAAACCTTGCTGAGTCCTACTCTATCTAGCTCGGGGGCAATCTCTCATGATGTGACCCGACTCACTACAATCATAACAAGATTTGGGCACTAGAGGCTGATATATGGAGGCTAAAGAACCTGATGGACCACCTCGGTTGGCTGGCTGAGAGAAAGAACCTTCGTGAGACTATCCAGCCCCATAACCACTCTATCTAGAAGGGCCATCAGAAGATGCCTGCAATGCATACTGAACGAGATGACTGAGGCCTGAATGATAGGTCCTGGAAGACTGACTACCGCCTATGTGACTGGAAGAACCACTGAATCCACCATGCTAATGAGACCTCTTCTCACTAGACCCTTCAAAAGATCGAATTGTGGTAGCCTCAACACTCATAGCACGATCCACTACTACCTGGAAGGAATACCCCAATGCCACAAGCTGAAAACAGGGAACATGGAATGAAAACACAAGTCCATTAACAAATCTATGAACCCTCTCTGCCTCTGTCAGAATCAAATGTATAGCATACCAAGCTAAAAACAAGAATCTGTCCTCATACTCTGCCACAGACACAGCCATCTACCGCAAATGGGTGAAGTCATCCCTGCACTGATCCCTCAAAGTATGTGGCACATACTTCTCCAAGAATACCTAGTTGAATTGTACTCAAGTGAGTGGAGGTGAACCAGTTGGTCTGCCCTCAATATAATACCTCCACTACATCTTCGCGTCATCGCCAAACTAGAAAGACACATAGTCCACACCATAAGACTCAACAATACCCATCTTGTACAACTTCTCATGCATATCTATAATGAACTCATATGCATCCTCACTACGGGTACCATGAAATCTGGGCAGCTCCATCTTCAGGAACCTACCTATGAGCTCCTAATCTCTAAGTGTCAAAGCCTGGGCTGCTACTGGCCTAGGAATGCCCTCAGGGGCTGGTATACCATCAATGCTCAGGGACATGGCAGCAGTTGGCTGCATTTCCTATGTCTGTCCCTGCTCGGGAGTATGTAACCCTGCTCTAGTCTGAGAACCACTTGGAGTGACACCGCCCGCGACCTGCTGGGCATCAAGATGTAGAAGTATACGAGCCAATGTGACCTGGAATACTAGATCAGACATGACCTCGGGGTGAGTCTAGGCTAGCCCCAAACCTTCCCCAGCTGTTTAGTCTCCTTTGGGCTGACTGGAGACGCTGAGCGTGCCCATCTCTGTCCAACCGCAAGAGCTCTTCTCCAATAATTTCATCTTTTATTTTGACAATCCCATTCATACTCCAATGCCATTGCTATCAACACTATCTAAAAGATGGAAACTTCGTAGGATTAGCTATCCAAATAGGCCTACCCCATCTAAAATCAGCTGCGTAAAAAGCAAGTTACAGTAAAATTTTATTTGGCTACAATTACAAAGAGAAGCAAACTCACAACTCGGTAGCAGGTCATAAGAAAGCTCAGGACATGAATGGTATGCTTTCTTTCTTTTGGTCGTGGTTTTGATAGTGACTTACCGTTATCTCGAAGGAAAGGAAACAAAATAGCTGTTATCGCCAACCATGGTACCCTCAATGTGCTGTACATATGGTTTCAGATTTATTAACAAAATTTTACGTCTAATCTCATGTTTGAATTAGATGTTAATAAAAAATAACGAAATCACTTAACATATTACAGCAATAGGGAAAAGCAGCAGAACTATATGTGCATCTGAAGAAAACATAAGCAGAGAAGTATAGCAGCACGTACATCAAATAATTGAGGGAAAAGAATATACACCAGCACGGGCGCAACATATCATTAAGTAAACCGAACATCAGCTAACAATATGAATACAACATACCATTAGACAATAATGTTGCGCCTGCTAAACATTACAAAGGGAGGACTGAGTTATTACAAACTCAATCTTTATTCAGGCAAACGTTTGGCAGCATAACAAACTTTCATACAAAATAAATATAACCTCGATCAAATTATCACAAACCAAAACATGTAGACAATATGAACTAAATCGAGCTATTAAACGTCAAAACAAGCAGCATATATGGTGTTCAATTCTCACGACTTCTTTGCAGGTGTATTTGTTTTCCTCATGTGGGCAAAGGTAGAAGGTGTTCAATAACTTTAACGGACACCTTAAGACACATTACAAAGAAATAAGTAATGATGTAATAATAATAGAAATAATAATAATATAAAGGATAAACTTAGTAGCAATCGTGGGGTGATTACCATAGGTATAAACCAATTCAAATGTAAGGATGAAAAACATCCTTTGCTCATGCTTTGTTAAATTCTCATATCTAAGTCAAGAGTTCAGAATTTAAGCCGTCAATATATAAGATATGTCGAGCGACTCTATAGATTCTTCTCCTAATGTTTCAGTTTGTAAAGTTTCAACTTCCCCAAACAACTGGTGTTTTAATCTACATAAAAAGATGCTGAAATTTTCTCTGATGCCTCGTCTTGTTGTGTAAGACCAAAATGTCCACTCAGCTCACAAGTATTTTCTAGAATAGTCTCTTATTTGGACGAATAAATTCAGATTTTTAGCTTATATCCTTGAGATATTATCTTTGCCTTTTTTAGCTTCACAACTCATGTAAACCATCTATCTACCATATTCATAACTAATAATTTTTCACAAAGTGATAGAGGAAAGGTATAACTTGTACAAATCTTTTCATTTTGTAAAGCTATTTACTCAACCGCAGACAAGATAAACAACAGAGGAGGATGAGCTAACTTGATATTATAGCAGGAAAAAATGACTGTAATATCATCCAATATAAGATAGCGAAAGTAGCTTTAACCATCTCCAGCAGAAGTTGTTGCAATCGCATCGAGATTAACAGCAGTGGTGTATGTCACAACATCAAAAAAATTAGCAGCAAAAGTGTCTTCAAGCGCATTCGGAAACAGCGACAGTTTCCTATCAAATTGCCAATGCATGCATTGGTAACTCCGATCCTCTATTTCCTTTCGGATTAGGTCTGACAACCTAAGCAAACAAAATGAGAGAAACTCAACAACGTTAACTCTGTTTGATGGATGATTGTTGTCCATCATTTCATAATATATCATTTTGTATTGCTATTAGCGAATATTCTTCATGTATTCACAGTATATTTTGTAATTATGATAGATGTATATTTAAGGTAACTTAGGATCCTTATTATATTAGGAATCAACCATTTAAGGTAAGTTATGATTTTTATTGTATTAAGAATCAACATCTGTACAACTATATATATTGTGATTAATGAAAAGATTCCCTAAGGAAAATTATTCCAATCTTACATGGTATCAAGAGCCCAACCCTAATCCCTACTCTTCTCTTTTCTTCCTCTCGGCCGACGCCACTCCTACTCCTTTTTTTCCCTCTCGGTCGACGGCAATTATTTGCCACCATGTCTCGCCCTACTTCCCCCCACCAATTACGGTTCTTCCACTGGCACACTTGACAACACCCATCAACGTTCATCGTCTTCTTTTCATCTGGCATTCGCCGTTACCAACATCAAGAATTTTATCCCTATCATTCTTGACCAAAAAGACTGTTAATATTCCATGTGGATAGAACTGTTCTATATTCATTCATGTACATGTGCTCGACCATATTGATGATTTTGTTCCTCATCCAACCGATGTTGCAGACTCGACCTAGTGTCGCCTTGACGCCATCATCAAACAGTGGATCTATGACACCATCTCTAAAGACTTGTTGTGTACTATCATGAAAACAGATGCTACGACACGTGAACTTTGGGTACGGTTAGAAGAAATTTTTCAGGATAATAAAAATACTCGGGCCGTGTATTTGGAAGAGCAGTTCAACAATACGCGTCTCGAGAATTTTAACATGTCCGAATACTGTAAACAACTGAAACTCATAACCGACCAACTTTCCAACATAGGGACATCTATTTCAGAGACCAAGATGGTACTTCAACTAGTTGTGGTGTTACCGAAAGGTGAATATGATACACTTGCAACGATGATTCAACAGGCCGACCCCCTACCAAGCTTCAATAAAGCACGTTCACAACTTTTGTTGGAAGAGACCCGCCGTGCTAAACAAGAGGAGCACAATCACAAGGTATTAGCCATTGACGGCATGGCACCACGGGTGGCCACCTCCACCCAGCCACCACCGCAAGAACACCACCACCAGCAGTCCCGCGGCGGAGGTCGCGGTAACAACAATAAGGGGAAGGGCCGGGGCAAGGGCAACCGGAACTAGCAGCAGGAAGGCCCAACACCTGCTACCTACTATCAGTGGGGTGGACATCCATCTTGGCCTATACCGGGAATTGGGCCTCTCCTATATGGCCCTACACGATATCAGGCCCCCAATTCCAGCAAGGCTGGTAGCCAGGCCTCTTGGGCTCCGCCCCCACCAACCGGCAGGCCCACCAGCAGCAGCATGCCCATCTGGTTGCAGCAGTTCTGCACCCTCAAGGTAGCAGCCTAGCCCCCACCGATTTGGGTCAGGCCTTCAACACCGTGAACCTTTAACAACTCGATGATAATTGGTACATGGACATCGGAGCCACATCTCACCTCACCCGGTCGTCAGGTAACTTATCTCAACTGCTTCGGTTAAACTATCCTCAATTTATTACTGTCGGCAATGGTCATCGCATTCCAATTGAAAAGTTACGGTAACACACATACCAAACAACCTCACCCGCCTTTCTCCCTAAATCACTTCCTTTACACCCCTAACATCATTAAAAACTTAATCTTTGTTAGAAAATTCACTCGCAATAATTCTGTGTCTGTCGAATTTGACCCTTTTAGTTTTTCTGTGAAGGATCTCAATACGGGGAAAATTCTTACGCGCTACAATAGTGTGGGAGACCTCTACCCTTTCACTCAATCTTCCGCTGTCAGACTGCAATCACATCTATCCCTTGCGGCTATCTCTCCCTCAACTTGACACAACAGACTCGGGCACTCCGGAGATCACGTTTTTAATTTTCTTAGGACTACTAAGCGTATTCAATGTAATAATGAGAAACTTGCCCAACACTATTTTTCTTGCTTGCTTGACAAGCATACTCGTCTTCTATTTATGTCATCCAACAGTGTTACTTTTTCTCCTTTTGATATTGTTCATGCTGATTTGTGGACATCTCCGGTTGTTAGCTCTTTGGGTTACAAATTTTATCTAGTATTCTTAGATGATTTTTCACATTTTGTCTGAATTTATCCACTGAAATTCAAATCTAAAGTTTTTGCCAAGTTTCTCGAATTTCAAAAATTTATTGAAACACAGTTTGAAAAATCTATCAAATCTTTCCAATGTGATAACGAACGTGAATTTAATAATTCGGCATTTCACACTTTATGCTCTAAACAAGGCATGGTTTTCCGTTTCTCCTGTCCCTATACTTTCTCCTAAAATAGAAAGGCTGAACGAATTATACGTACCATCAATAACATGGTTCACACCCTTTTGTTTCATGCCTGTCTTCTACCGCCATTTTGGGTCTATGCTGTTAAAATGGTAGAATCCCTCCTTAATATTTTATCCACTAACACTCTTCAAAACAAGACCCCCACCGAAGTTCTATACCGTAGGATCCCATCCTATAAGCAACTTAGAATTTTCGGTTGCCTATGCTACCCCAATCTAGCCTCCACTGCCCCTCACAAATTAGCACCACGAACTATGCCCTGTGTCTTCGTTGGTCTCGCGTCTAATCATAGGGGTTACCTGTGCTATGACATGGCCACTCGTAAAATCGTTATCTCCCGCCATGTCACATTTGACGAGACATATTTTCCATTTTCCAATCTTTGGAAATTTCAAACCACGGACTACACATTTCTTGATGACACAAATCTGTCCCCACCAGTCAAATCACTGTTCCACTTTCCATCCACTGTTCACGCGTCAACGTTATCGGTGCCGATAGTCTCACCACTACCAGCGACCATCACCGACGTCGTCCGTACGATAGAGAGGCCCCTGTAACCGATTCCCACTGGTTGAATAGCCATTGCCACCACCAAACCACCAAACTCCCGATCGGTTGTCCCGAAACCCTCTCACCGACACATCTTCGATCCACCCTCACATCGGAAATCTGCAACCACTTCATAACTGGTATCATTTCTTATTGTTTAAACATATTTTTATTATTTGGATAGACAGCGTACACAAGCAAAATGAAAGATATTTATTATATAGGGCAAAATTAGTATAAGACAATTGTACGAATTATAGGGCAATACGTGGCGATTGGTGCTGAGTCGAGTCCAGATTAGCTTGAGGCATTACCTGTAGCATTTAATCGGTACCGGGAGTAACATGTGCATGTTTGGTACGTTGTCTCGAGAAGGCAGAAGTAACCATTTGAATTGCAACAGACGATCGTTAGTGAGACCGGTCATACGTCTTCCAATGAAACTTTAATGACATTTATTGAGATATTGATTGTCCAATTAGTAAAACATTCATTCTTCTGTATTAATGAGAGCATATTTCGTGGGTTGTGTACCCATGTAACTCATGTATAAATAGGACACATTGTTCCATTGTAACCCATCAGATTCTAGTGATTACAATACAATTATTCTTATTCTCTCGATTTATGTGCTTGCTTACAAATTATTGTAACTTTGCCCAGTAGCTGTCACAAGGCTCAGGCTAATCATTACTTTATTTTGTCTTATTATTACTTATTTTCAGTATAATGCATCTAAAATTCTTATCTAACGTGTCACTTGAGATCCACGTTTTCTTGACCGCGTATACAAATTCAACTGTACCATTTTACCGGTAAACATTTTTGCGCCCACCGTGGGGCCTGGACAATTGTGGTATCATAAGTGACCACTCTACTAACCTAATTTTCTATTTGAGTCTTATTCCTTGTTTAGATCAAACAGATGACATGAATAGGAGAACACAGAAGCAGTCGCAACATCGGTGACAATACAAACAACGTCCCACTAGGACCGAACGGTTTACCAATAGGAAACACAATGCCAAGGGACCGATGTTTACAGATAGAACCACTTTTGAAGGAGGACAGACTCGGCATGAGGATGTCCCTACTGATGAAAAACCTTAAGAGGCCATACAGAATCTTAGGGCACAGAATGTGGCTATGAGTGAACAACTGGAGCGCTTGATGCGGTTTCAAGTGGAGTACATGTCCAAAAATGCTAGAACTATTGATCTATAAGAGCATATAATGGCTTATACTACAACCATGAAAGGAAATGATCTAAGATAACATGAAATAGAATCGGTTTTGATCAAGAAGTTTGCTGAAACACTTGTTATGAGAGCTTTGCCATGGTATCCACAACTCCCTGCGTATTCAGTCGGATTGTTCGCTCATCTCGTTGATATGCTCATAAAAGCTCATGCGGCAGCTCAGAAGGTGAAGACGCGCAAGGCGAATATCTTTCACATTGCGCAGGGAGAATCAAAACTCCTTAGGTACTTCATCACATAATTCCAGAAGGAGCAGATATTCATACCTGCAATCCCCGACGAATGGGCTACAAAGGCTTTCACAAAGAGTTTGAACCCTTCGAGTTCAGATGCTTCCCGGAAGTTCAAGGATTTTTTTTGGAGTTCAGGCTACAACTTGAGAGGACGTGCACAATTGATATAAATCCGAGATCCATATTGAAGATAATATGATGGGATCTAAAGCCGGGAGTATCTTCACAAAGTCTAATAAAGGAACCGATCGAAATTCCTCAAAGAACTGTTACCAACCTTATCCTACTCCCGGGATGTAGGGAGGAGGACATGGTTTTTTCTCCTTTGAAAAATCAAATAACAAATGAGGCCCCGGATGAAATAATCAAGGATTGGTGAATTCCGATAAAGGTTACTCATCTAAGGATACGAGTACCCAAAATTATCCGAGTATAACTTCAACATTAACGAAGAGCAAATGGTGGCGGTACTGAGGACTCATCCGGTGTCCCATTCACCGAAACCACTGCAATCTGATCCTAATAAAAGGGATAAGTCCGCCTGGTACGATTTCCATGGTACTCACATGCATAAAATTATGGATTGCAGACATCTATGAGAGGAGGTGGCAGGAATGCTAAGTAGGGTCTACCTCCGAGAATATTTGAGTGAGAGAGCTCGAAACAATTATGAGTAAAGTCCACCCATAGACAATAAGTCAAATCCGGATGCACCACCTCATATTATAAACATGATCTATGGTGGATTAATGATTGCTGCTACATCTTTCACTGCGGCTAAGAAAATGAAAATATATGTAACCTCAGAGAAGAGAATCCGGGAGATACCTAATGAACATACTATTACATTCACCAAACAAGACGTTGCATGTATAATCTTCCCTCACAACGATGCACTGGTGGTCACGGTACCCATCGATTTCTTCCAAGTAAAGAGAGTTTTAATTGATCCTGGAAGCTCAACTAATATAATCTGGCTGAAGGTGGTAGAAGAAATGAATATGGCAGACAAGATAGTTCTGGCTACCAGGACCCTCTCAGGTTTCAACATGTCAAGTGAAACTACAAAAAGGGAAGTGGATCAACCGGTGGACGCGATGGGGGTTATTAAAATGACAAAATTATATGTCCTTGATGGTGACATGAGGTATAATACAATATTCAGAAGACCGTTGATACATGATATGGAGGCGATCCCGTCAATGTTACACCTATTAGTGAAATTCCCTACACTAGAAGGGATTCAGCAAATCCGAGGTGAACAACCCGCTGCTAGGTAAATGTACGTGATAGAGGAACCAAAAGAGGTGGCAGACCCCAAATAGCAACTACAGGAAGTAGAGCCGGTGCCAGAAGATGTTCACCAGGTTCCACTAGTGGAAATAGAATCAACTTATCCGGATGAGGAGTTTTCAGATCGGTATCAAGTACCTAGATACTTTTAGGTACCGGATGAATTAGACGCCACCAAGTCCACTGTAGAGGAACTGGAGTAGATTGCAATACATCCGAAAACCCCCAGTAGGAAGATATCCCTGGGCACTGGGTTAACCCCGGGGCTCAGGGATTTGATTCTTAAATATCTTATATCTAACATTGATTACTTTGCCTAATCTCATGAAGATATGACATGCATCCCTCCAGAAAGTCACAACTCATAAGTTGGGTCTGGATCTCAAATTTTCTCTAGTGCGGTAGAAAAAATGGCCGATAGCCGAACTTCGCAACATGTTTGTTAAAGAAGAGGTAGCTAGATTACTTAATATAAGGTCAATCTGGGAGGTAAAATATCCGGATTGGTTAGCAAACATAGTTTTAGTATCTAAAAAGGAAAACAAGTTTAGAATGTGTATTGATTATAAAGATTTGAATATGGCATGTCCTAAAGATTAATTTTCGCTAGCGAACATTGATCAAATGATCGATGCTACGGCAGAACACGAGATCATGAGTTTTCTCAATGTGTATTTCAGGTATAACCAAATAAGGATACACCCGGAAGACCAAGAGAAAACATCTTTCTTAACTACTTTTGGTACTTACTGTTATAACGTTATGCCTTTTGGGCTCAAAAATACCGGTGCCACGTATCAAAGGTTAGTAAATAAAATCTTTGAAAAACAAATAGGAAAAATAATGGAAGTATATATAGATGATATGCTTGTTAAGAGTCTCTGTGCAGAGGTCCATTTAAGTCACTTGCAGGAAACCTTTGAGGTGCTGAGAAAATATAATATGAAATTGAACCCCAAAAAATATGCTTTTGGGGTTGGCTCCGGTAAATTCTTGGGGTTCTTGGTTTTCTAAAGAGAGATCGAGATAAACCCTGATAAAATAAAGGCTATCGAAGATATATCAGACACACTTGAAGATGTGAAAGCGGTACATCGACTCACCGAGCGAGTGGCGTCCCTAAGCATGTTTATCTCCCGGTCGTCAAAAAAATGTCAAGGGTTCTTCTCACTTTTGAAGAAGAAAAATGACTTTGTTTGGACGCCCAAATGCCAGCAGGCCCTATGGGACCTGAAAATGTCTTTATTAAGTCCTTCGCTCATGTCAAAGCCAAAGGATGGAGAACAAATGCTTATATATCTGGCGGTCTCAGAGGTAGCGATAAGTGCAGTTCTGGTTCGGAAGGAAAAAGGTACACAATTTCTTGTCTATTATATAAGTAGAGTAATGTCAGGGGCCGAGACCCGGTATCCGTTACTCGAAAGGTTGGCTTTTGCTCTAGTAATGTCATCGCGAAAGCTTCGACCGTATTTTCAATGCCACCCAATTGCCATAGTAACTACGTTCTCTCTTAAAAATGTATTGCATAAGCCCAAACTTTCTTAGCACTTGGCTAAATGGGCGGTGAATTAAGCGAATTTGACAATAAATATAGACCTCGGACTGTGATAAAGTCGCAAGCCCTCACAGACTTTGTGGCCGATATCAGTCCGGGAGTAACCCCACAGGCGGAAAAAGATGCTATCTTGGTCTCAGGAACTGCCCCCCGAATCTGGACACTCCACACTGATGGTGCCTCCAACGTCAAGTGGACCGGTCTGGGGTAGTATTGTGAACTCCCACTGATAAAATTTTAAGGAAAGCAATACATAACACTCCGTTGACTAATAACAAAACAGAGTATGAGGCTTTGGTTGCATGTTTTGAGCTGGCCCCAGGTTTAGGCTCACAAATTATTAAAGTCAAGTGTGACTTACTGCTGGTAGTGAACCAAATCTACGGATTGTTCGAAGCCAAAGAGGAGCGCATGTCAAGATACCTTGAAAAGGCTCTGAAGCTGTTGTCTCATTTTCATGAATGGATGGTGGTACATATACCCAGGGAAGAGAACATAGAGGCAGATGCACTCGCAAACTTATGTTCCAGCACGAAAGCCGAGGGTTCCAAAATTGAGTCAGTTGTTCAGCTATTGCATTCGGTGTTAGATCCCATCGGGTACAACGAGGTAAATTCAACCGGCCTAACTTGAGATAGGAGAAATGAAGTCTTGGACTACCTCGTGAACGGAAATCTCTCGGAGGACCCGACGACATCTAAAGCTCTGAAGACTAAAGTTGCTTGATATTGCATCGTAGACAGGAAATTGTATCGTAGGTATTTTTATGATCCCTTAGCCCAGTGCGTAGGCCCCAATGAAGCTAATTACGTAATGATGGAAGTCCATGAACGCATTTGTGGAAATCATTCGGGAGTGGAATCTTTAATGAGGAAGCTCATGAGGGCCAGTTATTATTGGCCCCGGATCGAAGATACAAAAATATTTGTAAAGAAATGCGATAAGTGTCAACGCCATGCACATTTGTTACACCGGGGGGGAGGGGGAGAAATTGCATCCGGTAGTGTGCCTGTGGCCGTTCATGGGGCATAGACATAGTCGGACCCTTGCCAGCGGCACCAGGACAGGTATGCCAAATTATATTTATAACTGACTATTTCTCTAAATGGGTTGAAGCTGCAGCTTATAAAAAGATATTTGAGAAAGAGGTAAAGGACTTCATTTGGCAACACATTATTTGTCATTTTGGCATCCCTAAGGAGATAGCTTGTGACAATAGCCAAAATTTTATCGAACCCAAAGTCACGGAGATGGCTTAAATATCAAGCGGATCACCTCTACTCCCTATCACTACAGTGTAAATGGACAAGCGGAGTCAACAAACAAGACTATAGTCCAGAAGTTGAAGAAGAAGCTGGAAGCTACAAAAGAAAACTGGTCATTTACGCTACCGAAAATACTGTGGGCATATAGAACCACAACAAAAATGAGTGTCAGAGAGACTCTTTTTCCCTCATCTATGATGCAGAGGCTTTGATCCCGATAGATGTGGGAACTCCAAGCTTGAGGTATCTCTAGGCCGAGGACAAATCAAATGCAGAATCAATGTCTGTGCACTTGGATTTACTCGAGGAACGTCGAGATTCAGCATACGTTCGGATGGTATCCCAAAAACAAACAATGAAGCGTTACTACAATCGGTGCATAAATCTCCGACACTTCAAACTCGGGGACTTGATGCTCCAAAAATTTACTTAAAGTACTCGAGAGTGTAATGCTAGAAAGTTAGGAGCAAATTAGAAAGGACCATACACGGTCACCGGTATTGCCGGTAAATGAGCCTATCAACTAGCTGACCAACAAGGAAATACACTTTCTAGTAATTGGAATGTAAGTCATTTGAAGAAATACTATGTGTAGTAGGTCGAAGCATGCGCTATACTCTTTTTCCCTTCCTCTGCTTTTCGTCCTAATTGGGTTTTTAATGAGGCGGTATAACGAAATAAGCATGTTAATAGTCTCACTACCGAGGAGAGCTATCCAGTATCCGAGTCTTCATAGCATGAACTCCTAGACACTTGGAGGCCATACATATACACCCGGAATGAAGTGAAGAAAATTTTATGAAATTTTAGCGCAAAGCTCCCAATACTAGTGACTTCCCGGATATTTAGATTATATGTAACCGGAATAACCACACTAGATGGCAGCCGAATTATTCGTGCACTTATCTTCACATTTATAGGTCAAAAGAATCAATAAAAATTCCTTTTATAAATATTTGTCATTGCGAGCATAAAAACGTATGTTATTATCCTAAGCATATCGAAATTTTCGTGCCATAATGAACAGGAGATGTCCTCTTCTACACACCAGGGCCCTCTCTTATAAAAACCTTAACAAAAAAAGTTAAGGCTCCGAATATAAGAAGTACTGGAGATTTAAGTTGTTTAGAACCAAATTAAGTCCGGAACTAACTTTGAAGGCCATGAGAAGCCCCGATTTAAAGATGAAAAGAAAAAATACATCTTCGGAACTAAGTTAAGGTTGTCAAAAAGTTTTCAAACTTTCAAGGCTTAGCCTATTCCGGTAAAATGAACTTCAAAGTTAGATTCTAATTTATAAAGCAAAGCAATAAAGTTTGTAACTAATGCTTGCTTCTAAGAAAAAGTAAAGGATGAAAACTTTACGCAGAATTGCAAAGAAAAGGGAAAAGTTCATTCATCCATATTTACCAGACAGAAAATAGCCTGGTTACAAAAGATACTAACCGGGCCCAAAAGTGACCCTCTAACAAAAAATAAAAACTAAAATTGAAAATAAACTCGCGCGAAAGGTTATGGCCTGCCCGCTCCATGATCCGCCTGAGGTGTTTCAAGTATTGCCACCAAAACAAGAAGGTCAAATGGATCAGTTAGGGGGTGTTCATCATCATCACCAACCTCTCCACCAGCTTCCGCATTCGAATCCTCTCTACATTCCCGTAGAGCTTCCAATGATAACTCAACATCGTGGAGGTCAATTTCTGCGTCCAGGAGTTCAAAAGGGACATCAATTCCCCGCCTGATGGCCTCTTCAAGGGTGTCCACGCGACTCTTTAGGACAGTCATGTCTCTTCAAAGCTTCCATCTTTGACATTTAGCCTGGAGCTTATTGATGGTGTTCTCGAAGGTGTGCAACCATCCTTGGGCTTCCGCTGAATTGGTTGCTAACCTTGTTGTCCTATCTTGAAGGGTCACATAAGTGGTGATTAAGGCATGAATGGAATTCTCCTAGTCCCGAAGAGAGTCAATAGCATCCTGTCGGGGACTACATGGGTCGGTGCTTTTATTGGTCACATTCTCATCATCATCAATCTGAATAACACCCGCCTTATCTTTCACCTGCACCTTTTTCCAATGCTTAGTGAGTCGGTGGCGGTTTCTCACCAAGGAATTAATTCCCATCGGGGTCTCGGGAGCCTCATCTTGAGCTTTCCGTTTTGGTTACTAGAAGCAGACTGGAGGATGTTCGACAGAGAAGCTGCACGAGATGACACTTTTTAGGTTGCAGATTTTTGTACTGGAAACCCTGCAAATGGATAAAAGATGTTGAAAAGGAGTCGAAAAACTGGGATAAATCGCGTATAAAAGGAAGAGTAGGGGCTAAAGCTTATCGTGGTATTTTCCCTTCCACCACTCGAAAGTAATACGTTTTCATGACCTGGTAATGTTGGGAGAGGCAGGAAGAAGACTTACCACC
Organism: Anisodus tanguticus; assembly: GCA_034509755.1. NCBI lineage: Eukaryota > Viridiplantae > Streptophyta > Magnoliopsida > Solanales > Solanaceae > Anisodus > Anisodus tanguticus. Next base: position 19,124,123 of record CM067549.1, read on the forward strand.
CATTAAAAAATCCCTTCAATCAGTTGCGGCTCAACTAAAACGGCTGAAAAGTTAACACACTTGTATTAGAAAGGAATTTTCCTTTATTTTGAAAACCCAGTAAATAAGTTTGTAGAAATAAAATACTCACGAGAAGAATTCCACACTTCCGGGAAAGGATCTGAAGAAAGTTGCTGGATTTAGTCGTTCTTAATTAAAAGAAAGTGGGTTAACCAACCTCGGTCGAAGTCATCCTCCGCGTTAATGAGGCTGCAAATTCCCTGGGGGTATAGATGAATAATTCCACCTCAAAAAACCCTAGGATAATAGATGAGGAAAATGTGGTCAATAGTGAATGGAGCATTGGCATTGTTAGTTAACATTTGAATGCAATAGACTAATCTCCAAACTTGCAGAACAACTTGACCTAAGCAAATTCTGTATCGACGACAAATATCCTCGATAATCTTCGAAATAGGGAGTTTAAAACCAATGGTGAATGAATAAATATATATCATGGAAAACCCTTCAACATGATAATGCACTCGGTCGACAGGATCGACTGTTCTGACAACTATGTCAGAGGAAAAACCACAACCCTCTATGACATCAGGAAGAACCTTGGCTGTTATTTTAGATTCAAAATTCTCTACATGTTCATAGTTGTTTTGAACACGGAGATCTCCTGAGAAGTCAAATCCCGAAGAAAAGATTTCGACAGCAGTAGAGTGTAAGTCGATTTTATGAGTTGTAGGGAAAATGAGTTCTTTCCCATGGCGGTGGCTTGGAGGGTTATCATTGCCCTCAGAGGAGTGAGAAGGGGAAGATTTGGTGGAAGATATTGTTGAAAAAGTTTTTAAGAAGGAAGGAAGGCAAAGTTTTCAAGAAATCTTGCAAAGTTTGTGGTTGCCTTTTGTGAAAGATTTGACCTCCTATTTATGGTTAAAATATATATAACATTTTGGAGGTGAAAAGACATGCACCATCATTGTTACAGTTCACATCGATTAGAGCGATGGTTCAGGTACCGCCATTTCAGAAGCATTGAATGGATGTGACGTTTGACAAGTTTGATAATTGTACGAATTATAGGACAACACGTAGCGATTAATTCCGAGTCGAGTCCAGATCAGCTTGAGGCATTACCGGTAGCATTTAATTAGTACCGGGAGCAACACGTGCATGTTTAGCACTGATGGCTCAAGAGGGCAGAAGTAACTGTTTGAATTGCAACGGACGACCGTTACTGAAACTAGTCATATGTCTTCCAATGAAGCTTTAATGACATTTATTGAGATATTGATTGTTCAATTATTACAACATTCATTCTTTTGTATTAATGAGAGCATATTTCGTGGACTGTGTACCCATGTAGCTCATATAAATAGGATACATTGTTCCATTGTAACCCATCAGATTCTAGTGATTACAATACAATTATTCTTATTCTCTCGATTTCTGTGCTTGCCTACAAGTTATTGTAACCTTGCCCAAAAGTTGTCATAAGGCTCAAGTTAATCAGTACTTTACTTTATCATTTGTATAATTCAACTAGAATTCTTATCTAACGTAAACATTTAGACTCTGTTTCTTGCTAGTCCGAAACATGGAGAATCAAGCTGTAATTATAAATTTCAAATGAAATGGCTATCTCTCTAAAGCATGGCTAGATTAGATGCTTTATTTTAACGTGATCCAAATCCTCAATAAACATGGTGGGAAAATGGATGGTCCAAAATATGCAGCAAATATACTTAATGATTGCAAAAATTAAAGAATATATTGTTGAAAAGCAAAGAGAGCTCCAAATAGTGGAACCTTACTTAATAGTTAATACAAAGGGAAAAACCGGTTTGCACCAATTTTATAAAGTACCTATTGTGGATCATAGGCAGCGTATTTATTTCACCTAAGGACACCATGTTTGTGTTGTGATGGAGTCTTGCCATTAATAAGTTAAGGAAATACTTACTTGAAAGGAAGAAATAAGCAATATTTTAACAAACAACAAGATGCTCCATAATGTACAAGGGAGACAACGGAAGCTTATCTGTGTAACGTATTATCAGGCAATAAATTGAATATCAATAGTTACCTACTAACCTATTCAACTTTGTATTAACTCTTGGTTTCATATCCAAATTGAGAGCGTCGTGTTTGGCGTTGTTTCTCAATACATTCTCCGCCTTCTTTTTCTTTAAAACTCTTCTTTTATTTTGAAAGAAATTTGTTTTGGGCAAAGTGAGTGTTGGGAATAAAAAGGAGAGTATTCCAATTCCCTGTTAGGATTAATATGTGCGGAAAAAATAGAATGAAGACCTCTAAATACTTTCTGATGTGAAAGATCAGACACAACTGCAATCACAAAGCATACTCAGTATTTTCGGATATATTCCAATGTAAATAGTATTTTATGAATAGTAAATAAAATACTAAATACAAGCCAAGAAAATGATCTCGTGGAAAAATAACCACGGTAAACCTTCCACTATAACAATAATAATAATGGGTATACAAGCTCTTCTCAAGTTTTGACAAATACTTGAGGACTACACTAAAAAACTCTCACACTCACTAGTGAGAAAATAAAATTAGTAAATATTTTTTTATAATTGAAAATTTTATAATTCAGAAAAAATTATTTACAATCAATAAAAAAACATCTAGTTAAACATCATGCTCAGTTAACTACCCTTCAATTGAATACACAATTTCGAAAGATTATGAAATTTTATTCAAATTAATATTTTTCACTTTTTAAAAATAAAATAGAAGTATTGAAATAAATTTTATAATTTTAAAAATGTGTTAAGGAATCTTATGTCCAAAAATGAATTGTTTTACTTTTTTAAAAATATGAATATATTTTGATAGACTTTATTATCAAAAAAATTCAAAAGTTATTTTACTGGTTCTTTTCAACAAGTTAAATGACCATAGGAGGAATTAACTAAAAAAATGAAACACCTTTTTTCACTCTTTTTCTTCCGTTACTAATATTAAATTTACTAATTATACTTTTGGTAGGGCTGAACAATAATATGATTCAATTCATTTTAACTCACTCAAATTTATGATTCAAGTCATTTTGAGCAGCGCTCAAATTCAATCAAATCCCCCTCTTCCCCAAACTTATATCTAGAATTAAATAATAACATACTCAATGTAATCTCATAAAATGAGGTTTGAAAAGGATAGTATGTACGCATATCTTATCTCTACCATTGTGAGGTAGAGAGAATGTTTCGATAGACCTTCATCAAACTCGTATCTAGAATCAAGAACTTAAAACTCGTATCTAGAATCAAGAACTTAAAATATGCAATAGTTGAATCAAATCGGAGAAAAAAAAACAAAACAAAACAAAGTGAAATGAATGTTTGCTTCTTAATTACCGTAGTTATCAGACACGCACTTAAACATTTACCCATATACGTAATATACACTTTGAATTTTCACATAGGAACATCACAAGTGTAAAGTCCCATTTGGGTTATCCTTACACACTTACTTGCCCCAACTAAATACCATTTTAAAAAAAAAACAACGAAGCGTCTTTTTTCACACTTTCCTTCTGCTCATCAAATTAAAATACCCGCCATATTTTTTACCTTTTCCCAAATATGTCATTTATCTATTAACAGCACGAGTAGAAATCCAATAGCACCTCCCCGCTGGTGAAGACGTGATCGAGAACCCGCTATCGGGTGACCCGAATAGCTTTATGTCCGAATTCTCGAACCGACCCGAATCGCCCGGAAGTCTCATGTAGGAACCCAACGGGGAATCATTATTATTCATCCATGCTCCTTGTTTAGTATTTTTGTAATCCATTATTGCTCTGTACACATATGGAATTAATCCTTCCATTTTCTCTTCTTTTTTTCTTTCCTTTTTTGCTACTTGAATTTCAGAAGTTCAATTTCTTTGATAATTTGGAGTGGAAGAAAACAAAGTGTTTGGTATTTGAGGTAAGGTTTGGAGCTTGGAGATTTTACAAGGGGGAAAGAAGGGGTTTTAAAAGAAAAAGAGGGAAGGGTTGATGACGTGGCGTAATAGTTAGAGTCCAGCTGTCAATGCTTAGCCAAGCTGACAATCAGGAACGATTATTATTTTTTCGTTTCTAACAAAGAAATCCTTCATTCAAACAAACGATCTCCCACTTTCATTTTTACCATTTTCCTCTCTTACTATTTGATTTTTGTTATAAGAATATTATCAACACTCGGCCACTGATATACATATGGACTGTGAAAATATTATTAATGTGGATAGAATCTGAAGAATGTAGAGTGTATGTAGACCTTATCCCTACCTTGAAAGATAGGGATCGAGGTTATTTTTGAAAAATTATCAGTTCAATTAAAAATTAAATTAACGTGTATCTAAATTTAACTTGATGGTGCAGTTGTCAATTATTTGATTTGAAGTTTGAGGACGAGTAATTTGAGTAGAAACGTTGTTGAAAATTTTGAGCATTAAAGAAACGGTGTCGTCACTATTTTAGAATAGTGACCCATCATCTTCAACGTTAAGTAGAAATTCTAAATTATTCACATAGTGTAAGGGAAATTTTTATCATTTTTCTCGTTAAAAAGGTTCATGTAGTTAAAAACTTTTGCCGTAAATAAATAGAGAATAAATGAATCAATGACAAGGGTATATTTGAACATAACTATTAACGGCGAAAAATTTGAATCATTTCACAAAATTCATAGGTAAAATTATATCTTTTCTCTATTTTTGTTCGTTACGTGATGTGAATTGGAACAAGTTAGACCAATGAGATATACTAAATGGTACAATTATCGAAGAATTAACAATTATTAGTAAAAGACAAGAAAGAAGAGAAATAAACTTCCAAGTAATAAAACATTGAATAAAATTCTTCTATGAAAGCTACCTCCAAACTAAAAGTACAACTTATCGCATTATTGTATTATGTTGTAAACTTGTAATCGTAGACTATTTTAAAATACCGCGGTATTTAATTAGTTTAATTACGTGAGGACACCCTTAAGAACTAATGTAAATTATCTTCTTTTATATTAATCAAGTAGGACCTACTCTCAATCTATGTCATCACTGGATAATTAACATCTTTAAAGTAAGGCATACCTCACATAAATAAAACGTGTAAGGCACATAGTATATATTTTCCAATCTATAACTTCTCACCAAATCTCACTTTATTATTCCTCGTAACACATTTTTATAAGTAAGACAGAGTATATAAATTTATAGTTTTTTTTAATGCTACCTAGCCTAGTTTTAGACCCAAATTATAGAACTCTACGGGTAGGTCTAGAATAAATTTTAATATAATTAATAGAATATTTCCCAATATTATTTCATTAATTGTATATCTCATATTTTAGGTAGAATTATAATCCTTTTGTAATTAGGTTAATTAGTTACCTAATTTATATTAAAGTAAATATTCTTGTAACCTTATATATATTGTAAATCATTCATCAATAAAATCAGGAAACATATTCCTTTATGGTATCAGTAGCCTAAAACTACAAACCCTACCCTAGCCGCCAATACACCTTCTCGGCCGCCATTTTTTTCCACGTCGGCACCTAGCCCACGTCGGAATTCTAGCCGCAGACCTCACTCGGCCACCCCCCTCTTTTTCCAACGACGGAACCCTAGTTTTTCCGGACATTCTCCCTCCATCTTCCTCCTAAATTTCCTCTTCCATGGTTGACAAAACCAAATTTCATCCGGCACTTGCTGTAAACAACATTAAAAACTTCATCCCTTTGACTCTTGAGATGGAAAGAGGTCAATACTCCTCGTTGGCGGAGCTTTTTAAGATCAATTGTCATGTTTACAAAGTTATCGACCACATCATCCCTCCCACGCCGAAGTCCACATACGTACCATCGGTTTCAACTTTTGATGATGCACTCTGGTCTCGTTTGGACGCAGTCATCCTCCAGTGGATATACAGGACAATATCTAATGATCTGTTGCACACCATCATTGAGACCGATGCCATGACAATAAAACTCAACGAGCGTTATACCTTGAAAATCAGTTCAAGGACGTTCATCAGGACGATTTTCGAAACGTGTCTGCCTATTGTTAAGAACTTAAGATGATTGCCGACCAACTCTCCAACGTCAGCGCACCAGTCACTAATCAGCGATTGGTCATGCAACTTGTTGCAGGTTTGAACGAATCCTATGACGGCATTGCCACCATCCTTCAGCAATGCACGTCGTTACCTCCATTTTATGAGGCTCGTTCGAAGCTCATCTTTGAGGAAACCCAGTAAATCAAGCGCAACACCACTCAGGCCAGCATTGTCGACGTCGCCCTCACTACCACCGTCGGGCCGTCCGCCGATGGCAGGGCCTCCCAGTCCGGCAAGGGTCGCGATTGAAGGAATTCTGGCAAAAATGGGCAGCGACCGCGGCAGTAGCAGCAACCTCCGTCGTGGGCTGCCTACCCCCCATGGGCTGCATCATGGGCCTCCCATCCTTGCCCATATACGACATCCTCGTAGACTCCACCTCAGAACTGACATGCCCAACCTGGCATACTTGGCCCACATCCATAACAGGCCTACACAACACATGCCCCCCTTCACCGACTTATGCATCGACTGACATTGAGGCAGCTATGAGCACAATGTCACTTAAGACTCCAGACAAAAATTGGTATATGGACACAGTCGCCACATCTCACATGACGGCATCACAAGGTGCTCTCTCGTCTTATTCCAATTTGAGTAATTTAAATCAGAATATTATTATTGGTAGTGGACATGGCATTCCCATCTGTGGTTATGGTCATTCCTCCCTATCCCCACCACATCCACCACTAATCTTAAAAAATATCCTCCATGCCCCTAAACTTATCAAAAATCTAATCTCCGTTGGACGTTTCACAACTGACAATTGGGTTTCCCTTGACTTTGATCCTTTTGGTTTTACTGTAAAGGATTTTACGACAGGGAGAAGAATAATGAGATGTGACAGCACCGGAGATCTCTACCCTATTTCAAACGCCGTCAACAATCGAGCCTTAGTTCCCTCAGCCTTTGCTGCTCTTTCGTCTTCCTTATGGAATTCTAGATTAGGACATCCTGAAGACTCTGTTTTAGGCTCCCTTAGGAAAAATAATTTTATTAATTGCAACCGTATTTCTAGGACTCCTATATGTGAATCTTGCATTTTTGGGAAATATGTCAAATTACCATTTTCTGTATCCACAAATTGAACTTTAATGCCTTTCGATATCATACATAGTGATTTGTGGACATCCCTTATTTTGAGTACGGCTGACCATCGATATTATGTGTTGTTTTTGGACAATTATTCCAACTTTCTATGAACTTTTCCAATTGGAAATAAATCTCAGGTCTACCCCATTTTTTCTTCATTTAGTGATTTCGTAAAAACACAATTTGAAAAGAGCATTAAATGTTTTCAATGTGACAATGGCAGAAAATTCGATAATAACCAATTCAAACAGTTTTGCTCCAAAAATGGTCTTACATTTCGTTTTTCCCGCCCTCACACATCCTCCCAAAATGGTAAATCCAAACGAAAAAGTCAAACCATAAATAACCTCATTTGTGCCCTACTTTCTCACGCCTCAGTTCCCCCTCAGTTCTGGCATTACGCACTCTCAATGGCCACATATCTCCTAAACATAATCTCAAACAAGTCTCTAGCTCAACGGTCGCCCACCCAAGTTCTGTTTCGTTTCCTACCAATACTTGCGTATTTTTGGATGTCTTTGTTACCCTCTCTATCCGACAACTCACAAACTCCAACCCCAATCTTCCCTGTGTGTGTTTCTGGGTTACCTTGTCAATCATCGTGGTTACTCGTGCAATGACTTGTCGAGTCGTCAAATTATTATTTCACGCCATGTCCTATTTGATGAGTCTCAATTCCCATTTGTCTCTCTACACTCGCCACCTCGACATTCCTACAACTTCTTAGATGATGGCCTAAACCCTCTTCTAATTCACCATTTACATAGTCCATCGTCCCAGACCCCTTCCGCAGCCACCTCTCGGCAAACCGAGGTTCGGCCAGCCAGTACCATTACCTCTGCCCTTCCTCCTCTTCCAGGAAGTGTCGCGACAAACCCCCTCTCTCATACCGCATCCTGAGACACACTCTCTGACCATGGAAACTCGTGACATGCACAAAATTCATAAACCTAAACGGTTGTTTAACCTTTCCATTTCAGTTGTCTGTTCCCTTGTCCCTCGTAACCCAAATGATGCCTTGTCCGACCCTAATTGGAAATCCGCAATGATTGATGAATATAATGCTCTTATTGATAATAAGACATGGGACTTAGTACCCCATCCACCTGATGCTAACATTATTCGTTCTATGTGGATTTTTAGACATAAAAATAAATCTGATGGTTCTTTTGAGAGGTACAATGCTCGTCTTGAAGGTGATGGCAGGTCTCAACAAATGGGAGTGTACTGTGATGAAACATTCAGCCAGGTCGTAAAGCCCGCAACCATCCGGATCGTCCTCAGCATTGCCATATCCAAGTCTTGGCCCATTCATCAGCTTGATGTAAATAATGCCTTCTTACATGGTGATCTTCATGAAATGGTATATATGCATCAGCCTATAGGTTTAAGGGATCCTATTCATCCAGATTATGTGTGTCTATTGCGGAAATCACTCTATGGACTGAAATAGGCTCCTCGAGCACGGTACTACCGGTTCACCGATTATGTCTCCTCTATCAGTTTTTCACACAACAGATCCGATCATTTCTTGTTCATCTATAACAAGGGTACATACATGGCTTACCTATTATTATATGTTGATGACATCATCCTCACCACATCATCTGATGCTCTCCGCTAGTCCATTATGTCTCTCATTTCCTCAGAGTTTGTTATGAAAGATTTGGGCCCCATGAGTTATTTCTTGGGCATCTATGTCACTCGACATTCTGTCGGCCTATTTATATGTCAGAAGAAGTACGTCGAAGAGATCCTTGTCCGTGCAGGCATGACATCTTGCAAACCATCCCACATGCCTATAGACACCAATTCCAAGCTCAGCCCTGATTCCGGCCCTTCATATTCAGACCCAACTCACTATCGTAGCCTTCCTAGGGTCCTGCAGTACCTCACATTTATGAGACCAGACATATCCTATGACGTGCAACAAATCTGCTTGCACATGCACAGTCCGACTGAAGCACACATGCATGCCCTCAAACGTATTTTACGATACGTCCAAGGTACATTTCATTTTGATTTACATATATATAGGTCTTTGCTCACTGGTCTCACTGCTTATTCTGATGCTGACTGGGTGGATGTCCTGACACCCGATGCTCCACATCTGGTTATTGCATTTTCCTCGGAGATAACCTATTGTCTTGGTCTTCCAAAAGGCAACCTACACTATCTCAATCAAGTGCAGAAGCAGAATACAGAGGTGTTGCCAACGTCGTCTCTGAGTCTTGTTGGATCCGTAACATTCTACTTGAGCTTTACTGCCCGATTCAAAAGGCAACACTGGTCTACTGTGATAATATTAGTTCGATATATATTTTAGGCAATCCCGTCCAACATCAGCGCACTAAACACATTGAGATGGACATTCATTTCGTTCACGAAAAAGTGGCTCATGGTCAAGTTCGTGTCCTTCATGTTCCTTCCAGATATCAGATTCCCGATATCTTCACCAAAGGACTTCCGCACATACTATTTGATGATTTTTTAGCCAGTCTCAGTGTTCGAGAACCTTCGACTGTGGGGGTGTAATAGAATATTTCTCAATATTCTTTTATTAATTGTATATCTCCTATTTTAGGTAGAATTATAATCCCTTTGTAATTAGGTTAATTAGTTACCTAGTTTGTATTAATCTAAATATTCTTATAACCTTATATATATCGTAAATCATTCATCAATAAAATCAATGAATATATTCCTTTAATAATAACCAAACCTAATCTGAATTAATTCCATTAGTTTATTAGTCCTTAAACCAATAGCCATGACTTTCTTCATTTACTCGCTTCCAACTTCCATTGGCATGTATAATACTAGTACTAGTACTTATTTATGAGGTAGTTATCTTCTGGCTTAAAATAAACAACCCTTTCATTTAAAAAAATTGAGAGCGCACCCTTGCTACAAACAGAAGTCTAGTGTTTATTAGTCATTTTTTGGTTCCATCTTTAAAAATAATTATTATCATGAATTGTAAATTTTATATGTGAAACTTTAGGATAATATCATAGAGGTGAAATTTGAAACTTTATGAAAATGAACATTTTTAAGAGATAATGCTTAAAAACATACTTGAAGTATCACTTTTTTGCGAGTTTCCTACTTGATAACTATCAGGTGTTTGCGTTTTCTATCTGAACTATCGTCAACTATTTATGAAAACACCTCGAAGCTGACTAGACCAAGTGTTTGGGTGCAATCGCCAAAAGACGCGTGACAACTTAATTTGCCCATAAAATTTTGTTCATATGACAAATGGCTCATTAATTTTGAGGTGTGTTTTGATTAATAGTTGGTGATAATTCATATAGAAAACGCAAACACCTAACAGTTCATGTAGGAAACTCGCAAAAAAGTACTCCCTCTATTTCAAAAAGTTTGTCTTACTTTTATTTTTAGTCCGTTTTAAAAAGAATGCATTTTTCCTTTTTTGATAACTCTCTCATTCCAACTTTTCACATGACATATTTAAGACAACAAGATTAAATGTCATTTTTTACATCCAATACATCTTTAATTTAGAATCACAAAATTCAAAAGTCTTTTTTACTTTCTTAAACTTTGTGCCTAGTCAAAATCAAACAATTTTTTGGAAACGGAGAGAGTAATACTTCAGGTGTGTTTTTGACCATTACCTCTTAATTTTTAAAATATTTTTTAATTAATTCCTTTAATTATCCGCGTGGAGTGCCATTTGACACCATTTTTTTTTTTAAAAAAAGAGTGTATACATGCATCATCAAATACTAATCGAGGTGTGTGTTGATAAATAGTTGGTAATAGTTCAGGTTGGAAACACAGACACCTAATAATTTAAGTAGAAAACTCGCAAAAAAATGATACTGCATGTGTGTTTTGACCATCATCTGTTTTTTTAATTACAGGGACTGAAAAATGGCTATTTGCAAATTTTCCATTTTGATAATCTATATCTATATTATTTTAAAAGCATGAATATAAATGTTGATTGATCAAAATATTCTTCAAATATTGAATGACTTTTATGCCCTTTGAAAGCAAATCCTCTGAAAAGATAATTCACGTAGAATAAAATTGTAAAGTTAGGTGTAATTGAATTTGCATTGTCTTCTAATTCCTACAGAGTTCAACTTTTGAAATACTTGACATATTGTATCCTACCTATACTTCAAGTTTAAAGGTCATATCAATTCTAGATTGATAAGTGACAGAAGCCGATATTAAACTTACCATAGTTATAGATTTCTTATACAAGTTTAATTATTGTATTAGTCTCGTATTAGCAAAATCTATTAGAATTATAGTAGGAAAATGTAGATTTATTTTCCATATTTAGATATTGTATATTTGTATATATACATCTTTCATTAATGAAAATAATCAAGAGATTATATTCTTTCATGGTATCAGAAGTCTAGGGCAAAATTACCTTCCCCCAAACACCTTCTGTCGCCCTCTTCCTTCTCGGAATCCGAGCGTCCGGCCGACGACCGACACTTGTTTTTTTTTTCTCTCCCAAATTTTTTCTTCCAAATCCCTCATTCTCCTCTCATTCTTTCATCATGTCTACCTCAAAGAATATCTTTCATTCTGCCCTTACAGTATCCAACATCAAGAACCACATCCCTGTCGTTCTTGAGATGGAAAACGTCCAATACGCGATGTGGACTGAATTATTTAAAATTCACGCACGCTCGCATCAAGTCCTTCATCACATCATCCCCACGGAAGCAGGCACGGAGAAGGTGCCTACCGCCGATGATGACCCTTTGTTATGGACGACTGTTGATGCTACAGTACTCCAGTGGATTTATTCCACTATCTCTACGGACCTGTTGCAAACGATTATTGAACTCGACGCCACAACGATGGAAACTTGGAATAGGGTGCGTGATATATTCCAAGATAATAAAAATTCTCGTGCCGTCACTTTTGAGCAATAATTTTCCCATGTCAATATGGAGGTTTTCCGAATGTCTCAGCCTATTGTAAAAGGTTGAAGGAATTGGCGGATGAACTCAAGAACGTTGGTGCGTCCATCACCAATGATCCTCTTGTTCTTCAGATGGTTTCAGGCCTATTCGAGGCCTATAATGGCGTTGGGACACTCCTTCGTCAAAGTAATTCACTCCCACTGTTCTACCAGGCCCATTCCATGCTCACATTAGAAGAGGCCGACTTGGCTAAAAAGGCAGCTACCGGAGCAAATTCTATCATGATGATGTCCACGTCCGATGACCCTCACTCGTTCTCGAATAATTCTAGCCAAAACCGTAACAACGGTGGCGGCAAAAAAGGGTAAATCGGAAAACTGGTGGCAAGAACCATGGCGGCGGCTGCAGCAGTGGCCGTAGCAATGGCGGCGGCTGCAGCAGTGGCCGTAGCAATGGCGGCAGTGGGCCGGCTGGGCCGCAGCACCACTGGCCGCATCCTTGGGCCAACTGGCCGTGGGGCTGAGCCAGTGGTCCAATGTGCCTTTGCAGCCTTATCCAGTAAACTGGGTCAGTTTCTAAAATTTTCAGAGGCCCAGTTTTCTGAATTCACAGGCCAAATAGCCTGCTGGGCCTTGGTAGCAGGCTAGCCTGCTGGGCCTCGGCCTTAGCAGGCCTTCACTACCTAAAGCAAAAAAGAATGTCATCATTCTAATCGATGGTTCAGGCGTTAAAAATCAGTGAGGTTAAAGCTCGCTAAGCCTCGCTTCCCTCTCCCCTTCACTTATGTTGTGGAAAATCGTCATCGGCATTTTATAAGCGACTTGACCGAGTCTACGAAGCTTTTCTTTTCTTGTAGTCGGCCCGTAATGCCTCCCTTCATTTGCTTGCCTCCTTTCAGCCCAGAATGCCTAATGCCTATTATTTAGTGCTAGAAGCTAACCGCCATAAGGTCACCCTTCGGGTCTCGCTTCCAGTGCAGGAGGCCAAGCATTCTGCCAGACGTCCCGGCCTGGGAGCTCCGTTCGCCTGTGGGCCCAACTGTAGTACTGACGCCCACGGATCAAGCCGCGATGCATACACTTGGATTAAATCCCCCGGATGCAAATTAGTACATGGACACTAGAGCCACTTCTCATATGACGTCCGCATAAGGTAATCTCTTGTCTTATTTCAATTTGAGCAATAATCGTGGCATCATTGTTGGTAATGGCAATTCAATTCCAATTCGTGGTTATGGTCACAAAAATTTGCCCCATCCACATCTTGTCCTTAAAAATGTCCTCAATGCCCCTCATTTAATTAAAAATTTGGTGTTTGTAAGAAAATTTACGACTGATAATTGGGTTTCTATTAACTTTGACCCTTTTGGATTTTCTTTGAAGGATTTCATGACGGAGATACCTCTAATGAGATGTAATAGTCGGAGAGAGCTTTATCCAATCACCACCACCACCATTTCCATGAGTCAAGCCACGCCTTCACCATTTGTTGCTCTAGCTCCTTCTTTGTGGCATGCACGATTGGGTCATCAGGGGCCATCTATTATTTCTTCTCTTAAAAATAATAATTTTATTGATTGTAAGAGTACGCGTAGTACTCATATTTGTCCTTCTTGTCCTCTAGGAAAACATGTTAGATTACCATTTGTAGCCTCTACTTCTAGTACGTCGATGCCTTTTGAGATTATTCATATTGATTTATGAACATCTCCCGTTTTGAGCTCTTTGGGCCATCGTTATTATGTTTTATTTTTGGATGATTATTCTAATTTTTTGTGGACTTTTTCTTTGTATAAAAAGTCTCAAGTTTTTTCCACATTCTTAAAATTTAGAACTTTCATCCGTACCCAATTTGAACGGGAAATTAAAAACATTCAATGTGATGATGGTAGGGAATATGTTAATGGGTCATTTCGGGAATTTTATGACTCCCATGTCATATGTTTTAGATTTTCTTGTCCTCATACGTCCTCACAAAATGGGAAGGCCGAAAGAAAAATTCGTACCATTAATATTATTGTTCGCACCTTAATAGCCCATGCATCCTTACCTCAGTCTTTTTGGCATCATGCCTTACAAATGGCTACCTACCTCCTTAACATACTCTATAGCAAATGTTTAGCATATCAATCACCCCTAAATATTCTTTATAATAAGGATCCCTCATATTCTCATCTTAGGGTGTTTGGGTGTTGTGTTATCCACTTTTTCCATCTACTACAATTAACAAATTACAAGCCTGTTCTACCATTTGTGTATTTTTGGGTTATCCTTCTAATCATCATGGTTACAAATATTTTGAATTATCCGCTAATAAAATTATAATTAGTCTCCATATCATTTTTGATGAAACCAAGAAAGTCGAGAAGGTTGGGACGCAAGGTGGTTTTCGCTCAAGCAACTGTGGAAGCAGACTCCGTGAAAAAGTCGTGGGAGCCACTACGAAGAAGTTTCGGTCTTGGTGGTGTAGTTATAGGTGGTGCTGTAGCTTTAAACTCCAATTTCCGTTTGCTAATTTGTCCAATTCCGTGCGTAGTAATTATAATATTTTGGATGATGGGCTCTCACCGTATATTCTCTAACGGTAGGCCTAACCTACCCGTGATCCAATTCCTCCAGCAGGGCCACTACCTGCTGGCCCACATACTCTCAGGTCAGACTCAAGTCTCGGTTCAGCCTCCGGTTTACGGCCAGCGAGCCCACTGCATGCTGGCCCAATATCTCACACTACTGTAACAGTGTCTTGGCCAGCAGGCCCACTGCATGCTGGCCCAAATACGTCCCCCGTAGTTTCAGCTAATAGTTATTGGGCCAGCAAGCCCACTACCTGCTGGCCAATCCACTGCCAACCTGTCCCCTACCCAAATCCCGTCCGATTCTATCTCGAGTCAAGGGCCCATTACTCGTAGCCAACGGGGTATTTTCAAACCAAAATGACATTTTAATCTTAATTCCAATGTCACTAAATCACCCTTACCACGTAACCCAGTGTTTGCCCTTCATGACCCGAATTGAAAAATGGCTATAGATGACGAATATAATGCTCTTATTGAAAATAAGATGTGGGAGTTGGTGCCCCGTCCGCTTGGTGTCAATATTATTCATTCTATGTGGATTTTTACTCATAAAGACAAGTTTGACGGTTCATTTGAGAGGCATAAGGCTTGTCTTAAAGGTGATGGTAAAACACAACAGGTTAGCGTGGATTGTGGAGAGACATTTAGTCCGGTGGTCAAACCGGCAACCATTCACATTGTGCTTAGTCTGTCTCTCTTGAAAGCATGGTCCATTTATCAACTGGATGTGACAAATGATTTCTTATACGGTGATCTTAAGGAGACAATTTACATGCATCAACCCTTGGGTTTTAAGGACCTTAAGTACCCTCACCATGTTTGTTTACTGAAAAAGTCTTTGTACGGGCTTAAGAAGGCCCCACGAGCTTGATATAAGAGGTATGCAGATTATGTGTCTACTATTGGGTTTTCACACAGCAGGTCTAATAATTCTCTATTCATATATCATCATGGTTCTTCTCTAGCATAAATTCTGTTATATGTGGATGACATAATTTTAACTACATCCTCTGATAAATTGCGCAAGTCTATCACGTCCCTTCTCAGTTCAGAATTTGCTATGAAAGACTTAGGGCCCTTGAGTTATTTTTTGAGCATAGTTGTCACTCGTCATGCAGGTGGTCTATTTTTATCCCAGAAGAAGTATGCGGCTGAGATTATTGAAAGAGCTGGCATGTCATCTTGTAAGTCCTCTTCTACTCTGGTTTATACCAAACCAAAGCTGAGTGCTACTTCTAGCACACCATACGAGGATCCCACCCACTATCGTAGTCTTGCAGGGGCTCTTCGGTATCTTACTTTCACGAGACCAGATATTACTTATGTAGTTCAGCAGGTGTGTTTATTTATGCATGATCTGCGGATTGAGCACATGCATGCGCTCAAACGTATTATACGACACATACAGGACACACTTGATTATGGATTGCATCTATATCCATCCTCCGTCTCTACTCGCGTGTCATATACATATGTTGATTGGGGTGGTTGTTCAGATACCAGACGTTCAACATCTGGTTATTGTATGTTTCTTAGTGATAACTTGGTCTCTTGGTCTGCAAAACGCCGGTCTACTTTATCGCAATCCAGTGCGGAGGCTGAGTATCAAGGAGTAGCCAATATGGTGTCTGAATCATGTTGGCTACGTAATCTTTTATTAGAGCTTCACTTTCCTATTCAGAAAGCTACCTTGGTGTTATGTGATAATATTAGTGTCGTCTATTTCTCTGGGAATCCGGTCCAACATCAGCGCACTAAACATATCGAGATGGATATTCACTCTGTTCTCGAAAAGATAGCGCATGGACAAGTACGTGTCTTGCATGTCCCTTAAAGGTACCAAATTGCTGACATCTTTACTAAGGGTATTTCCTTGGTTCTGTTTGAAGATTTTAGGGACAGTCTCAACGTACGACAACCGCCCGCTATGACTATGAGTGTGTGACAGAAGTCGTGATATACACGGACAAATCCGTGGTGGCATATCACTTAAACATGGTACGTACATCAGCAAATCTTAGAGAAGTAATCTTATAGACTGTTGTGCACAATTTTGTTGCTTTTACTTAAAAAATATTAGTAATTGATGTGGGATATACCTTATGTTAGTGGCGGATTTATCGTATGATGAGAAGTTTATCTGAATCTAATACTATTGAGGTGGAGTAGAAATTTGGGTATAAACATTTAGTCATAGCTGAAAACCTCAAAAGTTGAACTCAAAGAGTTTAAATCCTGAATTCGCCTTTATCTTAGGCTAAGAACTTCACCTTCAATTTTAACTATATAATACACGTTAAGATTGTCTTCCATTTTGAGTTTCAGTAACAAGGTAAAATTTTATTTGGCGAGATAATATATTTGTATAACCTCCTCCTCGCTCAATTAATTTCAAATAAATCATACGAGCTAGTAGATGATGTGGCAACACACGTCGATAGAAACTAGTTATATTAAAAGCACGAAAGGTTGTAGAAATGTTGATTGAACTTTTTGTCATTCATTAAAAGATCTACAATAGACAAAATTGATATTTACTATTTTTCTCAAATTATTATTTAATTATATTTATAATATTTCACCTTATGAGTACATATTAATAAATTAAACACATAGTTCTAAATATGTTAGGTCAAATATCCAGCCGCTTCAACTCTTTTTATGTTAAGGAGCAACTTTTTTCGGTTACAAAATTTTAGGTTTAGGAATATAATTTTGTTCTGCTTTGTGTTTTATTTTCTATTTTATGAAGGGATTGTAGTTTCCAGAACGTAAATTTATTTTCATTGATGTTACCAGAGGAAAAAGAAGAGATTGATATAGAAAAGTGACTACACTCGTGATTCTTTTCGGTAATAGATTAGAAAGTTTACTGGATCAAATCACATAAAGGAGACTTGTGTAACTTTAGGAGCTAAATTCCTCTTTTTTCACTTGGAGTTATTAGAAATTATTTTACAACTTTGAGTTATTTACGAATATTTGATTCATTTTGTTTAGTTCTGTATCAATATGAGTTCAAAGTGGAGAGAAAAGTTTAACTCTTCGAGATGTCTAATGTTCCATGGGTACTATCGTTTTTTTTTTATCTTTCCCTCATTAATTGTCTTTGTAAAGTTATTAGATGTTTTTATCTTTCTTCTAGCAAATCTATATAAAATTTTATCGATTGATTTTTCAATATTTTTGTGTAGGTGAAAAAAGATTTAAGTATGTGATTGAGACTTTATATCGATTAAGCTCGAATTTAAAAGCATGCTTCATATTATTCCATTTAGTTCTTAAGGTTTTTATCACCTATTTGAATATGTAATATGTTAAAATTCTTATAAAGAAAATAGAGAAATGTTAGAAAATATATGAGGTTTCATTAATATCTATCATATTTTTCATGTATATGGAATGATAGAGTCTATTACTAATAGACGTGGTTGCAAAACTAAAATGAACGAGTTTCAAAGTTCAAATTTGTGGAAGAAAGTTATTTAACGTTTGAAGTTAACTAATATTAATTAAAAAATTTAAATAATTTTCACTTGAACAATAATGATGCAAAACTAAATAATTGTAACTACATGTAACTTAATTTTCTTCATTATATGAATTCTCTTTTAAAATTTATAACTATATGTAACTATTTCAATTGTCAATAACCCATTAGATCTAGCAATAATAGGCTCTAATAGTTCTTTTTTTTTGTATAGGTTCTAATGGTTATCATGCGCACATAATATGGTCAAACCGTCTTTTTAGAGGTAATTTAATTTCTTTTATTAATTCAAATAACTATCTTTCGCCGATAGGTGATGCTACAAGCATATTTTTCCCTCCAAAGAAGTAGTTCAAAATTGAGGCATATCTTTTTTCAGCGACTATCTATTGTTTTTTGTATGAACTTCGGTGCATAGGGTATCTAGAAAACTTTCAGTAAGAGGAAATTTTATGAACTTATTTTATATTCAAGATTCAAAACCATGAGATCTAGCAATAATAGGCTCTAATATTATTTTTTGTATAGACTCTAATGATTATCACACACATAGAATATTATCAACAACCTCACCTAAACTCATGACCTAAAACCTTCTATTTTTGGAATTCAAAATCTAAAACCTTCTTAACATGTAGTACAGGGGGCTTCAATCTTCAATGGCTCAGACACGAAATTGCATTTGTTGTTGCTGTTGTCTAAAAATAAATGGTGGCTGAAACAGAGAGACTATGTGACCGATTAATTTGAAGGTTTAAGGGGTGAGTTAGCTTTAGAATTATAAGTTTGATATTGTGTTGGATTCCTTAATGATTTTATTGTATACATTTTTGCTCGTAAGTTTATTTGATTTATTCGTAGATTCGAGAAATTCCATCAACTTATTTTATATTCAAGATTATTTAGATTATCATATTTTTTATCTTTTTCTTTGAAAATATCTATAATTTTTTAAAATATTATTATCATTAGCGGTAACATTTTTTTTTTGTAATTATTTAATAGTAAAAACACAAAAGAGAATTTGTATTTTTTTAAAGAAGAAAATAACACTCTTTTTATTGAGAGAAAAGTGACTAGCTCAAATATAAACAAAATTTGGAGCATTTCTTGAATGCCGATAATAGTTCATTAATCTCAATTAATAAAATGATGTATTTGAAAAAGCTTGGTATTATTATTTGACGAGTTGCATTTATTTTAATATCTATTGCTATTATATATATATATATATATATATATATATATATATATATATATATATATTATAAAATTTCTAATTTATTGACACGTGCAACACACATACGTTAAAACTAATTAAGTAGAGAAATGTAGAAGAACAGTTCATTATGCACTGGATTTGAGCCTCGAATTTTTTTTTTAAAATATGAGGGATTAATTTGTTAGTGGAAAACTAGTAAATACGTGCTACATGGGCGTACTAATTTTATAAAATAACGTCAAATTTGATTGGTTAGTTGAAATGTAGCTTTTCATTTCGTGTCAAGCATATCTTTATGAAATGATATGATGATTCTATTGGAAGCTTTCATAATGTGATAATACTTGCTGCCATTTTCATTAGAGCATATAACTGCTTAACCACAGCTTTCTCAGCAATACTTTCTTATCTTTTTTCTTTTTAGGGTTTTGGGAATGTATTATAGAATGGAATAGTAAAAGAAAAAGATAGTACTTTAATTTGTTTGGCTTGAAGAGGAAATTTTCAAGACAAAGAGCTGTCACCTAATGACTCATAGATAGATCCAAATTGATTTAATTAGCCTTGCTTTTGATTCATAGTATCTTCAAGGAATATAATTATTCGTCCTCTTGGGCAGCTCAATTGGTTATCAAGGGGATATTTGAAAAAGGAATATAATTATTCCTATCTTGAAAACAAAAACAAAAGGATTTTTTTTGGAAATGTGCACTTTGCATTGTGCTATGCACATTATTTAAGAGTATACTCGCTTAAACTGTACGTTAATCAAATTTCTTAACCCTAAATACATTTGACTAAGCAAAGATAAGATTAAATTTTTGAAGGATTGGGATAAATGTTAATACTCCCTCCGTTCCATAATAAGTGATGTTTTAGACTTTTCATTTTGTTTCAAAATAAGTGGTGCTTTAGGATTTCAAGAAGAAATTGACCTTATCTTCTAAAATTACCCTTATTTATATAATCAAGAATCATTAAGTAACTTTTCGTTTTTAGGCATTAAGAGGAAAGTTAGTAAAAAAACACTCATAATTTTTTAGGAGTGAACAATTTCTTAAAGGGTGTTCATAAGCTAAAAATATCACTTATT
Source organism: Anisodus tanguticus (assembly GCA_034509755.1). NCBI lineage: Eukaryota > Viridiplantae > Streptophyta > Magnoliopsida > Solanales > Solanaceae > Anisodus > Anisodus tanguticus. The sequence continues at coordinate 19,144,638 of CM067549.1, forward strand.
ATGAAACGGAAGGAGTATTATGTAGTGTTTAATGAGTAATGACATTCACTTACGTCTATCAAGGTTGTCTCTGTGTGTTAACAGGCCAAAACACCTAGAAAGTTACAAATTTAAGAACCCAAAACATCATTTTAACACTTCCTCTAAAGTTCAATTGAAAGAGTTACATTCTTACAGGAATGGTTTAGTTTCGATAAAGTAGATGAAAAGTCTCTTTAGTTTTCCAAATTATAATTGTAGATGTGAAGTCTATAATTTTCCAAATTAATAATTACAAGGAGGTTTATAATCTGAACTATTGTTTTACCTTATTATTACTATGAGGGGAAACCCAAAACTCAATGAAACTTGTGGTCTAAAGTAGAAAAAGATCCTCAATAGGTTTCATTAGAGATGTTTCTTAGGTTTATAAGCCGATCAAACTGACTTATAAATATTTTTTGACTAATTTAGCTATGCGTTTAGTAAATACCTAAGGGTTTATAAGCCAAAATCAGTTATAAGTCATCCCTAACTAATAACTTTTTAAACTTTAAGCACATTTAGTTTGACCAGAATTTTTACTATTTTATTCTTAATATTTCTCAAAATACCTTTCTCAAAACAAAATCCCGAACTTGTTATTCACCCCAATTTGTCGTTCCTACTTTTCTTCACAAAGATACTTCTAAATTTATACTTGTTGCTAAAAGTTAAGGATATTTTAGTCATGTTAATAAAAGAACAACTTATCAACATTTTTTTATAAAACACATCAACCGCTTATTTTTAGTTTCAATACTTTTATTCAAGCACGTAATTTTTTATTTATAAAATAAATTTCAACGCTTAAAACTTACTAGCTATTTATAATCAGTTAACCCAAACGGGCTCTTAGTTTCGTTTATGTGTATTCACTTGAATCAGCATGAAATTTAAAAATGTAAAAGATTCTTGAATCTTGTAATCTTAAATTAAAGGTGTGTATAACATATCAAAATTACTTTTTAAATCTTGTAATATTAAACATGACATGTCACTGTCATTACTAGAAGAGGGTGTGTCATTTAAGGTTAAAACTGAAAGTAGGATTAGAAATTTAATAAACATAGCAAGATGCATTTTTTGAAGCAGATTAAAAAAGAAAGTGAGACGCATAAATTGAGATTGTCACGCCTCGAATCATGGCCTGAATGAAACACGACACTCGGTGTCTGACTGCATGTGACTGAGCGAACCATATGGCTTGCCGAGTCATCATGGGCATCAAAATTATGAAATAATAATTTAAAACATGTAAAATTGAATACTATAATTATAGTCTGAAATAATTTGAAGACGCAAGTCTGAAAAATTGACATGATTTGGTAAACTAGTCTATGAAACCTATGAACATGAGTCTGACTGCTAATGTTTAGCAGGACAAGGTCATGGCATACCTTTACAGCATATAACATGTAAAATAAATAAACTAACACCCCGAATGAGATGAGGCTCACCAATAGCTGATACTATAAAAATCCTAGCGAATTGATATGTCATCCTAAACCTTCGTACCTGCACCGTGAAGTGCAGGCCCCAGAAAAAAAGGGACGTAAGTACATTTGAATTGTACTGTATGTAATGAAATAATAAGCAGGCACGTGAAATAATAGGGACATGAAACTGAAATTGTAACCTTAGCATGAGCATGTATATGATCTGACATGAATGTAAAAAATATGTGTAAAATATGTATGTATGTATATCTGTATATATATGGGAGAGCAATAATATAACCGACATAAAACTACCACGCTAGAATGTGGCGTTTGATATCTACCCGATCAGCTAAGCCATCTTGTACCTTGCTGGGGTACGAGACATAAACATGACATGAATGGATCCAATAATCCGTTGTGGGTACATGAAGGAATAGTCGTAACTGGGTGGAGAGATCCTTATCCTACGCTGGCAAACGTAGTTTCAGGCGGTCTGAGCCCTCTCGGTAATCTGTGCAACTCCCAAAATATGAACATAAATACATTTGGCTTGTAAGCCCATGAATTTTATGAAAATAACTAGTAAAATATAATTTATAATTTTAAATTTAGCATGTGAATAAATATATAATATAACTTGTATAAATCATAAAAAATATGTACGATGTCATGGATTGAGTAACAATGATTCATGACTTGTATTTAAGAACTCATAGAAGTCAAAATATGTGTTCATGGATTACGGACAGGTTCAGGACAATCACAACGACATATCATGAATACAATAAACAAAAATATGATACAAGCAAATATATATATATATATATATATATATAGTTGTACGTGTATATAAAGTTATCATGAATTAGAGAAAAATCCTAGGTCTGAGGAAAATCATGTTTCATAGATTACATGTGGCGTGGGAAAGAACAATGACGTTCCCACACATGGATAGAAGCTCTACATACATGTAGCGCTCCAAATCTAATGAATTATATTGCTTCTCTGATGAAGAACACAAAAACCTTAGCTTTGAATCACTTGATAATGATTTACCTTGGAAATCCTATGTTTTTGTTTAAGAATCATGTATTTAGCGCTAGGAATGATTAGGAATCATAGATATGTTCTTACCTTGATGTGGGGGGTTGAGAGGAGAGGAAAATTTGATGCTAAGGATTTTGAACGAAGTGGGAGAAGTTTCAAGTATTTAGAGATATTTAAAACTTGAAAAAATTCGCGTCTTGCTCGAAAATAGGTCTGGCGCGGCGCGGCCATGCCTAGCGCCATACTTATTTTGACTGAGCTGATGATGTTTGGTACATCATACATAACTTTTCGTACGAACATTCGTTTTCCCTCCACTATAAATCGTTGGAAAGATATTTCAAAGGCTACAATGTTCAAGAATAACGTTTTCCCAAATTCCTTATAGAATGTCTGTATACTCGCTTGAAGTGAGACCTTGTGCAAACTCATTTGAAAACATGACCCGTAGAGTAGCTTCCGACTATAACTTGTCCAAAAAATCTTATTATAATTTGATTAGCTTTCCAAACACTTCCTACACGCTTCATCTTGGTTCCATTATGTTTCCATTATACGGGTCAAATCTTTGCCCGAAGATACGAGGTGTTACAGCGATAATGAAAATATTTTATATGACTCATATACATCTTTATATAGTGTGAAAATCTAACAAAAACACCAAAAGGAATAAAAGTGTGCTTCAAATTATTTGCAGCCGTTCGGATAACTTTTGGTTGAAGTTAAAACACTAGTACTTGAAATTGAATTGAAAAAAAAAGTAATTGAATGTTGAAATTATGTATGAACATGAATTTTACTTCAAAATAATTGAGTTCCGTGAATGAAAATCATTATTTCACTTTAAATGAACTGTATATTATATACCTAATATAAACATATTTAATATTAATGGGGACTCAAAAAATTTGGGCTGACACCGATTACTATTTCAACAACAATTTTTTATTACTTGAAATGATATTGCAATAAAATTTAAGAATAATTTCAAAGACCTTCCCTCTGAATTGGCTTCGTAACATTCACCTTTTTTATGGTTTACAATATTATGTTTACCTTCCTTATTTTTATTTATTTGTAACAATTTTTTTAACATATTTTTATTAATGTAAAAAATTAAAATTTGACTACTTTGCCCCTTTTCTAATATACTATTTTATTTAATTTATCTTGTAAATATTTTAGGCATTACAAACAATATATTTCTCAGAGTCCTTTTCTCATTAAAATACAAGGGTGAAAGTTGAGGCTCCTAATCTTTTCTGAGATTTGAAGCCTAGATGAAGCTTTTACATAACTTGATAGAATATTTGTAAATATAGGAATGATCTTTAATTATCTTTTGTATATGATAGGTGTATAATTGGTTATTTGTTGTCTTAATTATAGCCTAGGATTATGCTTGTAAGAGTAGTATATTACAAACCTCTTTGGAAGGTAATCGATACGAAATCAAACACTTTCATGGTAGCAGATTCTAGGGCAACTTTCCTCTCCCTCACACCTTCCGTCGTGCCCTAGTGCTGCTCAGCCTTCACCTCTTCTTCCTTCTCTCATTTTCCCGTCAGCCATGTCTGACTCAAAATCAAATTTTCATCCCGCTCTTGTTGTTTCGAACATCAAGCCTCACATCTCCATTGCTCTTGAAATGGAAAACGTCCATTACACGACGTGGGCGTAGCTCTTCAAAATTCATTGTAGGTCACACCGAGTTATCAATCACACGATTCCACCGAAAAAAGAAAAGGAGAAGGTGCCGACAACTGATGATGAAAAGGAATTATGGTTGACCCTTGATGCAACGGTTTTCTAGTGAATTTATGCCACGATTTCTAGTGACTTGTTGCATACAATTCTTGAACCCGACTCCACGTCAATGGAGGCTTGGGACCGATTGTGTGACATATTCCAGGACAATAAAAATTCTCGTGTTGTAACACTTGAGCAAGAATTCTCTACCACTGACATGTCGGATTTTCACAGTGCATCCACATATTGTCAAAGGCTCAAGGTTTTGTCGGATCAACTCAAGAATGTCAGGGCGCCGGTTACTAACATCCAACTCATTTTACAGAAGGTTGCTGGTCTCACTGATGCGTATAGTGGTGTTGGTACACTCATCCGCCAAAGCAACCCTCTTTCACACTTTTACCAAGCCCGTTCTATGCTCATACAAGAAGAAGTAGGTTATGCTAAGAAGGCCGCCACCGTCTCTAATTCTGCCATGGTTGTTGCTTCGTATAAGGAGTTCGATGACAACTCTTCACAATTTAAAAATACATAGCCAAATCGTGGTCAAAGGGGATGAAACCGAAATAATGGTTGTAAAATTCACGGCGGTGGCTGCGGCGGTGTCAAAGGTAGTAGCCACTGTAGTAGTGGCAGCGGTAGCAGTAGTGGCGGCAGGGGCGGCAGCTAGCACTTCACTCCGGCCAGACCTGGCAGTCGTTGGCCCAGTGAGGTGGCCGTCAGCCCTGGTGGCCTTGGAAATGGCCATGGGCTATCCCAGCGTGCCCTTTTCCTTCGACTCCATGGGCCGGGCCTAGTCCAAAAAATAGGATGTAGCAGTAGGCCAACATTCTTGGGCCATATCCTCAACAGCAACAGACCTATTCTGCAACGACTACACCAACCGACATCGAGGCCGCAATGCACACTCTTGGACTCACTCCACCCAATGCAAACTGGTATATGGACTCCGAAGTGACGTCTCATATGACATCCTCACCATGTAATCTCTCGTCATATTTTAATTTGAGCAATAATCATCGGAAATAGTCATCCAATTCCAGTTCATAATTATGGTCATACAAACTTGTCCCCCCCCCCCCCTCCCAAACCCATCTTTAACCTTAAAGAATTTCCTTCATGCTCCTCAACTGATTAAAAACTTAATTTCAGTTAGAAAATTTACCACTTTCAACTCAGTTTCTGTTGAATTTGATCCTTTTGGGTTTTACCTGAAGGATTTTTATATGGGGATGCGCCTAATGAGATATGATAGTTGGGATGAGCTATGTCCCATCACCACTACCAACTAAAAATCGAGCCAACTCACCATCAACTTTTTTAGCTTTAGCACCTTCTTTATGGCATGAATGTTTCGATCATTCGGGAGCACCTGTTTTTGCCTCTCTTAGGCTAAATAAATTTATTGAGTGTACTAGAACTTGTAGTTCTCATGTTTGTCACTCATGTCCTCTTGGAAAATATGTTAAATTTCCTTTTGTTGCTTCTAATTCATGCACTTTTATGCCTTTTGATATTATCCATAGTGATATTTGGACATCTCCCATTTTAAGCTCTTCGGGCCATCGATATTATCTTCTTTTGTTGGATGATTACTCTAATTTTTTGTAGACATTTTATTTGACTAAAAAGTCACAAGTGTTTTCCACATTTCTCTCTTTTAGAGCATTCATCCGCACTCAATTTGAACGGGAAATTAAAAATATTCAATATGATAATGGTAGAGAATTCGATAATCGGTTATTTTGGGATTTTTGCAACGTTAATGGTTTATCTTTTCGTCTCTCTTGTACACATGCCTCATCTCAAAATGGAAAAGCGGAAAGAAAAATACAAACCATTAACAACATTATTAGAACATTACTTGCTCATGCCTCTCTACCACCATCATATTGGTATAATGCATTACAAATGACAACTTATCTTCTCAACATACTTCCAAGCAAACAATTATCATATCAATCCCCTGTCAAAATTTTATACCAAAGGGACTCATCTTACTCTTATCTCTGAATGTTCGGGTGCTTATGCTATCCTCTTTTTCCTTCTACTACCATAAATAAGCTTCCAGCCCATTCTACTTCGTGTTTTTTTTGGGATATCCATCAGACCATCGTGGTTACAAATGTTACGATTTATCTTCTAATAAAATCATCGTCAGTCGCCATATCATATTTGATGAATCAAATTTTTCTTTGCTAAGTTGCATTCTCTCTTGCCTCACACTTACGATATTCTTGGTGATAACTTGTCTCCTTATTTGGTCCACCAGTTGACCTCACAAATAAGCCCAATAGCTCAGCCTAGCACGCCTACCCTTCCTGGCAGTCCGGTCTATCCTAGCAACTCGGCCCAAATACTACCTATCCGAGCCCAACCGCAGTTGCCCGCCTATCCGAGTCCAGCAACTGCCACCTCAGCAGCACCACTCCCTGGAAGACCACTACCGAGCGACCCACTGGCTGGAAGGCCACTCCTGGGCAGCCCATTACACTCTCACCCAACATCTAATTCTTCCATTACTGTTGGGCCTCATGTCTCAGGACCCATCACGAGTCAGCCTACTGCACCCTCCCATGTCCAACCAACTCCAGTTCCACCCCAAAAGCCAGTTACTCGTAGTCAACATGGGATTTTCAAATCAAACAAAAAATACATTTTTCATACCTATGTTATCAAATCACCTCTACCTCATAATTCTGTATCTGCCATTAATGACCCAAATTGGAAAATGGCTATGGATGATGAATATAATGCTCTTATTAATGATAAGACTTGGAATTTGGCTCCTCGTCCTCCTGATGTTAATGTGATTCATTCTATGTGGATTTTTAGTCATAAAGAAAAATCTGATGGTGCGTTTGAGAGGCATAAAGCCTGTTTTGTAGGTGATGGAAAGACTCAAAAGGTTAGCGTTGACTGCATTGAGACTTTCAGTCTAGTGGTCAAACTGCCAGCTATCCGCATTGTACTAAGTCTAGCTCTCTCTAAGGCTTGGCCTCTACATCAGCTTCATGTGAAAAATGCATTCTTACATGGCGAACTCAAAAAAATGTACATGTATCATCCCATGGGTTACAGAGATCCCACTTATCCTAATCATGTATGCTTACTGAAGAAATCTTTGTATGGGCTCAAGAAAGCTCATCGGGCCTGGTACAAGAGGTTTGCATATTATGTTTCTACTATTGGGTTTTCTAACAACAAGTCTGATAATTCTCTCTTCATATACCGCCACGATAATGATATGACTTACATTCTTTTGTATGTGGATGATATTATCTTAACTACTTTCTCTAATGCTCTTAGCAAGTCTATCATGTCTCTTCTTAGCTCAGAATTTGCTATGAAAGATCTGGGGCTATTGAGTTATTTCTTGGGAATAGTTGTAACACGTCATGCGGGTGGTCTATTTTTGTCTCAAAGAAAGTATGCAGAAGAGATCATTAAAAGGGCCGGCATATCCTCTTGTAAGCCTTCTTCCACACCGGTTGATACTAAACCGAAGTTGAGTGCTACTTCTAGCACACTATATGATGATCCATCACATTACCGCAGCCTTGCAGGAGCCCTGCAATATCTTACTTTCATGAGACCCGACATATCTTATGTTGTGCAACATATTTGTTTATTCATGCATAACCCAATAGAGGATCACATGGATGCTCTCAAGTGCAGTGTGCGTTATATTCACGGCACTCTCAATCATGGCTTGCATCTATATCCATCTTCGACAACTACTCTCATTTCTTACACAGATGTAGATTGGGGTGAATGTCCGGATACCAGACGCTCCATGTCTGGTTATTATGTCTTTCTTGGTGACAATTTGATCTCTTGGTCCTCTAAACGGTAGGTTACCTTGTCTAGGTCCAGTGCCGAAGCCTAGTGCTGAGGAGTTGCCAATGTGATTTCTGAGTCTTGTTGGCTACGAAACCTTCTTCTGGAGCTCCATTGTCGTATTCAGAATGCTATATTGGTTTATTGTGATAATGTTAGTGGGTATATCTCTCTGGGAATCCGGTTCAACATCAGTGCACTAAACATTGAGATGGATATTCACTTTGTCCGCGAAAAGGTTGCTCATGGACAAGTATGTGTCTTACATGTCCCGTCACGCTATCAGATCGCTGATATTTTTACAAAAGGTCTTTCGTTGGTTCTATTTGAAGATTTTTGAGACAGTCTCAGCGTACGATAACCTCCCTCTTCGACTGTGGGGGTGTAATAGAATATTTATAAATATAGGAATGATCTTTAATTATCTTTTGTATATTGTAGATGTATAATTGATTATTTGTTACCTTAATTATAGCCTAGAATTATGCTTGTAAGAGTAGTATATTACTAACCTCTTTCGAAGATAACTGTCCATGAATTCATGTATTTGAGCAAAGACAGTGAAAATCCTTTATTAACCGAAATACTGGACCAATTATCTTATAAAATTCGTAGAAACATTGAGTGATTTTCAAACTATATTTTCACAATCATTCCCAATCCAAACTACAGTTTTTACAAAGTTGAAGTATTGTAAATAATATATATATCGTAGTAGTAAAATCTTATCTTCAAGAGTTTATGATCGACAAATCTTATTTGCTCATATGTGAAAATTTTACGAATAAAAGAAGATCTGAGTTTGCTTATCTCACATAAGCATGTGAGTCTAAACTTCTTGTAATTATATAATTTTTTACTCGTAAAATGGTACAGTTGAATTTGTATACGTGGTCAAGGATACGTAGATCTCAAGTGACACGTTTGATAATAATTCTAGATAAAAGACACTGTAATTAAGAAATAATAAAATAAAGAAAAGCTATGATTATCCTGAGCCTTGTGATAACTTTTGGACAGGGTTGCGACAAAAGATCGAGAGAATATGAGTAAGTGTATTGTAGTAGCTAGAATGTGATGTTTTACAATGGAACAATGTATTCTATTTATACATGAGCTACACAGGTACACATCCCACGAAATATGCTCTCATTAATACAGGAGAATGAATGTTGTAACAATTGGACAATTAGTGTCTCAATAAATTCCATTAATGCTCTATTGGAAGAAGTATGATCGGTTTAGTAGCGGCCATCCGTTGCAATTCAAACTGCTCCCCCGACTTTCTGCATTACCGGTATCAGCTATGCGCACAACCCTCCCACTGCCGCTTGCATTTAATCAGTAGTGCCTCAGTCTGACATAGAATTGACTCAGCACCATATTTCACGTGTCATACTATAATTTATACAGTTGGCTTATACAATTTTTTCCCTATACAGATAGTACTCATACTTTTCAACCGTAACGTTTGTGCACCCGGAAAGTGGATTTGAACCCTGACCGAATGAACCTTATACTTCGGCGGGAAATTTAAAATGTAATGATTACTAGACTTATCAAATGTCACATCTATTCAATGCTTCTGAAATGGTGGCAACTAAACCATCACTCTGATCGACATGAAATACAACAATGATGGTACACTTCTTTTCACCTCCAAATGTTATATTTTTATACCATAAATAGGAGGCAAAATATCCCCACAAAAGGTAACTACAAACTTTACTACATCCATTTGCATTTCTTCCTTCTTGAAATCTTCTTCCATAATGTCGACCTTTCAAGTCATCGTCATGGGAAATAACCTATTTCCCCTATGACTCAGAAGGTCGACTTACACTCTACTGCAGCTGAAATCCTTTCTTCACGGTTTGATTTCTCAGGAGACCTCTGTGTTGAAAATAACTTTGAACATGTCGAGAACTTTGAATCTAAGATAATCACCAAGATTCTTCCTGACGTTGTAGAAGATTGTGGTTTTTCTTCTGACATAGTTGTCAGAACAGTGGACCCTATTAACCGAGTGCACTTTCATGTTGAAGGGTTTTCCATGAATTATTCTTACCCATTCACCATTGGTTTCAAACTTCCCATTCTGAATATTATCAAAGACATTTGTTGTCGGTATAGAATCTGCTTGGGCCAAGTTGCTCCGCAGATTTGGAGATTAGTCTACTGCATACAGATGTTAGCCAATAATATCAATGCTCCATTTACTATCGATCACCTTTTTCTCCTCTATTACCCAAGGTTTTTTAAGGTGAAATTATCCATCTATACTCCCGGGAAATCCATAGCCTTATTAACACTGAAGATGACTTCGACTGAGGTTGGTTAACCCGCATTATTCTAATTAAGACAAATAAAATCCATCAACCTTCTTCGAATCCTTTCCCAGAAGAGTGGAATCCTTCTTGTGAGTATTTTTTACTGCAAACATACTTGTTTGGCTTTCGAATAAAGGAAAATCCCTTTCTTATGCAAATATTGTAACTTTTCAGCTGTTTTAGTTGAGCCACAATTGATTGAAGGGATTTTTGAGCGGGTTGGTTAGTCTTCTTCGTGCCTCCCCCGACATCACCCGATCATGGAACAACATCACCTCCGAGTGGTAGAAGGGGAAATACCATGGTAAGTATTAGCACTAACTTTCCTTTTTATGTATGCTTCACCCCGAATTTCCCGAGATTCTTTTTCTTTCTATCTTCTCAATTCGCAGGGCTGCCGGTATGAAATCTGCAGCATAGAAAGTGTCATCCCGTGCAGCCACCTTGTCCAACATTCTCCAATCCGCTTCTAGCAATCAGAAGTGGAAAGCTCGAGACGAAACTCTCGAGACCCCGATTGGAATTAGTTCCAGGGTAAGGAACCACCATTGACTCACAGAGTATTAGAAAGAGCTTCAAGCTGAAGCTAAAGCGGGTGTTATTCAGATTGATTATGAGGAGAAGGCAAATAATGGAAACATCAACCTGGGGAGTCCCCGGCGAGATGCTCCAGAGTCGAAGACAATCATTCCTCCTAATGACCCTTCTAAGCACAACTCAATCACTACTTCCGGTCCTGAGGCCGGGACATCTGCTTCTTCCTTCGGAAATCCCTCAGTGCTACTCTTGAGGCTCCCCTTGCATACCTAGTAGACTTGCTTTTGCAGGTAACATATTTTTTCCTTAAAATTGCTCCTAAGATGCCCATGTCTCCTTATCGGTCATAATTCCTTCATCTAGAGTCATGCCACTACTCTCTCCACTGCGAATTTGGCTAAGTCAATAGGCCCTTCTTGTGATGAAAAGAAGTTGAAAGAGGAAATTCAGCACCTCAAGGCAGAAGTTGAAGACCTTTGAGCTGATCTTATATATTCGAGCTCCTTTCAAGCCTCTCTCCTACTGTATTCATGTTGTTGACTCTCTCCGAGACTAGGAAAATTTTATTCAGGCTTTAACCATTTCTTATGTTACCCTTCAAGGGAGGACAACAAGGTTGGGAACAGATTTGGCAGAAGCCCAAGGGCAACTGAACACCTCCGAGCACACTATCAACGAACTTTAGGCTAAATGCCAAAGATGGAAGCTTTAGAGAGATTTAGATATTCTGAAGAGTCGTGTGGATACCCTTGAAGACGCCAGCAAGCCGGGAATTATGTAATGACTCAAAAAATATTTTACTTGTTTTACATTAAAATACCCAAATTACCCTCCCTGAACCTTTATTTGATTGTTTGTGACTTGTGGGAATGGGTAACACGGTTCCCGAGAGAGTCGGTGAGGTTTGAGAGTAAGTTTGTAAAATTATAGATTTAGAACTTAAGAGTTGACTTTAGTCAAACCCGAGCCTTAATACCTTTTTTGAAAATTTTGAGTGTGCGAGCGTGTCCAAAGTGTGCTTTTTTATAGGAATGCATATTTGGTTGGTGTTATTTGACTCCTGAATGATTTCCGAGTGTTGGATCGGAGTGAGTGAGAAATCAGTATTTTCTGGTGCTACTATCTGGTTTCCTTCTTCGCGATCGCGAGGGAGGGAGAGCAATCGCGAGCCTTGATGAAGTCAAGCTCTCACAATCATAGGGGCATGGATCGCGGACGCGTGGACATGCGCCTGGGGAAGAAAAGAGTCGCGGTGCTTCACGATTGGGATAAGTCCAGCGAGGGTCAGGTTGGTTTAGCCTTTGCAGTCGCGAGCGGGGTATCACGATCGTGATTAAGGCACTGGTGTTGTGATATTTAATGCCCTAAACATGGTTTTTGACCTCATTTCCACTTTCCAACTATCTAAACTCGAATTGTGTGGTGTTTAATGAGAAAAATTAGAGGTCTTCATCTAGGTCATCCCTAATCTTCCATTCTAGTTAATTATATTAGTGTATTCCACGATTTTAAGCATGGATCTAGGTTTGGAAGAAGGGAAATTGTTTATATTGAGAATAAGAGGATCTTAAATGAGAAATTGGAATGAGAAATTAGAGGTTAATTAGTGGACTTTTGTTATGGGTGTTGATTATTAAAGATGTTAATGACTAGTGGGTGTTGACTAATAGGCTAATTGCATGATTAAACCCTTGTTGGGATTTGGGGGAAATTTGAGGATTTGAGAAGTGGAGGTTTTACTTTATTTTGAAATTGGGGACTCAATTGGGGTCCGTTATTAAATAAACTTGGTATTATGACTATTTAGAGCATATGAGTACTATTTGGGTAGAAAAAAAATCATATTTTAGTAATGTGGGTCCGGGGTTCATTTGTAAACTAGTTTGGGGATTATGGTTATTGACTAGACCGTAATCTTATTTATTATCGATATGATTTATTAGAGTGGTCTCGTGAGGAAGTGATACGAAAGGGAAAGGCTACCACATGATTTCTTCGGCTCTATTCAGGCAAGTTGAGACTTTCTAGACTCTAGTATAACGTATTTGTGTTGGTATGCTTATAATGAACTAAGAGGTGTAATGGGGATTTTAGGGTCCTGTATTAGTGAGGTGATGAGCACTAGTATGGGCACCGGGTGAACTTAATCAATAATTAATGAACTAGAAAGATGTATATTGAAGGATTTTATGTGTTTAGCCTACGGGCCACGAAGTGCGGTAAAAGAGTCCGCTTAGGTTGGTATGACTTCTGTTTACTTGAGCTTGTAGCCATTCGATATGATATTATGATTTGACTTGTCATGCATTCATCACTTTACATCTCGTCTGAGCACTTGAATAGAAACTGATAGATTATGATTATGATGATTGCATGGTGTACTCATATCCATATAGTTCATACATTTTATAATTGGTACTAGTTACTGTTATATTGTTGAGAAACGGCTTGGAAAGTCGGGTTTAAGGATATGGTACATGATTACAATAGTGATGATTGTTGATGATGACACTTTAGCCATAGAACTAGTATCCGATGGGATATTTTGAATGGGTATATGGACCTCATGAGTCCCCCATGGGTCACGTGAAGAAGTTACTGTGGCAGTGTATGTATACCGGGTACATATGTCCATTGCATACATACATATCATCAGCATTGCCTTCATTCTTATTCTGATATGTATTTGATGTTGTGTGTACTCGGTGTTGATTCTGACAGACCACTTGATATTGTAATTTGTTATAAGAACTCTGGACACTTGAGACTTGTACTATTGTGAGGATTAGTTGTGAGGTTGATGGGACTAGATGCCTGATTTCGGGGCTTAGGCCATATCTTGTGACTTAAGATCAAGTGAGAACTTGTACATAATCAAATCATAAATTTATTGTTAGGTTGGTTAACTGATTATATTATTCCTAAAGTAACTAACTAGTAGAGAGGTATCAAAAAGTACCAACCCTCACCACCATTATAGCTAGGGTTGGTCGATGTTGTTGCTGAGTACATGTGTTTCCCGTACTCACTCTATGCTTGATGCACTCTATGTGCAGGTACCCAGCCAGGAGGTGACAGAGGAGCTGATTGTGCTTAGTTCGAGGAAATCTTTCGAGACTTTAGGGTGAGCCGCTGATGTATTCCCACACTGGAGCTCTCATCTATTTTTATTTATGTCATTTACATTCAGACAGTATTATTATTTCTATTGATACTTGTACTCGTATTTTAGAGATATGTACTCGTGACTACCAGATCTATATTTTGGGTTTTCTTCAAACTTTATATTTCTTTTTAAAGACTTGTTAATTACTTCTCTTATATTTCTTTATTTTCGCATTTTATTTCGTATTTTCATATGTTGTATGAGTAGGGTTCGCCTACGGGTTAGGGTAGGTGCCCTCACGACACAATGGGATTTTGGGTCATGACAGATTGATATTCCTTCTGAACTCATAGACACAGAAATTGACCTCCACGATGCTGAGTTGTCATTGGAAGCTTTACCAGAAAATAGAGATGATGCGGAAGTTGATGGAGATGCTTGTAATGATGGTGATGGTGATGGTGATGAACCCCCTCTCCCTTAACTGATCTTTTTGGTTTTGTTGGCAGTACCCGAAACACCCAGTGGACCATGGAGCAGGCAGGCAGTAACCTTTCGCGCGAGTTCATTTTTAGTTTAGTTTTTATTACCGGATCACTTTTGGACCCGGTTAGTATCTTTTGTAACCAGATCAATTTCGATCCGGTATCTTTTCAATTTATTTTCAGCTTTCATCCTTTATCTATTTTCATAAGCAAGTATTAATTACAAATTTATTTGTAGGCTTATAAATACTTTGCTTTGTGAATCGGAACCTCACTTTGAGGTTTAATTTATTGGAACATGCTAAGTTTTGAAAGTTTAAAAACTTTCTGATAATCTTATTCTAGTTTCAAAGATGAATTTTTCTTTTCATCTTAGATCGGGGATTCTCATGGCCTTCATAGTTAGGCCCGAACCTGACTTGGTTCCGGTTAACTTAAAACTCCGAAGCCTTAACTTTTTTATTAAGGTTTTAATAAGAGAGGGCCCTTTTGTGGTCTCGCTTGAAATATTAAAATCTGATAAGGTTCTAGCAGTCGAAACTATGTTGTCTGCCATATTCATTTCCTCTACCACTCTTAGCCGGATTATATTAGCTGAGCTTCCGGGTTCGATTAACATTCTCTTAACCTGGAAGTAGTCGATAGGTACTGTGACTACTAGTGCATCATTGTGAGGTAAAATTACATCGGCAGTAGTTTCTTCAGTGAATGTTATAATATATTCGTCAGGTATTTCCCAGAACCTCTTCTCCTGGGTCACAGAGATTTTTGACTTTTTGGCCGCGGTAAAAGATGTAGAGGTAATTATTGACCCACCATAGATCATATTTATAACACGAGGTGGTACAACTAGATTTGATTTTCGATGGGAGGTCCCCACTCATAATTATTGCGAGCTCTCTCGCTCAAATATTCTCGGAGGTGGACCCTGCTTAGCATTCCTATCACCTCTTCTTGTAGATGTCTACAATCTACAGTTTTATGTCTGTGAGTGTCGTGAAAGTCTCACCAGACGGACTGATCTCTTTTTTCTAGGATCAGATTATAATGGTTTCGGTAGTTGGGACGCCGGATGAATTCTCAGTACCGCCACCATTTGTTCTTCATCGATGTTGAAGTTATACTTATATAATTTTGGGTACTCGGTACCCTTAATAGAGTTAGATGAGTTACCCTTATCGGAATTCACCAATCCTTGATTATTTCGTCTGTGATTTCCTTTGTTATTCGACTTTTCAAAGGAACGAAAATCTTGTCCACCTCTTTGCTTTCTAGGGGTAGGATAAGGTTGGAAGTGATTCTTCGAGGAGTTCTAGTCAACTCTGACTCCTTTGTCAGACTTCCCAAAGATACTTCCGGCCTTAGATCCAAGCATATCATCCTCAATTCGGATCTTGGACTCATACCGATTGTGAACATCTTCCCAAGTTGTAGCTTGGAATTCTAAGAAATTTTCCTTGAGCTTCTGGGAGGCATCTGAACTTGGAGGATTCAAACCCTTTGTGAAAGCATCTGCAGCCTATTCATCCGGGACTGCGAGTAGTAGTATCCGTTACATCTGTAACCGTGAAATAAACTCCCTAAGGATTTTGTTTCTTATTGCGCAATGTGAATGATGTCCGCCTTGCATTTCTTCACCTTCCGATCCCCCGCATGAGCTTCTATGAACATGTCATCGAGTTGGGCGAATGATATGATTGAGTGTTCATGGAGTTGCGAATACCATGTCAAAGCTCCTTTAGCAAGTGTTTCAACAAACATTTTGATCAAAACTAATTCTATTTAATGTTCCCTTAGATGATTTCCTTTTACAGTCGTAGTATAGGCCATTATGTGCTCATGTGGATCAGTAGTTCCATCGTATTTGGCTACAAAAGGTATTTTGAAGCTTTTGGGGATCATTTCGGGTGCAACCTCTGGACCGTCAACCACAGGAGTGCTCCCGGTATTTGATTGAACCGGTGACAAAACTTTGTGGCGGTTTTCTCCACCTTCTCTGCGTTGGCGTCGACTTTATTGGTCATTTCTTTCATGAACTTCAAGACTTTTTCCTGAAACGAATTTTCATGTGCGACATCACTTTCTGAACCATCATTTATTGATCTACCCTGGTCATTATCAGTTTCTACATTAGCATTTGGTGGAGGCACCGGTTCATCTGTTGGAGTACTGCCAGCATTCTTGGATATATACTCTGTTTAAAACTGCATCAGACGCTCTAATTGCTCACTCATAGCAGCATTCTATGCCCTAAGATTTTGTATGGCTTCTTCAAGTATTTCGTTAGTGGAAACATCATCATGTCGAGTTTATCCACCTCTGGAAGTGGCTCCATCCGCAAATATCGGATCTTCTGGTACCGTGGTTCCTATTGGTAAATCATCTGGTCCTAGTGGGATGTTGCTTATGTTGTCCCCGATTTTTCGAGTGCTTCTGTGTTCTCCTATTCCTGTCATCTATTTGATCTGAACAAGGAACAAAACTTAAAAGGAAGATTAGATTAGCAGAGGGGTCATCTGTGACACCACAATTGTCTAGGCCCCACGGTTGGCGCCAAACTGTTTACCCGTAAAATGGTACAGTTGAATTTGTATACGTGGTCATGGACACGTGGATCTCAAGTGACGCATTTGATAATAATTCTAGATTAAATATAATTTAATTAAGCAATAATAAATAAAGAAAAACAATGATATCCTGAGCCTCAGAGTTGCGATAATTTGCATATAAGCACAAAGATCGAGAGAATATGAGAAAGTGTATTGTAATAGCTAGAATGTGATTTTTTACAATGAAACAATGTGTTCTATTTATACATGAGCTACACGGGTACACAACCCATGAAATATTCTCAAATTAATACAGGAGAATGAATGTTGTAATAATTAAACAATTAATGTCACAATAAATTCCATTAATGCTCTATTGGAAGAAGTATGACCGGTTCAGTAACGGCCATCCGTTGCAATCCAAACGACTCCCCTGACTTTCTGCATTACCGGTACCAGCTATGTACTAGCTATGCTCACAACGCTCTCGGTGTCGCTTGTATTTAATCAGTAGTGCCTCAGGCTAACATGGACTTGACTCAACATCATATTCCATATGTCATACTATAATTCATATAGCTGTCTTATACAAATTTTGCTCAATACATAATTGAAAATCTAAAGGCATCAATTTAATTTGGATGCAACGTTTGACACGAATTGTGGGTTTGTAGAATTCCATGTCACCGAGCAGCCGGTAGGAAGTGATCGAATTTTATTTGACATTTTTCAACCCTAAAATTGTTTCCCGACTTTCCATATGTAGTTTATATTTATTTCTTGTAATTTATTTAATATATTAAGATTTTTACAAAATTAAGTAAATAAAAAGTATATTAGAAAAGGGGTAAATTAGTCAAAACATATTTTTTACATTAACAAAATATGTTAAAAGATTTCTTACAAATAAAAATAAAGGAGATAAGTGTAATATCGTAAACTATAAGGAACGTGAGTGTTACAGAATCAAATTTGAAGGAAGATATATGAAATTATCTCTAAAACTTATTCACATTGAGTTTCTACGTAAAACCAATTTTGACTTGAAATGTTTATATATCACTAAAAGAACTACTATCGTGTAATATATATCTGGTTCTGGTTCATGCTAGATAACACTATAAATATATAGAGTTCAAATTTGACCAATTATTTCCGTAAAGAATAGATCTTGGCCTAACTCAACCCCAAAAGCTAGCTTGTAGGGTGTGGATTGTTCAAGTCCATATAAAGAGTCCATGGTCTCATTTCATTTCCGATGTGGGACTCTTAACACTCCCCGCACGCCCACACCTCGCTAACTGGAGCGTGAACAATATAATTTGGTGGCCCAACATCGACGAACAAAGAATTTGAATGGGTCTGGCTCTGATACCATGTTAAGAGTTCCACATCGAAAATGAAATGGAAAGATGGACTCTTTATATAGACTTGGACAATCCTCACCCTACAAGCTAGCTTTTGAGGTTGAGTTAGGTCCAAGATCCATATAAGGAGTCCAAAACCGATGTCGGAGAATCAACACCCCCGCGCATGCCCAGGACTAGACATCTGGTGCGTGGACAATATATGATGGGGGGGGGGGGGGCAACATCGGGTAAACAATAGGATTGAGATTGGTCTGACTCTGATACCATGTTAAGAATGGATCTTGGGCCTAACTCAATCCCAAAATCTAATTTATAAGATAAGGATTGTTCAATTCCATGTTTCCATTTCATTTCGAATATGAGACTCTTAATAATTTTCTTAATTTTTCACTATAAGGCCTCCCCATTAATTAATTAATTCCTTAAGAAAGAAAAATAGGATCTTAGTTGCTTGTTAGACCATATTCAGATGATACCCACTTTCATCATTACTTGCATCACCAATTATAATCAAGTAGCCCACGGAATATAAAAGTTATCTAAGTATTACATCTTCTGGTCGTTTTAGAATATATATATATATATATAAAAGATTAAGCTTCAAAGTAGGAATCAAACTGTCGTACTCATAGTGCCGCGGCTAAAACTGCGTGCGCCTTTGTGCTTGGCGTTAGGTAAAGGAAGAATATAGAGCTCTTGTCACATCGGATGTAGTACGAAGGAAAATAGTTTTTGAAAAATAAAAGATTTTCTTGCTTATTTCTAATATTTTTTTAAGTAAGTAAAAAAATATTTTCTTAAAAGAATTTATATGTAATTTAAAAAAATGAAGGTAGGGCCATAGGGTCGTGGTGGAGGGGGCAAGGGTAGGGAGTGTGGGTGAGGAGTGGGAATGAGACAATAAACACGTGGAATAGAATTTGTTTTCCTTATCCTAAGTGGAAAGTCATTTTTTCGATTTTTAAGAAATTTGATTTCCTAAAGAAAATCTTATATTTGACCAACCAAACATAAAAATAATTAGAGAATCTAGACACACTCATAGTCAATTTAAATTTCTTGGCAACGAATGTTTTACTTCTCTAGTAATTTTATCTGACGCGAATTCAATTTAGTCGAGATCTGCAAGTTATGAATACTGAATAATGGAACAAAAAAATCTAGTAGTATAAGATTATAGCTTATGAAATATATTCCCTTATCCATTAAAAAACACATTTTTAGAAGTCTTATTAAGCACCAAATTATATTTAAGGGGTAAATATAATTTACACCTCTCAATTTTGAATAATAGACATTCTTTTCCCTATATGTCAAGTGACATTTTTAAGTACCTATTTTACCCTTATGTATCAACCTTTGCCTTAAAATTTGTTACTTCTTTAAAATTATAATTTTTTTAATTTATAAAAAATATATTATTCCTGAGACGAAAAAAGAAAATAAAAAAATACTAATTGAGTATATTAGTTATTGACGTTATATAATAAAATAAATAATCAGAATAAGAAATTTATTAATAATAATCAAAACGGTAATATCTATTTACACAAGTGAAAATAATAGAGATTGATAACTCTACAAACATATTTCAATGTAGGTGATACAACAAATAATTAACAAACATAGATATAGATTTATAGCAAATTTCTTAACAGATTATTTAACTTATAATGTTAATTATTTTGAATAAAAATCAATAATAAGATTTAAAAAATAGACTATAAGACAAATACAAAGTTCAAAAAATAAAAATATTATACATAATATAAAAAAGTATTACATAAATGGAAGCGTAAAATAGATATCGCCTAGAAGGCCGATGTCTATTGTTTAAAATTGAAAAGGGGTTTGATCATTAAAGCAAAGTTGAGAGGTGTGAATGATTTTTACCCTTTTCAAGAGACAAAGTTGAATATGTTAATAAATATTACTTCCTTCAAAGAAAGTTGAATTTGTTCATCAATAAGGAATGACTTACCTTCCTTCAAAGAAACTTAGTTCGATAGAGTGGAGCAAGCTTTAGGTATTATTTGCAATTTTAGATTTTAATTCCTTAGAAGGAAATTTAACAAGGTCATAAAATTTGGAGTACAGTACTTCTCTGGCTTACTCTGCTCTTATTTTATATTTTTTTGGAGAACGAACATGAGTAAGCAAACTATTTACATATTTATATCCTTTTATTTTTTATACCCTCAAAATATTTACCAGTATACTCTCATTTTTTATTCTCCTTTTCGGGCTCATGTGAGTGTATAATGCTTTGCTTTATTGCTTTTTGTTTTCTTCTTCTTTTTCATTTGTTTAGTTTCTTTGTACCTTTTTTATACTTTAATTTTTTTTTGTTAATTTTTTCCTTTCTTTTTTGTCTTTTTATTTTAATTTTTAGAAATAAAAATAAAATATACAAATAAATATATTAACTAACTATTTTATATTAATAAAAATATAAAAAAATTAATTAATTAAATTACAACAAGAAGTAATTAAAAAATATTAAAATTACTAGCTTATTTATTAAAATTTAAATAAATAGAAAATATATTTTTTATAAATCAATTTTTTTCTTTTCTCTCCTTTTCAAATTTCATTTATTTTTATAAATTATTTTTTCTTTAGTTTCTATTTTTTAATAATTTTATTCTACACACCTTTTGACTCTTGTGTTCATATAAATAAAAAGGCTAATTGATGTAGTACTCAATCTTTATGATACCCAAATGATATATCATTTAGTGACAGAGTATCAATATACCATGAAGGGTATTATAGGAAATATATTTTAGCATATAGTATATTAAATCAGTAGTAGTTGAAGTATACTATTGCAGTATACTATGATACCCATATGATATATATCATATACTGACAGGGTATCATAAAAGATTAAATCACTTCTTCAAAAAATGTTACTCAACCCTTTATGATACCCAAATAGTATATCAATCATGTGTGTATCATATGGGACTGCCATTCCTTCAAGAAAAATACTTAGTCCTCGATGATACCCACGTGTTATATATTATATACTGACAAGATATCATAGAAGATTAAATTATTCCTTCAAAATATATTACTACATGATACCATCACAGTATATTTACAATGCTTACAATATCGAAATAAAATGGTTACGATATCGAAATAAAATGCACATTTACATATTATTAGTATAAATGCTTTGTGTTTGTCAAATGCAACAAAAAGGAAAGGTAGTACTCAATCCTCTATGCTATCAATATGATATGTCTTGTATACCATTATGGTATCACATAGGACTGTTGAAGTCCTTGAATGAAACACTCATCAATCCTTCATGATACAATCATGGTATATATCACATACTGAGACGGTATCATGAAGGACTGGTGCAGTCTTTCAATGAGACACTCTTTAATAGTCCTACATGATACCATCATGGTATATACCATATACTCATATAGTATCATGAAGGATTGCTGAAGTCCTTGAATGAAACAGTCCCCAATCCTCCATGATACCATCACGGTATAAAAATATACTGAGATGGTATCATGGAGGACTTCTTGAGTCCTTCATATGTGTCAGCAGTCTTGCATGAAACCATCATGGTATATACCATATGCTGAGATGGTATCATGAAGGAATGTATATACCATGATGGTATCATGAAGTACTGCTTCAGTCATTCAAAAAGAGTCTTTCATGATACTATCATGGTCTATAAATCTACGCAGATTGTACTATAGAGGAATGTTTCATTCATTCAATGACATCTCTCAATCCTCCATGATACCATCAAGGTATAAATGAGTTATGAAACTTATTATGAACTTAGGGGTTATTTTTCTTTTACGATTCCGCTTTTATCTTAAAATTTGAGAATTTGCTTTCATCTGGGTTTGGCTATGAGTTTGTGTAGGCCCCATCATGACACATTGGGATGTTGGGTTGTGACACTTGATACCATAAAGGACAGGTTCATTCGTTCAAAAGAATTTTTTAAAGAAAATACAACAAATAGAGTTTAAGCTTATTTTGATATTTTAATTCTTATATAATTTTATTAAGTTCATTTTTATAAAAAAAAAATATAGTCATATTTTTATATAAATTTTTTTTCATTTCCAAAAGATAAATAAATAAAAATATATTTTCTTATTAATTTAAATATTATTAAATAAGTTAGTGACTTTTTATTTTTAAATTACCTCTTTGTAGTCTAATTAATCTAATAATAAGTAGCTAATATTTTATTTTATTCTATTTTTAATTTTGAAAAGGAAAGTAAAAATATATAAAACAAAAAAGCAAAAGACAAACTATAAATGAAAACAATAACTATACACACACAAGCACGTGGGCAAAGATGTAGTAGTGGCCCATGGGGAACACACTGCCGTCGAAATCCACACAACAAAATAAAAGCAACTACCTATTATTTATTTTTTTATATCCAGTTTTCCGACTTACGTTAGACTATTTCAGCAGATAGTAGTTCCGGTCCTTCAACACTACTACCAGTAAATCGCAGAATGTGCCTGAATGACCAAGGTTTAAGAACGAAGCAATTGATATCACCTACAAGGTCCTACCCATAAAAGAGCAAATTCCTCCCACCAGGGTTCGAACCCACGCTGCAGGCCTCGAGCTGGATTTTAAGTTTCCTACTTTGTCATCCAGCAACGAGCTATTATTGAATGGGCATCTCGAGCAAGTGTTTTGTGCCCTATGGGCATCTCGTGTAAATAGTTTATGAAGGATAGAGCCGTGTAAATAGTTTGTCTACCGTGGACATTCAGTGTTGTTTTTCCTTCTTTTTTTTGTTTCTTGTATGATATTTGGTACTCAAATTAGACTCCCGATTTGTTTAGATTCGTGTCACGTAAGGCCCGGAAAATAAAAAGATATGGACTTTCAATTAAGATTTTTTTGCAAGACGATTCCCTGACAAGTTTTAGTTTTAAATCTTAATTCAAGCAAGAAGACATCATTTTTAAATTATTAATTCTTGGGGTAGAGCGTAGACGAGTGAGTGAGCCATTTAAAGGGAGTTTTTTAGATTTTTTATTCGATGTTCAGTATCCGTATTGAGGCCTTGATTAATTCATATTTGTGTCGTGTAAGACTCATTAGGGGAGACGCACTCTAATAGTATTTCTTTTTTTTATCAGGGTTCGAATCTGAGATCTCTGATTAAGGATGGACAAACTCTATCCATTCCACCACAACCCAGGTCGGTTACTCTACACTTATTAACAAAGAAAGAAATTTGATGATTTTACCAAATATATAGTGCAGAAATTTGATGATTTTACCAAATATATAGTGCAGATCCTCTTCTTCTTCTTCTTTTCTTTCAATTTACATGTTTTCCACTGATGAAGCGGAATTTCAATGAATTGGTTTTTGTTTTCATCTTCTACTCTCTTTTTTCTTGCTTCTCATTACTTAAGACTCATCTACCATAATTTTGTTGTCTTTTTATTTTAATTTAAATATTTGATATCGAAACGACATTGACTAATTTAAATTCATGTCGGGTAGAGTTAGGAATAAGTAAAGTGCTTCATATTAAAAAGAACTATTTCTGAACTCAAAACCAAGACCTATTATAAGTGAAGAAATATTTATTATTCCATCATACTCCTTGATAATTCATAATTCTGTTATCAAATCACAATATAACACTGATCAAAATGACAAACAATCAATCTAATTTAGTCATAACGGTATAAAGAAATAATAAGCGGAAAAATTAAAGAAAATACAAACTTGTGAATAGTGACTCTCATACCTTATCCAAAACTAACTTCCTTTTCTAGAAAATGTTTGATTTACTAAACCAATTTTCTAACTTGGAAGTCTGAGGTCAAGGGGACTGTGATAAGAATATGGATTTCTTTTTTCTTAAACTTTTGTCCATTTGATTAAAAATTGTTTATGGCTAGCTGTCAGATAGAGAAAGCGAGTGAAGATGATAATTCACTAATTTTAATAATCATCCTCTCGTCATATATATTAAAATTTGACTTGATCATACAGTCCAAGAAGATTACATAGAATTATCTGATAAGAGGCGTTATAAAAAGAATTCATTCAGGATAAGTTCTGGTATTTAGGCGTTATAAAAACAATTCATTCAGGATAAGTTCTGGTGAAATACCATTGTGAGTAGTTTCACATTGACAAGATGTAAAACGTTTGTATAAGATGTTTAGAAATAAATCACCAAAATGATTCAGCTGATGGGGCTGCTCTCTAAATCAAAGGTTTTGAATTCGAGCCCTGGATATTAAAAAATTCTTGGTAGGGAGCGCATCCCTCCAAATGAAATTCTACGTGGCGTGAATCCAAATATAATCGGGCTCTAATATGACTATCAAACACCGGGTGAAAAAACAAAAAAAGAAAGATGTTTCAAGATACGTAAGTGCATGCACATCCGTGTTAAATAATACTCATCAAAAGCTAAGGAAAATGTACTAGGACATTAGCTATTGCATTTTCCTTAGCTTTTGATGAACATGGATATGATTTACTCAAATACTAGTGAGCACATAGTGAACGATTAATGGTATTTATTAGCTTGACTAATTTAAATTTTTGCTGCCTAGACTCAAATAAAAGGAAAGGTGTTTGTTACTACGAGTTGCTTCATTCTCAGGACTCAAATATGAGACCATTGATTAGGGGTGAAAAGTTCTCATCCATTCCACCACACCCCTTAGTGGTTAATGTAATGAGAAATTAAAAAGAGAAGAGAAGAAAATTTGGAAATTAGTGGCTTAATTATTCCCTCAACCTAATGGGATTATATAGCTGTTACAAATAGTGTAAATACGGAAAGAAAAATAAAAATATTACATAATTTTCTAATTTCCTAATTATAGGGATTTTGAGATATCCCCATATATATTATTATTACAGAGATTTGGGGATATTCTCATAGCTACATTATTTAATTATATCATATCTAACACTCCCCATCAAGCTGGAGGGTATAATTTATATGCTCCTAACTTGTCATAAATATAGTCAATTTTGGATTTTCGGAGTGATTTTGTGAAAATATCTACTAGTTGATCTTTTGAGTTGACAAAATTCGTGGCGATATATCCAGACTCGATCTTCTCTCGAATGAACTGACAATCTATCTCAATGTGTTTCATTCTTTCATGAAACACGACATTAGAAGCGATATGTAGTGCAGCTTGGTTGTCACAAATCAATTTCATCGATTTAACTCCTCCCCTTTTTAATTCTTGGAGAAGTTGTCTCAACCATACAAGCTCACATATAGCCAATGTCATAGCTCGATACTCCGCCTATGTGCTTGATCTAGCCACAACATCTTACTTTTTTACTTTTTCAGGATATTAGATTGCCGTCAATTAGAACACAATAACCTGAAATAGACCGCATATCAGAAGGAGATCCTGCCCAATCTGCATCAGAATACTCAATAAACATTGTCCTAGAGAGCTTTTTATATATCACAGAATACGAATAACTGCATTCCAGTGAATATCACAAGGTGATTGTAGAAATTGGCTAACTATACTAACAACAAATGAGATGTATGATCGTAAGATAGTTGAGTTTGCAACAAGTCTCTAATATCTGCTAGAATCTTTTAGAGGCTCCTATTGTTCTGGAATAAGCTTAGTATTTAGATCCATCGGAGAGTCCGCATGTTTGCAATTCACATACCAATATCATTCAATCTAAGACATATTTCCGTTGTGTAATAGCAATACCAATGCCATAATGTGCCACTTCAATGCCTAGAAAGTGTCTCAGCTTGCCTAATCCTTAGTCTGAAAGTGACTTGAAAGGTGTTGTTTGAGTTGAGCAACACCTTCGTGATCATCACCTCTGATAACACTATCAACATAAATAATTAGAAAGATATGTTTTCCATGAAATGAATGATTATAGAATACAGAGTGATTAACTTCTGTTCGGATCATTCTAAATTGTTGGACAACAACTCGAAAAATATCAAACCATGCTCTAAGAGACTGCTTGAGACCATAAAGGGATCGACAAAGTCTACAAACTAGCCCAGACTCCCCCTAAGCAACAAACCTTGGTGGTTGCTCCATATAAACCTCTTCAACAAGTTCTCTATGAAGGAATGTGTTTTTTATGTCCAGTTGAAAAAGGGGTCAATAATTCATTGCTGCTATAGAGATGAGAAGACAGATAGAGGCCATCTTGGCAGCTGGCCAGAAAGTATCTTCAGAGTCAATGTCATAAATTTGAGTGTATCCCTTAGCAACCAGTCTCGTTTTGAGACGATCAATAGCTTCATCCGATCCTACCTTAACTGTGAATACCCAACAACATTCAATAATGACTTTACCTTTAGGTAAAGGAATAAGCTCCCAAGTACCATTATCATGCAAAATAGTCATCTCTTCAATCATAGCCTGACGCCAACCTAGATGAACAAGTATTTCTGCCACAGTCTTGAAAACACAGTGGATAAGCTAGTAATAAAGGCATGATATGAAGGTGAAAATAATGATAACTTAAATAAGTATAAATGTGAGTTTGATTGGCAATAGTTCTATTACCTTCGCGAAGAACAATGGAAGATCATCTGATGAGTGATCGATCAAAGTATGAGACATTATTTGAGCAGGTAATGAGTCACCAGGAGTGCTTTGTGTACATGTATTAGAGTTGGATTTACTAACTAGATTAGCAGGTTCAGAAGGAGGTTGCGTTCATCAGGAATATACCTTAAGAGACGGAAGTGGAGCCGGGGGTAAAACAATTTGAATTGGAAGGACTGTTGATATGCCCTTCTGATTTTCCATCTTCGAAGAAAAATATGGAGAAGTCTCGAAGAAGGTAACATCTGCAGATATAAAATACTTATTAGTAGAGGGATCAAAAAATTCATAACCTTTTTGCAGTCGAGAATATCTGAGAAAGACACATTTATAAGCCTTGTACTGAATTTTGTCTTTTCTAGGGGTAAGGTTATGAACTAAACAAATGCATCCAAATACACGTGGAGGAAGGGAAAATAAATTTTGATCCAGATAAAGGATTGATTGTGGACTTTTGTACTGCAAAATAGATGAAGGAATACGATTAATTAACTAACATGCACTAATAACAACATCACCCCTAAAACATAAAGGGACATGATTGTGAATGAGCAATGTCCAATTAGACGTCTGTTCTTTCGCTCAACAACTCCATTTTGTTGAGGACTATGTGCACAAGAAGACAAGTGCAACATGCCCTAAGATGACATAAATAAAGAGAGAGAAGTAGAAAAACATTCTCGGGCAATATCAATGATTAACTTCTAATGAAAACACCAAATTGATTGCGAATTTCAGCATAAATTTTTTGAAAGATAGAGAATAACTCAAATCTATTTTTCAATAAAAATAACCACGTGCATCGAGAATAGTCATCAATAAAAGTCACAAAACAATGAAAGCCTAAGGAAGAACTGACACGACTTGAACCTGATATGTATAAATGAACAATTTTAAATATAGAGGTGGCCCTATTATTGACGCGCTTTAGGAAAGAGGCACGAGTGTGCTTACCAAGATGACATGACTCACATTCTAACAAAGATAAACTAGATAAATTAGGAACCTTCTTTTGAAGTTTCAAGAGACTCGGATGACCCAATTAACTATGGAACAATTTAGAGAAAACAACGGAAGTGAAAGCAACATGTGGTGTTGGAATGGATAACAAGTACAATCTCTGTGACTCATGTCCTTTTCCAATTATTTGTCTCGTACCTCGATCCTGCACAAGAAAAAAATCATCAAGGAAGGTTATAACATATTTTTTTTGGTTAATTTGCTAATGAAAATAAGATTATATGGACATTCAGGTGCAAAATGGAATAGTTTTAAAGGTATGGAAAATAGAGGGTGAGCTATATCAACCCCTTTAACAATAGTATTTGATCGATTAGCCAAAGTAACAGTAGAGAGGGTAGAAGGGGTAGAGAGAGTATTTTTGTTACTAGATATACGGTCAGAAGCACTAGAATCAAGAATCTATCGTTCCTGAGACGAAGACTGTGCAACATAAGCAAATGAGTTACCAAGTTGCACTGGGAAAACAACTGATGAAGTTGATTATTGTTGCTTTATACTGAAGGTAGTCATGATAGTCTGCTCCAATTAAAAGTGATAGATGGAAATGATTCATTCCTGATATCAGGTGTAGTAATTTTAGATGATAGTGGGGAATAGAAAGTTGGTCTTCCAGTTTTCTGACTTTCATTCTTTTTAGACAATTTTATTTCATATATAATATAAAATAACAACTACTCTTGATTTGTCACAAAAAAGACACAAAAATAAGTAGTGAAAGAATAGAACAAATGCAGGACAGAGACAACAGTAATTTGACAGAAAAATTTGCTTGATGCACAGAAGAGAAATCCAGAAAAACTAATATCACCGGGTGAAAGAGGAGATTCAGTCGACCAAGCAGGAACCAAAATTTGTTGGCTACAGATGTTGTACCAATATGACTGAATTAACAAATCAGATTTTTGAAACCTCTCCCCCCCCCCCCCCCCCCCCCCCCCCTCATTTTTTTTGTTTCGTCGATTCTGATTTGCAAAATTTACAGAATTTATTTTTTTTGTGAAGAAAAAGAAGAGTAATGAGAGAAAGAATAACTTTGATACCATGAGAAATTAGAAGGAGAAGAGAATAGAATTTCAGAATAAGTGGCTTAATTATTCCCTCAAGCTAATGAAATTATATAGTTGTTACAGAGAGTGTAAATATGAAAAGTAAAATTATTACACAATCTCCTAGTTGCTTAATTATAGGGATTTGAATATATTACAATATCTATACTATTATTACAGAGATTTCGGAATATTTTCACATCTACACTATTTAATTATATCATATCTAGCCGTTTCTGTAAACATATTTCAAGAACATGTAATTGCACAATTGTATTAGAGAAATTATACTAGTTTCATGCATTTTATACAATAATACTTGATCCAACTAAAAATATGTCATACGCTTTAAAGAATTTGTGTTTGACTTGGGGAAACTAGACTTCCACTTTTTACAAGTTTAAGCACATGAATGAAGTTTAGCCTTCTACTTTTATTCATGACAAACGTGTTACCCTCTGTTCTTTACATCAGCTTGAGTTGGGCTTGATACTAAATTGATGGGCCAATTTAAAGTTCTAGAAGTCTTGTTATATGGCCTATGATTCGAGTCCCTTCGTAAAATTCGGCTAGGCACTCTTGTTGACGATCGAGTAAATTACTGGACACTAGCCCGTGGCACAAAAACAAGGCCTCATTTGGTATCCAGCCCAATTTAGTGCCCAAATTTTGGTATGAACAGATTCTGGGAGAATTAACCTAATAGCCGTCTATCCAATCGCTTAAACTAAACTAAAATTAGCCACCATATGTATAATCTTTGAATGCAACCGGCTATTTGTGGAAAGATCCCCAATTTCTAACCACGAAAAGTTTATATTCTAAAAGTTAAGAACAATTACGTGAAGTGAGATTAAAATTTACTCCCTCCATTTCACTTTATTTGCCATGACTCGTAGTACTAATATAATTTCCAGTGTGAATTCGGAAATAGATTCTTCAAACTTTTGAAAATAAAATTTGCATATTTGGATACTACATAAAAAAATATTACAGGTTAAAACAATTAATGATTCAAAATACTTTAAGAAATATTTACGAAAAACGTGATTTGAAATAAAGGGAGTATAATTTAAGCTAAATATCCTAGCAGGAGAATTAGTACAAAGCAGTTAGATAAAATAAATGAGATTTTTACATTATATGTCAAGTTTAAAAAATTAAAATAAATAACATAATGTTTGAATTATTTTCAATTATAATTCCCTTAATAAGTTAGGCATAGATGGGGGACATGGAAACTAGGCATGCTTGTTATGGGTTTTACTGTGGTTATCACAGGAATGGGCCTCTCATAAGCAAGTGTAACCACACCTATTGGAGGGTTTTTGTTTTGATAATTGAAGCAACAAGCATCTATTCTCTCCATATACCTAAAGAGACATTTGTTGATTCCTATATATCCTTTTCATGGTCCCAAAAGTTACTATGTCAAAGCTTTCTTAAAAGAGAGAAGGATTATTTTTCAAGCTTTTTGTCTTTGGCATGTGTAGATTCACTTGATTCCAAGCACTTAAAAGCCAAAATTTAGTCGCCCCCATTCATATAAGTAGGTTGGTATTTAGCTAGACAAAAAGCATTGACATCAAACTTTTGAAAGCAATATATAGATATTTATATTCTTGTTACATATATATCATTATGTGTGAATGGTTATGTATAAGACTTTTCATTGATCTTACGTTATTGTCGCAATTAAATTGACAACTATATTTATCACTCCTACATATATATATCATATCATGTTAACAATAAAAACTACACTTTAATAACAAACAAGTTTTGTCACGACCCCTTTCAGAGTCATGGTGACACCTACACTGTCTCCACCGGTAGGTGAACCACTTTCCAACCCAACAACATAATATAAACTTAAAACGGAAAGAGGAGAAATAAATACTAAATTGTCTTGCTATATCTACAAGAAGTCATAAAATACTAAATATCTACTTATTACATTTCTCAAATAATCTGGTCTAGTCAGTACAAGAGCTACTACATAGCGGAAAGAAAATGTCTGAATACTGTCTCAACAATGAAAATAAAGATAGGAGTAAGATGGGACAGTCCAGGGTTGCTGAGGATAGGCAGTCTCACCCCGAAATCTCAAGTCCACAACCTCGGACATCAGCCACGAGGTCTGACGTTGGTAGATGGCGTTGTATCTGCATAAAAAAAGAATGCAGCAAGTGTAGTATGAGTACACATTGTACCCTCGTAAGCATCATAGGACGACAACGACAGATAATATGTAATAGATATAAAAACTGAGTTGACACATAAGTATTCCTAAACTACACAGTCTTGTTAAGCACATAAGTCACCTTCACATAACAGATATAGTCCAACACTTAAGCCATCTCAGAACATAGAAGTATAGTCCAACTAAGCACAAGCCTCATGATGATAATGTATGTTAATAAATGATATGCATGAATGCAATGGTACCTCTCAACAACATGATATACACATGCCACCGGACTTTGCCTCATAGTCATGACTTATGAAGAATCCGCGAAGTCCATATACCGCTCACAACCAACCGGAATGATCCCTCGGACTGGCTAGAGCATCAATCACAGACTCATTTGTCGAGCCATATCAATTTACATCTTCTCAGTATCCAAATCATCTCATAACAGTATCATTAACCTTGTTTCTAGGTCTCATCAGATTAACATCATTCCATAATAAACTTCATTTCAAATATCAGGATGATATGAGTGTATGAATGCAATGGTAGAATAAATCCAGAAATCATGAAGTATGAGATGAAATCATGTTCAAGAGATGAATAACATATGCCTCAAAACTATTAATAACACATAATTTCACATATCAGTCTTTTCACATCAGGAGGCATAAAGTGATGAGTAATTTTAATCAACAATCACAAATAAGATCAATCATGGCGGCAAGCCCACATAACAGCAGTTGGAATCAACCTAAGGATGATCCTCCAAACAATACAACATCGGTACCCACCCAAATGCTCATCAAAGTCACTAAGATGGGACCCCCCATCATGCCCAATACCCCTTAATATTTATATATACTACATGTATCTATCGGAGTATAATAGAGAAAATTGTAATCTACCTCAAAGCCAAACAGGTGCCACAAACTAATCTCGAGCCAAGGCCTTTCCCTTGCGAATTGCCTCTGAACATTCGTAGTCTATTATCATAGATTCTACGTTAACATATAATTCTAAATACAAACACAAAGATAAGACCTTTTAAAGAAACCGAAAGCCCGATCCCCAAAGAGACTTTGGGCCCACAAGGGTAAAATTGGAACTTTAATGTCACAAAAGAATAATCGCGGTCCAATCAATCATAGCCTTAAGTTTGAGGGTCAACTAATCCCAATTAGGTATTTAATTTCCTTTCAAATCAAAACCTCTAATTTTAGGACAAATCTTAGAATTTCACTCATAAATCATGGAATTAAATTAACAATTCAAGCTTAGCAATAGATTATCCCATCATTAATCACCATAAATTTGAATAATCAAGCCTTAAAGTCCAAAATTTGGCCTCCAATTTCATTTATTTAACCCTTTTGACTTTATTTTAAACTGGTAACTATTGTATATATATAGGTGGGCAAAATAGTACATAGGTTGTACTGAAACCATATCAAGCTTAGAGTTGTGAAAGTGAGAAGTGAAAAATAAATTCGGACTGGGGGCCTTTTATTATTTCTGATACAGCGATCCCGTTCCAGTGAAATTTTCCTAGAAGAAGCAGTCTCGCTTATGCGGAACTATGACCACAGTAGCGGCCCCACTTAAGGTACCAAAGAAGCGCAAAAGCAGAGACGACACAGCAGAAGTGGCTCGCCTTTGCGCACAAAGTTTCACAAATGCAGTCCTTTACTAAACTCTCAGGGCTCGCATCTGCGGACCAATTTCCGCAGAAGTGGCTCCGCAGATGCGACCAATATCCGCTGGTGCAGTTTACCAGAACCAGCAATAGTAGAAAAACTACAAATCTTTCATCCGACACTCAAAACTCACCCGAGACCTCCCGGACACAAATCAAACATGCCGCCCAAGTGTAAATGACGCTACAAACCTACTTGCTCACTCAGAATACTCATTGGACCAAGTCAAGATACATTTTTCTATAGTTTCTCTTAAATTTCACAAATTAGCAATTAAGGACTCAAAACACATTTGAACGCCTCATAAAGTAAACTAAAGCCTCGACTAAGTCATAAACGAATGAATGCAACGAAGATTGAAAATGAACCCATATACTTAAAAGTCAGTTTTGGGTGAACTCTTTTCATTTCAAAAACTTCAAACATAGGTTTTCCTTCTGAACGTATCTCACTCACCTCGAGAACAATGCTACCCATTCTCGCGAGTCACAAACCGCAAAAAGAGTCTATAGGAAGGGTAATTTAGTTGAGTAAGAATGTTAAGCCAAAAATGACCGAACGGGTCGTTACACATATATATATGAGTTAAGTTTACGAAATCGGTCGTGGATGGGGGTCTTGGTCTCCTTATATGATTTAGGTTAATTATCACCTCATGAAATAGCTTTTAGAGTTAATTCAGAACCTGTTAAAGATAACTATTATCCACGTAAGAAATTAGATGGCTGATATACAATAGGACTCCTTTGTAGTGTTACACCCTATACTTTGTACGTCGTTGTTATCGTAAGTTATATAGCGTAAGCTCGGAGAGGGTGAAACCCCTCTACATTGGTTAAGGTGAATGAGACTTGGAAAGAGATATAATGTCCCATATTTTTGTTCAAAATACATATGCCTAAGTTGAGGTTGAAGAATTCAATTAAATGTAAGAAATTAGATTTTGGGAAAATAAAATTGAGTTGTTTGCTTACCCATCCTACTTGCTTGAGTTGCCTTCTTACACGTCCTACTAGCTTGAGTTATTTAACACATGTCGTGATTATTAAATGAGGATGAGACACATGTCAAAGTGAATAAGGGCAGCATGTGATACCTATTAATTAACCAAATAGGTGATAAGTAGGTGTGTCACCTACTTGCTAAAAGGTAAGGCCCAAATTAATCCACCTAATAGGGCATGTGTAGCTCGACCAAGAGGACCCCTTAAAGGGATTATGAACCTCATATTTGTCTCATTTCATTCAGCAAACTTCATTCCCAAAGAAAGCCAAGAAAGCTCTCTCCACAAGCTGATTTTGCCATAACCCTAAGAGACCTCAAGTGATTCTCTTTTCTTTTCAAGTTCCAATTAGAAGAGAAACTCCATCCAAACTGGTCAGCCCCAAATCCTTAAGAATCTTAAGTAATCCTTTTCTTGTTCTTAAATTCAAGTTGAAAGATTGTCTCCAATCTTGAAGAATCCAACTGAAAGAAATTGATTCTTATCTAAGGTAAGCTACTGTCATGCTTATGCCCTTGTAGTGCTTGAATTAGTTTAATGAGACCTCTCTCCTTCATGTATTTAAGCTTGTCTAAGTTCTAGCTAGTTGTGTGGTGAAGAACTTATGAAATAGGGGCTGAAAATCAGGTAAAAATTGTTGTGTAGTTATGTACTATTATGGAGTAGTTTCATGTTATTATATGGTTGTCACATGTGAGGATTGGATGGAATATGTTGTAGTTAATCTTATTAGTGTCTTAACTAGGTTGTGGAAGTAAGAATTGATGAAGAAGTGATCTGAAAATCAGTTTTGATTTGTTGAACTTGTGGGACTGTTATGGGTTCGTTTTAAAGTTGTATTGTGGCTGAAAATCAATAATTATAACTTGAATATTTTGTGGTTGTCATTATTGAAGTGTATTCAAGTTCTAGCTAAGTTGTATGGATGAAAAAGTGCAAATTAGCACTTTCTTGCTGTGTGAGAGGGTGTGGACTATTTTGGGGATGTATTATGATGAATATAAGGTTGGATATTGATGTAATATGTTTGTTGACATTCTGGACATGTTGGTCTTGTTGTTTGAATTTAGGGAAGTGAGGACATGTAGGGGAAGTGCTGCCCAATTTTCTGTAAGAGAACTACTAGCTTATCAATGTGTTTTGAGTCCTTCCATGGCATTAACCATAATTCTAATACCTTGATGTAGGTTGAAGTACTACAGGAAGTACGTGGAGTCGTCAGCAACAAAGGTATATTAAGGCTACTCTTCCTTCTTTTGGCATGATTAGAATGAAACAAACGTAAATGAACAATATCCATAACAGCTCCACTCTTAGATATGTTAGAGACAGATGTTCTTGACTTCTATATAATGATAGTGATCTTATTTTATGGCTTGTTGATTCTTCAAATTAAGTTATGTTTATGATGTTAGTTCCATAATGTTAATCGGAGGTAAAACGACCTTACGTCACTCCGATAGACTCAGATTGTCTTATTATCATTCATGTATTATATATATATATATATATATATATATATACCATGATCACACAGGTGTTATATACGCTATATGATATGTATATGGGGTATGGAAAAGGTTATAACGTTATATATACACCACCACCTGATCAGCTGGTATATGATGATGATTATGTCCACAAAGGCCGATATGATATGATGGGATGCCCACAGAGGCTTGATGGGATTATATACACATATATATGTATGACCAAATATTATATACGCACATGTACGATACTTATGCATATTATGGACCTTAGAGACATTTTGTACAGGTTGATTCTCTCTTGTCTTATGTTACTTTCATGTCTCTATTATACTATTCTTCATGCCTTACATACTCGGTACCTTATTCATACTGACGCTCATTTTTATTAGGGGACGCTGCATTTCATGCACGTAGGATCAGGTCTGCAAGGCAATGGTCCGCAACAGTAGGTTGCGTGTTCATCTAATATTGGAGCACTCTACTTGTCCCAGAGTTGCATTCTAGACTTGGTATGGTATTTTGATTTGCATATGGGTATGGCAGGGCCTTTCCCGACCTTATGATGTTACATACTCTAGTAGAGGCTTGTAGACAATTATGACGCAGTTAGATGTTATGTGGCCTCCTCGGCTTATGTTTTTGTTGTATAGTCATTTGTGGTAGCCTTGTCGGCTTGTATGATCATGTTTGCATCTATGTATATACATATATGCCTTATCGGTCTTGGACTTTTTCAGCTTATTATTTCTATGGGTCAGTAGGTTACCTCGTGGCCATGCTCATTTACGATTATGTGGTGAATGTATGTCTAGTGGTGCTCGGCAAGTAAGGTCCGTGTGCCCGTCATGTCCCTCCGGTTTGGGTCATGACAAACTTTGTATCAAAGCAGGTTTGTCCTAGGGGGTCTGCAAGCTGTGCCTAGTAGAGTCTTGTTTATGGGTGTGTTGTGCATCACACTTATAAATATGAGGTTATGAGGCATTTAGGATGGTTACCTTTCCTCTTGTTCTAGATCGTGCAGTAGAGCTGAGTTATAAGCATTCCACTCCTAATTCGTATCGTGTTTATAATTACAACAATGCCTTCTTCTAACATGGCTATGACTAGCTAGGAGATTGAGGTTGGATTGAGAGAAAATGTGAGTAGTACTCCCTATATTGAGACAAATTTATTAGAGGATATGAGTAAATCATTTTCCCAGGTATCGACGACTCCAGTAGTATCAGAGGAGCTGAGGGAAGCTTATGTACCATCAGTTCTACCACTAGGCTCCGTCTGATGAGGATTTAAGGAGAGTGGTGTAGGTATTGAATCAGTTAGTTACCTCCCAAGCACGATTTCATCCTAGAGCATCTGATAGACTTAGCCCCCTTGAAGGGTCAAGGATCTCACAACCTAGGGAGTTTATTCGTTATGGATCGCCGATGTTGAGAAGGCTCACATACACCTATATCTCAGTGTCAAATTTGTACATGTCAAGTGAGACCGCCCGACCATTCTATAGTCAATGTGGTCGAGTGCATGCCGGATTATGCCGCAAAGGTACATGGGGTTGTTTTGGTGTGGCAACCAAGGCCACAACGTTCCGAAGTGTCCCGGGTTGATGCGCAAAGGTAAGGATAAGAGAGGAGATAGAGCCTCGAGCTCCGATGCTGTTTGAGGTGAGCTATTGGATGCTGGTACGTTATTATTTTTGTTGTCGATCTATATACCTCTTATAGCCTTAGTATTAACCTATTTTATGTTTAAGATTATTGACCCCATTTTAGGGAATGGTTTTACGGTACCACTTGCGAGATAAGACATTCCGATAAAGATAAGTTATGAAGGTAAATGTAAAGGCACAAAGAGGCTTCCAACACAAATGGTAGTTAGAATCACTTATATACATTAGTATATTGGAAGGATATGGATGCCCACACCTGATATGGTGATAGAATATGTAATATGTTCCTCCTTTCGGATGACCATGTTAGAAAGATTCCGAACCTACGATATCATGTTACCCCGATGATCGTATGAAAGTCCAAGCTTTATGGGAAAAAGATAAGATGATTATGAGTTGTACAGATGAAAAGTAGAAACCATCATTGGAAGGTTCGGTAGGTTATGAAAATCTACACGTTTACAGTGGCTCTTGCTGATTAGAATTAGGGAATATGTTATGTATGTGCGACCTAAATTATAATGTCTTACCTAGAATGATTTGGGAATTTCCCCATGATATCGTTAATGAGAATGGATAGCCACAATCGAATTATGTGAAGAGTGAGCATCAGTAAATTTAAGAAGCTAACGTAAAGTGACGTACCCAAAATGGTGATCCCAAGTCATATGTAAGGATTGGGTTGTCACAGTAGTAGAAGGTGACATAAGCCTCTCGTCCGTGCGTAAGGGTCCATACAATGTATTGTTGAGAATTACATGTATCGATGTTAGTAAGATTTAGCATAGTATAGGTATTGAATTGGTAAGATATTCAGATTCATTGTACAACATAAGGACCAATTGTAGAGAAGGGACAACAAAAACTCTTTTGCTAAAGGTGACGAACCTCCGATGTTTAGGAAGATGGTATGAGAAATACTTTTAGATAAGAGACCACCCTAAGGCGACTCAAAATGGAAATGTAAAGGTAAGACAAATGAGCACTCGGTCGATATGAGATCTAATTATGTTAAGACAAGTAAGCTGGGACAAGTCATTGGATCATATAACACCGCGAATTGGATCTAAATGTGTGAAGCATTGGTTCCACAAGTTATGCAGTCATACCTTTCAGAAAGTATGTAAACGGAAGTAACGGGGAGTAAAGCTCGAGATAAGCACCTAAAAAGTGAAAGGGGCCAATGATGCCAATGGATACAAGGTAGACATTAAGGAGATATGTCAAGAGATAATGACATTATAAGGAAGATTAAATGTCAAGAAAATACAGATGTCTACGAGCATTTTTGAACTGACCAAAGGTTCTACGAGATAGATAAAGTAATGGGTTCATAGCTTAACAAGATCAAGGAAATATTTTCCCAATGCGCCATTGACAGAAAGTCTTAGCCAGGAGGCAAGTGAAGGAGTTCGGATCTAAGTATAATGACCAGGTTTGGATATAGTAGGCCAACATCATGTAACGTCAAATTCTTCGAAATCTTCCACGTACTCAATGAAGGAATAAGATAACAACTCATCCTTTACGGGGTAGTAACGTCAAGGATTGGAATCAGGAGCAATGTTTGAGGTTACGTATGCATACCTAAACATTTTAGATTTAAGAGGAGTTCGACAAGCAAGAAAATGAGTGAACAAGTGTCAAAAGAAGTAAAGAAATGAAGTTGTTTATAATTACGAGTAATGAGGATGTACGGAAAAAAATTCATTTCAGACCATGAATGAGAGTTAACCGCAATGATACACGCACTTCAGATCTGATGACATTGTCTATAAAGTGTCCATGATTGAGATACTACAAACCATAAGAGATTTCAGTACACCAGTTAGTAAACATAGCTAAGTTGACAATAGAATCATTCACCCGCAAGCGGATTGACTAATGTGAGGGCTAAGGCGAGAAGTTGACCTGAGGGAATGCATCACTTAGCTAAGTGGGAGTCCAATTGGAGGATTAAGATAGTGATAGCCTTATGACTCAGAATACAATAGAGTCATCCCTCATATTGAAAGATAAGGAACCTCATGATGAAGATCCAATTTTAAGGGAAAATCGGGAAGGGTATATAACAAAAGAGAACTGCATCCTTCGAGCTTAATGGGAGAGGACCCTCAGGTGGAAGGCCCGTTACCTAATGTAGCGGAGCTACGAGACAATATTACGACAGAGGTCCCCTGATCACAATACCCTATCCATCGAGGACTTACCAAGATGTATGATGATGTTAAATGGATATATCAATGGAACGATGTGGAGAAAGAGCCTTACAAAAATTGTAGCCAGTGTAATAATTGTCTGCAAGTAAAGAATGGGTACCTAAAGCCCAATAAGAGTAGCTCGGGATATTGAGAACCAATGTGAAAATGGGAAATGACTAAAATGGATTTTACTACTAACTACCTATAAGGCCGAGGACTACACGAGATTGTACGTTAAGAAAATTGTTCGCCTTCATGACGTCTATGGTTCTATAACAAGGATGTTCAACTTACAGCTATGTTCTAAAGATTATTTCAAAAAAGGTATGGGCACTCAAGTTAATCCTAGCATAGCCTTCCACCCTTAGACCGACGGGCAAGCCGAGTGTATAATTCAAACGCTCAAAGACATGCTACGAGCTTGTGTATTGGACCTTAAGGGAAGTTGGGATGATAATTTACCCCTAATTTAATTTACGTACAATAATAGCTATCATGCTAGTATCAAAATGGCTCCATATGAGGCTTTATATGGATGAAAATATAGATCTCCTATCGGATGGTTTGAAGTAGGTGAATCCGAATTATTTGGGCCTGACCTAGTGCACCAATCCATAGGGAAGGTGAAACTTATCCAACAACGGCTGTTAACCGCTCAGAGTCATCAGAAGTCGTATTCAGATATGCGACGGCGGGACTTAGTGTTCCAAGCGGATGATTGGGTCTTCTTGAAGATTTCTCTTATGAATGGTGTAATGAGATTTAGGGAAAAAGGGAAAGCTCAACCCAAGGTATATTGGGCCATATCGCATAATTCGACAAATAGGCCAAGTGGCTTACGAATTAGGCTTGCCTTCTAAGTTAGAGTTTGTTCATCCGGTCTTTCATGTCTCTATGTTGAGAGTGTGTGTTGGGGATCCTTCCCGGATTGTACCGATTGACGATGTGAAGGTTACAGAGGACCTATCATATGAAAAGGTTCTTATTGATATCTTAGATCGACAAGTCCGTAAGCTAAGAACTAAAGAAGTAGCCTCAGTGAAAGTTCTATGGCGAAATAAGAATGTAGAACAGATGACATGGGAGGTGAAAGAGGAGATGAAGCACAAATATCCTTACCTATTTCAGGC
Source organism: Anisodus tanguticus (assembly GCA_034509755.1). Classification (NCBI taxonomy): domain Eukaryota; kingdom Viridiplantae; phylum Streptophyta; class Magnoliopsida; order Solanales; family Solanaceae; genus Anisodus; species Anisodus tanguticus. The sequence continues at coordinate 19,185,167 of CM067549.1, forward strand.
CAACGCCGAAGTCCCTAGAGAAGAATAAGGGGTTCGGATGGTCCCATATATAGGAGAGACTCCGTCAAAATTATCAGAAAGACATAAGGATGGTTTGTAAACTTGTGTACACCCCCACATTCAAGGACGAATGTTCCTAAAGAGGGAAGGATGTTACACCCCATACTTTGTACGTCATTGTTATTGTAAGTTATCTAACGTAAGCTCGGAGAGGGTGAAACCCCTATACATTGGTTAAGGTGAATGACACTTGGAAAGAGATATAATGTCCCATATTTTTGTTCAAAATATGTACGCCTAAGTTAAGGTTGAAGAATTCACTTAAATGTAAGAAATGAGATTTCGGGGAAAAAACATTGAGATGCTTGCTTACCCGTCCTACTTGCTTGAGTGGCCTTCTTACACGTCCTACTAGCTTGAGTTATTTAACACATATCGTTATTATTAAACGAGGATGAGACATGTGTCTAAGTGAATAAAGGCAGCATGTGACACCTATTAATTAACCAAGCATGTGACAAGTAGGTGTGTTACCTACTTGCTAAAAGGTAAGGCCCAAATTAATCCACCTAATAGGGCATATGTAGCTCGACGAAGAGCACCCCTAAAAGGGCTTATGAACCTCATATTTATCTTATTGCATTCAGTAAACTTCACTCCCAAAGAAAGCCAAGAAAGCTCTCTCCACAAGTTGATTTTGCCATAACCCTAAGAGACCTCAAGTGATTCTCTTTTCTTTTCAAGTTTCAATTGGAAGAAAAATTCCATCCAAACTGGTCAGCCCCAAATCCTTAAGAATCTTAAGTAATCCTCTTATTATTTTTCAATTCAAGTTGAAAGATTGTCTCCAATCTTGAAGAATCCAATTGAAAGAAATTGATTCTCATCCAAGGTAAGCTACTGTCATGCTTATGCACTTGTAGTGCTTGAATTAGTTTAATGAGACCTCTCTCCTTCATGTATTTAAGCTTTTCTAAGTTCTAGCTAGTTGTGTGGTGAAGAACTTATGAAATAGGGGCTGAAAATCAGGTAAAAATTGTTGTGTAGTTATGGACTACTATGGAGTAGTTTCATGTTATTATATGGTTGTCACATGTGAGGATTGGATGGAATATGTTGTAGTTAATCTTATTAGTGTCTTAACTAGGTTGTGGAAGTAAGAATTGATGAAGAAGTGATCTGAAAATCAGTTTTGAGTTGTTGAACTTGTGGGACTGTTATGGGTTCGTTTTAAAGTTGTATTGTGGCTGAAAATCAGTAGGTATAACCTGAATATTTTGTGGTTGTCATTATTGAAGTGTATTCAAGTTCTAGCTAAGTTGTATAGATGGAAAAGTGTAAATTAGCACTTGGTTGTTGTGTGAGATAGTGTGGACTGTTTTGGGGATGTATTGTGATGGATATTGTCATACCCGTTTTTAACCCCCACCGCGAAGAAGAAGGATACAACATGGTCGCGACGTATTTGTGATTTCTAAATTAATTAAAGCTTAAGGAGTCGCCACCTAATTATTCTACGGTGAATTAGAGCACCTAAATGTTAACATAAATGCTGCAAAATAAACTCCGATTAATGTAAATAAACAATTCATGAAAAGTAATATGTTGTTAGGCCTCAGATTTGATACACAACATGGATAACAAGAAAGGGAATACATATTAGTAACATGTAACTTAGGCATGTAGATGTGCAGCTTGTCACAGAGTACATGCAGTTTATTTATAAAAAGAAACTAATTCAACATTTCTATTCATTCTTAGATAGCTTCGACATCTAATCATATCCTATATACAATAAGATTTCAAACTAGGTGCAAACAGGGATCTCTAGCTTAACATGACAATAACCAATTTTCTAACAGGTGCCAACACAGATATCTGCAACTTAATAAACAAGACAAGATATAAAAAATGACTGAAAAAGTCATCATATACTGGCATGGTGACACATTAACACTTAGACATGATAGGGTAAGCATATTATGAGTTTGCGTTGACATGTAATCAGAGGAACAATTGTAACATCCCGTATTTTCTGGTAACGGTTGAACACATAAACGTAGGCAAGTAGACCGGATTCTAGGAAGTTTATGTTGTACTTACGTAGGCTAATAAGAAAATTAGTTTATAAAAGGACGTGAACCCGAAATAATTTTGGATTTGATAAATGCGATGGCGGGGAGTAATAATAATTTTATATCCTCGACAAGGTTATGGACTAGTGTCATATTACAAGAATTGTAACATTAAGTATGAGAAGGTTTTATAAGTCGTCATGATTTAAGTGAATGAAGATCGGGAATTTAATTGCGTGTATAATTAATTAATTGTGGGATTAATTAATTATAAGTGGGGAGATTGTATAGTGGGACATTACGTGTTGTCTTATAAACATTCGGTTGGGGTGACTATGTCTAAACAAACCGAGCGCTGGCAGCTTTTGAGCTCCATAAATCTCCACGCAATTCATCTCTTCTCCATTACAAACTTTCATCTCCTTAAGCTTCTGAAGAATCTTTCTATGGAGGATAATAGTTACACTTCAACCTGAAAAAGTAAATTCTCAATCAATTACTCTATGAAATTCTTGACCAAAATTAGGGGTTTTCTCGAAAACCTTTACTCACCCAAAAGGGGGAAATTCATGGCGTTTAGGACCTTGATTCCAGCAAAAATCGAGTCCTTAAACAAGCCTGCACACTCCGAAGTCAAGCAAGAGACCCAGAGTTTTTGAAGGAGTTCTGGGAGTCGAATTTGGGGGTCCTATTTTTGCGGTTTCTACTTGTCGGAAACTGTTTTGGGCAAAAGGTTTTCAAACGATTCTCGTCACTATGTTTAACAGAGGTAATCTTTCTTGTTCCTAAAGTTTATACAATTTAAGAATTTGATTCTTGCCACTAGTTCTAGGATGATTGTCGAAAATGCTAAGTTTGGGTTGGGTGTTGTCGAGACTGCCGTAATTGTAAGGTACTGGGATTACATGTGAAATTGTTGTACTATTTTGAAGATTGTAGCAGTAAAAAGAAGGATTAAGAGGGCTGGGTATTTCGCTTCATGCATAGGTTTCGATTTAAAAGGAATATAGGTTCTACGCGTACAAGGTGTTTGCTAGAATGTCTCAATGAATCTGTTTCTAATATACTAATTCGATTATGATTTAAATCATCCATGTGATGTAGATAATCATTCATAGAGCTTACAAGGGTCAGCAAAATTTAGATAATTTCGACAACAAGGTATGCAAGGCTTTTTCCTTCTTTTGGCATAATTCTATGTGTGAAACGTAACCATCATGTTGCTACATAATTACGCTACTCTCAGTAGTTAAGAATGATCATGTTATTGAATCTTATGTTAAAATCATGTTTAAACATGTTTCTAAGTCCTTATTGAGGCATACGGAAAATAGATTGATATTCATAGTGTTAGCCAAAAGTACAAGGATATTAGGCCAGGATGGGTTATTGTCATTCGTGCATTCTCATTTACATTGCATTCATATATTACCCTGGACCACTTGTGCTATGCACATTAACTATATGGTAAATATTATATATATATATATATATATATATATATGGGAATTGGGAAAAGGAAAAGGTGTTATATACGCACACCACCTACAGCTGGTACAGACTATCACAAAAGAGCCCTAAGAAGCCAATATGATGTGATGATGTGATGTGATGATGTTATGCTTGTATGGCTTATTGGGACGGGTTGCACGGTCCGCAACACTAACATATATTTGGACGGGTTGCACGATCCGCAACACTAACATATATATGATATATATATACCGTATTTGCATCATGCATACTTTCATTTACCAGTATATGGTATGATGCTCACAGAGGTAGTTATGGTAAGGGAGATGCCCGAACAGGTTGATGTATATGTATATTGCATTGTGCATAACATTTAGGCATGTGTATTAGGGCCCTCGGAGGCATTCACTAATGTTCAGTTGTCTCTGTTTCAGATTATGATATGTCTATATTATGTTATTTCTTATGCCTGACATACTCAGTACATCAGTCGTACTGACGTCCATTTTGCTAGGGGACGCTGCATTTTATGCCCACAGGTTCATATTGAGAGAGCGACGATTCGCACTAGTAGGTTGCTGGTTCAGCTGGTATTTGGAGCACTCTATTCATTCCGGAGTTGCGATCTGGTCGTGGTATGTTTTACTCTTTAGAGGCTTGTAGATAGGTGTCTTTTGGTTAGTTGTCATGTAAGGCCTTGTCGGCCCTGGTATATAAATGGACAAAATTGGGTGTCAACAGATATAAGGCTGGATATTGGTGTAATATGTTTGTTGACATTCTGGACATGTTGGTCTTGTTTTTTGAATTTGGGGAAGTGAGGAAATATAGGGGAAGTGCTGCCCAATTTTTCGTAAGAGAGCTACTAGCTTATCCATGTGTTTTGAGTCTTTCCATGGCATTAACCATAATTCTAATACCTTAATGTAGGTTGAAGTACTACAGGCAGTACATGGAGTCATTAGCAACAAAGGTATGTTAAGGCTACTCTTCCTTCTTTTGGCATGATCAGAATGAAACGAACGTAAACGAACAATATCCATAACGACTCCACTCTTAGATATGTTAGAGGCTGATGTTCTTGACTTCTATATAATGATAGTGATCTTATTTTATGGCTTGTTGATTCTTCAAAGTAAGTTATGTAGATGATGTTAGTTCCATAATATTAATCGGAGGTGCAACGACCTTACGTCACTCCAATAGACTCAGATTGTCTTATTATCATTCATGCATTATATATATATATGACCACAGATGTATTATCTACGCTATATGATATGTATATGGGGTAAAGAAAAGGTTATGGCGTTATATATAGGGATGGCAGTGGGTCGGGTTTGGGGCGGGTTTTGGGATTCCCGTACCCTACCCACCCTCCCAAATGTGACACTCATACCCTACCCATTACCCACTGGATATATAATTTTCATACCCTTATTTTCCCCTTTCGGGTATTGAGTACCCGCGGGTTATACACTTCCTCTAATAAAACACAAAAATTCTACAAATTTCATAAAATATATTACCAAATAAGTTTCATAATTACCAAATACAATCAAAGTTCTATGAAACAATTGTCCAAACGCTAATGTCATCTCAAAAACAAAATGCAATTACATCAAACATGTCTTCAAGGTCTTCAAACTTTTAGTGTGCTTCTCCATAAATCTATGAAAAACAAAAGAAAAATGATAAAATAAAAAAGATTATTTAGAAAAAATTATATCTCAATATAAAGGAATAAAAAACACAATAATAAAGTCATACCTTTGGAACAACAAAGCACTACATTGATCATTGAGAAATCTTCAAAGTATTATCAAAGGATTTACGACATTGGTAAAAAATTAATTGAATTAACCAAATAGAAAAAAATTACACCTTCATTTATTAATAAGTAATATATGTAAGATTCCATACCTTCATCATCCACATCTTCATCAACACAAATGGTTAGACATTCAACTAAGTTTGATATAGTACTAGGAACTTCATCTACACATAAAATCACACAATTAAAAAAAATATGAATCATGAATATAAAATTCCAAATTTAACTAATTTTGAAATTTGTAAACAAATGTATTCACAATTTACCTTTCACAATATTCCACAACCAACTCTGAGAGCACATCAATGTTTCAATTGTTGATAGGTGAAGTCGACTACGTTGTGTGCTAACTACTCTCCTCCCGGTACTAAATGCAGACTCTGATGCAACAGTTGAAACATGTAGGACAATATATCCCTAGCAATTTCTGATAAAGTAGGATATTTATGTGAATAAATCTTCCATCATGCCAAAACATCAAAGTCTTTACCCGTCTTGGTTATGAGATCATCTTCTAAGTAATTGTCTAACTCAGTTTTCACACTACCTATGTTCCTCCTTTTAGCACTTGCAAAGGTATAGAACTCAGGTGGGTATGCCAAGTCATCACTTTGACTAGCCAAATCAGAAGATATATTTAAAATTTATAATTACAGTTATATATTTATATAATTATATATATTATCTTTGTAGGATATGTGTTATCTTTATAATTAAAATTAATTACAATTATATATACTGTCACGACCCGACCCGACGGGCCGCGACTAACCGCCTTAATGACGTCATTATACCAACCTGTCGTATATAATCCAACTATCCCTTAATGAGTTTGAAATCTGGTAGCATAACGTCGCAATAACAACATATGCCAGGGTAGGCAAGCCGACAGGGCTGCCTTTACCCCCGAATGCACCTGTCTCCTGAGGAATCACAACTAGCCAACACAATATAACAAACAAGCCGACAAGGCTGCCAACAGATACTAACGTATAAACATGGGAACACCCCAGCACAGAATACAATAACATGACTGACCCAAACAGAGTCATAACCCTTACATACGTACAACCCACCACTGTCTACAGACCTCTATAAGAAGAAGAACGACATATGACGGGACAGGGCCCCGTCGTGCCCCTAAATACAAACAGAAGCTCTAAAGAGATTTGGTACCAACATGACAAAACTCTGGATCAAAGGAGCTTTCCAACCTGCTGAGTAGGAACCTAGGCCTGAGGTTCACCAAACTGAGAGCATGTACATGCGGGCATGAAACGCAGCCCCCCCGAGGAAAGGGGGTCAGTACGAAATAATGTACTGAGTATGTAAAACATGAAGCTGTAAAAGAGATCATAAGTAGCCAACAGAAACATGAGATCAGTATAAAAATCAGGATTCAAATCCAACTGTGCCATAAACCATAAAAGTCAGCTGTGCCTTATAAACATGAGAGGCAAGTCAAGAAAAACATGTATGCCTGTCTATATACATATATATACATGTAACGTAACCCGGCCCACTAATGCGGGACTCGGTGAATCATATCATAACCCGGCCCATGCTGGGACTCGGTAAATCTTCTCTCATCTATGGATCCATCCTACGTAACCCGGCCCCCTAGTGAGGGTCTCGGTGAACAATGCAAGGTGGTGCACGAATCGTAACCCGGCCCGGGACTCGGTGAGGTGAAGTAGTATCACTTAGCACGAGTAGATATCATGAGTGCCATGCAAGTAAAAATCATCATTTGACTCTCCATACAATCATTACAATAATGTCATAATAAACTCTTTGCTGAAGAATCATAGGCACTTCTCATAACAATCCTCTTTAGGAATTAAACTATATAAGAATTAAGTACGTTCGCCGTACTTTCATTAAAGCATGCCAAAAGAAAGAAGTAAGCGTTTCACATACCTCTTAGACGAATTAATCGACTCAATATTAGCGTACACCTCGTTTTAGAACTTCAACCTTGTTGTCGAATTTATCTAAGTTCCGCGGGTCCTTGTAAGCCCCTATGAATGCTTATCTACATCATACGGATGATTTAAATCATAATCGACACAACATATTAAAAATAGATTCTAAGGGATATTCTAACGAACACCTTAACCGCGTAGAACCTATATTCCTCCTATATCGAAATCTATGTAAGTAGTGAAACATCCAACTCTCTTAATCCTCCTTCTTATACTACTAAAATCTCCGAAACAGTACCACAATTTCACATGCAAACCCAGTAACTCTCTGTAACGACAGTCCCGACAACACCCAACCCAAATTCGCATTTTCGACAATCGTCTTAAGAACTAATAGCAAGAATCAAGTCCAAAACTTGTACAAACTTAGAGAATAAATAAGATTACCTCTCTGTTAGACGCAGTGACGAGAATCGCCGGAAAGCCTTGCGCTTTCGCCGGATTCCGACAACCAGAAATAGAACCAAAAATCGATTTGCGCCAGAATCCTTTCGCATTCAAGGTTCTTGTAAAGCTCCTGAGTTTCTAAGCTTGTTCTTAGCTTCGATTCTACTGGAATCAAAGCCTAGAACACCTTGAATTCTCCCTCGTTTTGGTTATATGGAAGCTCCCGAAAATCCCCAATTTTTGGTCGAAATTTCAGAAAACCATCAACTAAGCTTACTCTTGTTGCTAGAAATGAATTTGGTGAAGGAGTTTGGTAGAGATGAAGAGAAATCTGAAGGATCCATTGTTGTTCATTATAGAGAAGAGAGGAGTTGGAGAAATGAAAAGAGAAAGAAAATAAAATGGAGAAGAGAAGGCATCGGACGGTCGATTTGGTTTGGGGCTTGGTCCCCCCAAATCGTTTATTAAACTCCCTCTTACCAACTCCCACTATAATTTGTCCCCTTCCTAATTAATTAATCCCACAATTAATTAATTATACACACAATTAAACCTCCGATCTCCAATTATTTAAATCCCGACGATTACTAAAATCCTCTTATGTCAATATCATACTTCCCGTAATAAAATACCAGTCTATACTCTCTCCGGGATACACAAGTATTTAAACTCCGTCGTCACACTTACTAAATCCCAAAATTATTTCGGGATCACGCCCTTTTATATACTAATCCTCTTATTAATATACACAAGTACAACGAAATTTTCCCGGGTCCGGGTCTACTTACCTACGCTATGAGTTCAACCGCTATCCGAAAATACGGGGCGTTACATCCTTCCCCCCTTAGAAACATTCATCCTCGAATGTCGGTACGGCATTTCTAACCTTTGACACCATACAAAAAGAATACACAAATTGCTATTCCAATTCCTCAAAAACAAGGGGTACGACATTCAGGGATTAATTCAAACTATCTTTTAAACTGTGAGGAGATACATATCCATCCATAACTACTTCTAAAGAAATCGACTCCAGTTTCATATGCGAACCAAAATAAACACATGGTGACTACATTCTTTAAATTCAAACAATAGGTAAAGAAGGTAGAAGGTCCTAATATCTAATTTTAGAGTTCTATACGCAACATAGTTATTTAAAATAGCTCACACATCAATACAATTAGCCATGTAACTGTTTTATACTTATAGCAGTTGATTCTTTTGTTGCACTGTTCTTGGGCTAGAGTGCAGCAACACAACTGCTGATTTTTTTCACTCTACCCCTGCCCAGAATTTCAGCCTACAGCTGTCTCAAAATAAAGGCAGCAACATGTGTTTGTGCAGGGCACAATTCCACCAAAATACAGCAGTGATTACAGTAGCAAATAACAGCAAAACAGCAGCAAAATAGCAGTCAACTGGTAGCCAAAACAGCAGATAAATAATAGCAGAAAATGAGCTCAAATAACAGTCCAAACACCAGCCAGCACAACACCTAATATCAGCAGGAAAATGAGCTCAAATAACAGTCAAGATATCAGCCAAGACAATGACTAAATACAAAGCGAAACCGAGCTCAAATAACAGCCAAGATATCACCAAGACAAGCGACTAAATACAAAGCGAAGCGCATCTAACAAAGACCAAAACAAAGAACCACAAAGGAGGTAGAATGCAGCAAAATTTGGTCACAATGCAGCCACTACTTACCCCATGGCACAGCAACCCAGCACCCTCACTCAGCTATACCTCACACAACACATCACAAAGTCTTCCTATAGTGTAGTATCTGTCTTATCCTTGAGGAAAGGACATCAGCTCATCAAGATCATGTACTGCAGAAAATATCTTGCGACACCTGGATAAGAATGCGGCATTTTGTAATCAAAATAGAATGGCCCAAAAATTTTGCAATAAGTCATACCCAAAGTAAAGTGTTAATGGATAAGGTATAGCAGATCCTCAAGGTCTAAAATTATCTCAAAATATGACGGTTCCACCTTAAACACACAAAGATTTATCACCTCAATCACTGCAAAGCAACTATAATTCGAAATTCGGTATTTTAAGAGACACAAGCCTTAACAAGGAATGTAGATAACTAGGAGAGCACAACATGCTTGAAAATAGGACCTTTGAGATCGAAAAGGGGCGAAACATCTCGTGCCAACCGAGGCAATAATATATGATTAAAGGCCCACAGGGGACAAAGCGATGAAACAAAACAACGAAATAATCGGCGGTAACAAGACTAGTCTAAACATGCTAGATATTTCATAAACCAAATGGTCCTTAGGCAACATGAAAACAAGTAACTAAATGCAACCTACTCGGTTAGGTATGCGAAATGGGGCTTGACCATGCGAGCCTCTATTTCAAGCATAAACAGTCGGCACCTTAATTAGTACAGATTCATTTACCAAATTCAGGTCTAGATTGGTTGTGCCACTCACCTATGGACATGGTTATGTAAAGCCTAACATCGAAAAAAAGTAAGCAACTTGAAATGCAAATACTAAGTCAAACAACCCTTTATACCATAGTTAATAGACATCAAATACTTGCCGGATTAATCTTGCTTCAATATCCGCACCTAACCTATGATCACACCATATCCAGGGCCACAACAAATACCCTAAGAGGCTGCATACCAACAGTCTCCATATAAGCGAATTACAGGATCCGGAGAATTTTCTGAATCACCCCTTTAAAGGCCATCATGCTGAAATTAGCCTAAGTTTATCATTTTAACTTGTTAGGAGCACATGTCAACTAGCATAGTGGTTCTAAGCTTTTATTCCTACTTATACATGCACTTAACTAGGTGGATTGGTTTACACATTGGCAATGATAACATCGATACATGAATGGGTGCAGAAATACCCTTTCTAGGCATTCATAACATAACTTCAACATTCAGACCACATAAAGTTCAAGTTACAAGAACATAGATACAACAAGTACATACCTAAGAAAACAAATTAGGAATTAAACTTCCCTTTGGACATATCACAACCTCTTGGGTTAGTGTTAAGCTCATAAAGTCCAATAATAAACTAAAATAAGTCCTTTGGTTTTAAAAAAAAAATCCAGTTTATATCACAGTATGCATCCATAGAAGTAACAAAGATATTAATAGCACAGACAGGACATCATGTAGTCATAATTGAAGCTAAACATGTCATTGGAGACCACATGTAGGCTACATCATTCCAAATTATCGGATACCACATGGAAAAACCAAAAACAGTAAGCCGACATATTCTCTAAGCTTATACTCAACCAAGGTTACTATTGTACTTATATGAAAAATGTAATAGAAGCCACACCGGTCTTTTTACTATAACCAATAAGTTATAGGTTACTCCTAACTTTAGGTTAGATTTCTATCAAGTCGGAATTGTCTCTAACAATACTAATCACTCCAAAATCAATCCAAACAAGGTTATTATCGCTTAACTTATGCATACAATAGTTTAAAAGTCATTTCATGATTCAACTAAAATTACACCAGACTATACAACAACCTTATCAATCAACATGCAAAATCCACATATTCCTTTTGATTAATCCAAACATATAACCATTTATTTAGGCATGCTTAGTTATATCTTCTAACATACCCCCAAATCAGTAAAGCAGGCTCGGAATTTAGGTAATATTCATAATTCACAATCATCACATAGGCTACCCTTTATCAATTCCCATCATAATTAACATCACATAACCTCAACCATATCAACACACTTAACCCATTCTCTTCTAGTTTTAAATTATCATATCAGACGATATAAGACAAGTTTTGCTAAATAGCACACTAATCTTGCTCTTAATTAGTGGCGCTTGTTTTAGGTAGATAATATGACCAAACGCCTTACAAATAGCCAAACGAGTTTCCAAAATAATATATCGGTCATCACATTAATTTAAATAACTCATACATGCTAAGCCCAACTTCAATCCAACCTGCCAATCCATGTCATGCTAACCTCATCACTACTTACTTAATAACTTATCCATACCGGCAGAAGCAAGGGAATGCACATAGTTGAGGAACTACTCAGATATTCATTTTTCATTTTTCATTGGGACATGCCAAGGATAGATATGACCCTTTAACCAGCAAAACATACACCAAATAGGCTCCTAAACTATCCTTCAGATCACGACAACACTTAAACAAAACACACATCCATTTCAAAGTCATTAGGTGATCCTATCATAATTATAACAACATCCTTATGCTAAATCTTAGTTTCCTTATTATAGGAAGATAACTAAATAACTAAAAGCATTAAGCCCTTCAATCATTTACACGGGTCATACAAGGTCAAATAACTCTTAAACCTAACAAGACAACCACTTAACACACAAATAATCGTCATACAATACTCTAACATTGTTTTCATCAACTGAACCTGCTAGACATTAATAGAGTAGTCACAAATAGCCACAGTATTCACATATATTACATAATGCTTGGCATAATATATTCACGGTTTAATAGTTAACTAAATAAGCAAACCGTTTATTGCAGTAGCAAGTCATTCCTGGAATTATGTAAGTACTCAATTTTCCACTCCCTTAAGCAACTATTGACAACATGTTTAGCATACGAATCTATTCCCTATTTAAGAGACAAAACGCAGGCTTGGGTTATTAGAACATTTTGCATTCTTCATTATGATACACAGAGACAATTACGGGGGAAATTTTAATCAAACATAAAAGATATCGAGACAAGTCTAATTAACTGTTTAGGGGTAGTCCCACTGAGCAAAATTGGCGAAGATAGGTCCTAACACAAGTGATTTATACTCAACCCACATACTGTACAGGGACATTAACAGACCACCCTAAGAAGTATGACCAAGACAGAATACAATTATACATAACATAGATAGCATAACTCATAAGAAAAGCTGGAACACATCAACTTAAACAGGGTAACATTACAACATGTAGAGGACCATCTACTCCTAAGCCCCATCCACAAGTAGGACAACCCGTTAACGACTATCAACTACCTACTGAACTAATTTCAAGGACTTATCCAGACAACCTGCTCCAGAGACAACAAACCGTATATGTACAACAAGTAGCGACTCCAGTTTTTGGCATATCTCATATTCCTTTTCATATAACATAAGCATATCAAGGAGTCATCACAACTAATAGACTTCATACATACCATGTACTATAACCCAGATCAAACATAAAATATTTTACTAAAGAAAGCCTTGTATATCTAAGGTCTCAACGATTATCTAATATGCTAAGAGTCTCAAATATTCCATGTCCCAAACTTACATTATTTCTTCCCGTTTACGAGTAAGGTAGGTTCTCATAACCTCGAATTCGTATTGCCCTTCTAGCGGCTGTCGCTTTCTTTGGAGGCATAGCTGTAACACATTATTACGTCAGAGAGGGAATAACCTAATAACATAGCTCTATCGCACGATCTTAGAGTAAGAAGAATAGAAACCAATCCTAAATGTCCGGCAGCCTCCTGCGTATAAGTATGGTGCACAACATACCCATACGCAAGACTCTACTAGACACGGTCTGTAGACATTCCGAGGACTAACTGCTCTGATACCACTTTTGTCACGACCCGACCCGACGGGCCGCGACTAACCGCCTTAATGACGTCATTATACCAACCTGTCGCATATAATCCAACTATCCCTTAATGAGTCTGAAATCCGGCAGCATAACGTCGCAATAACAACATATGCCAGGGTAGGCAAGCCGACAGGGCTGCCTTTACCCCCGAATGCACCTGTCTCCTGAGGAGTCACAACTAGCCAACACAATATAACAGACAAGCCGACAAGTCTGCCAACAGATACTAACGTATAAACATGGGAACACCTCAGCACAGAATACAATAACATGACTGACCCAAACAGAGTCATAACCCTTACATACGTACAACCCATCACTGTCTACAGACCTCTATAAGAAGAAGAACGACATATGACGGGACAGGGCCCCGTCGTGCCCCTAAATACAAACAGAAGCTCTAAAGAGATTCGGTACCAACATGAAAAAACTCTGGATCAAAGGAGCTTTCCAACCTGCTGAGTAGGAACCTAGGCCTGAGGTTCACCAAACTGAGAGCATGTACCTGCGGGCATGAAACGCAGCCCCCCCCCCCCCGAGGAAAGGGGGTCAGTAGGAAATAATGTACTGAGTATGTAAAACATGAAGCTCTAAAAGAGATCATAAGTAGCCAACAGAAACATGAGATCAGTATAAAAATCAGGATTCAAATCCAACTGTGCCATAAACCATAAAAGTCAGATGTGCCTTATAAACATGAGAGGCAAGTCAAGAAAAACATGTATGCCTATCCATATACATATATATACCTGTAACGTAACCCAGCCCACTAATGCGAGACTCGGTGAATCATATCATAACCCGGCCCATGCTGGGACTCGGTAAATCTTCTCTCATCTATGGATCCATCCTACGTAACCCGGCCCCCTAGTGAGGGTCTCGGTGAACAATGCAAGGTGGTGCATGAATCGTAACCCAGCCCGGGACTCGGTGAGGTGAAGTAGTAACACTTAGCACGAGTAGATATCATGAGTGCCATGCAAGTAAAAATCATCATTTGACTCTCCATACAATCATTACAATAATGTCATAATAAACTCTTTGCTGAAGAATCATAGGCACTTCTCATAACAATCCTCTTTAGGAATTAAACTATATAAGAATTAAGTACGTCCGCTGTACTTTCATTAAAGCATGCCAAAAGAAAGAAGTAAGGGTTTCACATACCTCTTAGACGAATTAATCGACTCAATATTAGCATACGCCTCATTTTAGAACTTCAACCTTGTTGTCAAATTTATCTAAGTTCCGCGGGTCCTTGTAAGCCCCTATGAATGCTTATCTACATCATACGGATGATTTAAATCATAATCGACACAACATATTAAAAACAGATTCTTAGGGATATTCTAACGAACACCTTAACCGCGTAGAACCTATATTCCTCCTATATCAAAATCTATGTAAGTAGTGAAACATCCAACTCTCTTAATCCTCCTTCTTATACTACTAAAATCTCCGAAACAGTACCACAATTTCACATGCAAACCCAGTAACTCTCGGTAACGACAGTCCCGACAACACCCAACCCAAATTCGCATTTTCAACAATCGTCTTAAGAACTAATAGCAAGAATCAAGTCCAAAACTTGTACAAACTTAGAGAATAAAGAAGATTACCTCTCTGTTAGACGCAGTGATGAGAATCGCCGGAAAGCCTTGCGCTTTCGCCGGATTCCGACAACCAGAAATAGAACCAAAAATTGATTTGCGCCAGAATCCTTTCGCATTCAAGGTTCTTGTAAAGCTCCTGAGTTTCTAAGCTTGTTCTTAGCTTCTATTCTACTGGAATCAAAGCCTAGAACACCTTGAATTCTCCCTCATTTTGGTTAAATGGAAGCTCCCGAAAATCCCCAATTTTTGGTTGAAATTTCAGAAAACCATCAACTGAGCTTACTCTTGTTGCTAGAAATGAATTTGGTGAAGGAGTTTGGTAGAGATGAAGAGAACTCTGAAGGATCCATTGTTGTTCATTATAGAGAAGAGAGGAGTTGGAAAAATGAAAAGAGAAAGAAAAAAAAATGGAGAAGAGAAGGCATCGGACGGTCGATTTGGTTTGGGGCTTGGTCCCCCCAAATCGTTTATTAAACTCCCTCTTACCAACTCCCACTATAATTTGTCCCCTTCCTAATTAATTAATCCCACAATTAATTAATTATACACACAATTAAACCTCCGATCTCCAATTATTTAAATCCCGACGATTACTAAAACCCTCTTATGTCAATATCATACTTCCCGTAATAAAATACCAGTCTATACTCTCTCCGGGATACACAATTATTTAAACTCCGTCGTCACACTTACTAAATCCCAAAATTATTTCGGGATCACGCCCTTTTATATACTAATCCTCTTATTAATATACACAAGTACAACGAAATTTTCCCGGGTCCGGGTCTACTTACCTACGCTATGAGTTCAACCGCTATCCGAAAATACGGGGCGTTACATCTACACATGTAGGGTAGGGATGGGTTGGGTAGGGTAGGGTAGGGATGGGTCGAGTACGAGTAGGGTTCAGTCATATCCTTACACACCCCTAACCCACCCTCATATAGTCGGGTTAATACCCTACCCGACCTATGGGTCGGTCAAAGCAGGTAATTACATGCGTTGACTGGGTCGGGTCAATTTTTCCATCCCTAGTTATATACGCACCACCACCTGATCAGCTGGTATATGATGATGATTATGCCCATAGAGGCCGATATGATATGATGGGATGCCCATAGAGGCTTGATGGCATTATATACGCATATATATGTATGACCAGGTATTATATACGCATGTGTACGATACTTATGCATATTATGGCCCTCAGATGCATTCTGTACAGGTTGATTCTCTCTTGTCTCATGTTACTTTCATGTCTTTATTATGCTATTCTTCATGCCTTACATACTCGGAACATTATTCGTATTGACGCCCCTTTTGCTTGGGGGACGCTGCATTTCATGCCGCAGGCTCAGGTAGACAAGGCGACGGTCCGCACCAGTAGGTTGCCTATTCAGCTGATATTGGAGCACTCTACTTATCCAGAGTTGCGGTATTGACTTGGTACAGTATTTTGATTTGCATATGGGTATGGCGAGGCCTGTCCCAACCTTATGATGCCACATACTCTAGTAGAGGCTTGTAGACAGTTATGACGCAGTCAGATGTTATGTGGCATCCTCGGCCTATGTTTTTGTTGTATAGTCATTTGTGGTAGCCTTGTCGGCTCGTACAGTCATGTCCGCATCTATGTATATACATATATGCCTTATCGGTCTTGCACCTTTTCAGCTTATTACTTTTATGGGTCAGTAGGTTACCTCGTGACGGCCCTCGTGGCCGTGCTCATTTACGATTATGTGGTGAATATATGTCTAGTGGTGCTCGACAAGTAAGGTCCGGGTGCCCGTCATGGCCCTCCGGTTTAGGTCGTGACATCTAGACAAACTCTCCTCGACCTATAATCCTAGTCTAACATGCGTCTACGTAGCCTTGAGTATTTATTGCAGTTAAACATACTCCCAGTTGTATCAATATAAAATAAATTTTCTCTGCTTCCAAAACCTATTCAAGCCCAAGGTTCATTTTCTAAGAATGGTATAAGATTCATTCCCATTCTAATTCTTGATTTATCCGATGTTGCCCCCATATTATATTGCTCAAGTTTAGTTGACAAGCCTGGTTGTGGGGAGTTATTGAGTTTCTCACATGGATTGTGGATGGTATACTTGATCTCCTTATATCCTCCCCTCATGAATTAACATTTGGGGTTGTGTTTGCTCCAAAATTCATTTCTTATCAAAATGTTCTCCTTAACATATTACAGCCAAAGTCTTCTTATTTAAAATTATGGACAACATATGGAAAAAAAAAATATGGACAACTATTGGAAAATATTATATGATATTTTCTTCCTTATTTATTTCCTGATTTCTTAGTATATTTATTATAGGAGAAATACCTTGTATAAGAGTCACATAGCTCTAGTTTCCATATAAAGAATTGAATCCTGATTAGGATTAATTTTTCTTTGTGTATAGCATTGAACAGTGGATGAAAGATGCAGACTTGAACCTCAATATTTCTTTTAGTTTTATGGAATAAGAAGCCATGGCTCCTACAGATGAAGAAGATATGCGCTCCTATATACTAAATTCGAATGATAGCCAGGGTAATATTATCACCCAAGTTCAGTTGAGAGAGGAAAATTACGAGGAATGGGCACAAGTGATTCGAACTGCGTTCAGGGCCTAGAAGAAATATGGGTTTATCGATGGAACTGTTAAACAAACTGAAGAGGATTCTGCAGATCTTGAAGATTGGTGAACTGTCAATTCAATTATTTATTAGATTTTTAACACCATTAAACCTAAACTTCGTTCGACCATATCTCATATGGAGAACGTAAAGGACTTGTGGGAGGATATTAAGCAGCGTCTCTCTATCGGAAACAATTGAAATTAGATGTTGCGAATTATAGGCAAGATGGACAGGAAATTGTTGCATATTATGATCGACTCAAGATAATTTGGGATGACTGACCAACTATGATCAGATTTCAATTTGTAGATGTAGCAGATGCAAATGCAATCTCACTACAGAACTATAAACGAAACACGAGGAAGAAAAGGTTCATCAATTTTTGATGGGTCTAGATGGCGAAGGGTATGGAATCGAGTTTACTCGAGAATTGTTCAGCTAGAACGTGTGATATCCATGACTCGAACTAAGGAAGGAAAAGGGAACCCGATGAGCTTTGCAGTTCATCAGGTGGACGTACAAAACGCATTTCTGCATGACGATCTGAACGAAGAAGTGTATATGAAAATGCCTCCTGACTTCACTTCTCCAACACCAGGAAAGGTGTGTCATCTTTGAAAATCATTGTATGGATTGCGACAAACACCTCGATGTTGGTTTGCTAAACTGAATTCTTCGTTAAAAGGGTATGGATTTAAATAATCTTGTTCAGATTACTCTTTACTCGCGTTTCGAGATGGTCTTGTTCAATTAAACATTCTCGTTTATGTGGATGATGTCATTATTTCAGGTAATGATGAGACAGTGGTACGAAAATTCAAAGACTATTTGAATAGATGTTTTCATATGAAGGATTTGGAGAAATTAAAATACTTTCTTGGTATCGAAGTAGCATGCAATTCAGATGGCATTTTCTTGTATCAGCGTAAGTATGCTTTGGATATTATATCAAAGGCTGGTCTGCTTGCAGCTAAACCGGCTAATACTCTTCTTGAACAGATCACAAGCTAGCTCTAGCTACTGGAGATGACATTGATAATCCAGTTCAGTTTCGTGTAACACCCCGTACCCTTGGGATAAGGTTTGACCCTTAAAATGGGATATAATGGAACCAATATGGAAAGAATGGGAAGTATTTTGAAACACATAAAAGGTATAAGAAGAGTCTTTGAAAAAAAACTAAAGTTGGAATAAAAGGTATAAGAAGAGTCTTTGAAAAAAAACTAAAGTTGGAAGCTACTCTACGGATCATATTTTCAAGTGAGTTTGTACAAGGCTTCACTTCAAGCAAGTATAACCTCTTATTAGTTAAGAATATGGGAAAACTTATACGATGACAGTTGTAGACCTTTGAAAGATATTTCCATCCATATATGGATCAGGCCAAATGGCTATCTGTACAAAAGGTTATGCTTGTTTTACTAAAGAGTTGTCAGTGGTGTTCGTCCATAGGCTCGCGACACGAGCAGACTGGAGTCCCGGGGCTATGTCATGCACGTCCAGGAAATGAAGCGAGACCAATCGTGTGCATGAACGTGAGCGCGCGTAGGCAGCTCACACTGCTGGGCACGCGACGTGTCCTTCATGGAGTGCGACCCTACAACCTTTTTAAGTGCGTTTTCCTGATTTTTCATTCTATTCTTCACAGCTTCAAACCCTAGCATGAATTTTCTCTCCTCTCCTCATCCTCCCACATCAAGGTAAGTCCCTCATAAGTAATTTTTAGTAATTCTAATGATTATACATGGATTATTAACAAGATTCTACTCTAACCGTTCTCAAGGATTCAAGTTTACATTTTTGGGATACTTTTTTGCCTGCTTTGGAGCTATTAAGGTATGCAGAGCTTCTATCCGTGTGAGAATACCATTGTATTTCCCCATGCCCCATTCGTTCATGTTTTCCACAAATTTCTCACCCTTATGAGTATTATTCCCTAATTTCATGAAAAGCTTAAATGCTCTTATACTTTAAATAACAAAATTTCGTATTTCATGCATGTATATCATTCTGAACTTCATGAACTCATTATGTAATCCATGAATACTCATACTTTGATTTCCATGAGTTACAAGCATGAAACATTAAATTAATATGAACTACTATTGCTCTATTCCATGAATCCTCATGTTTTTTCCATGTCTTATATATATATATATATATATATTCACTTTAAACAATATTTTGTATACATGTTATGGACTATATTATTAATCATATTTTGAAAATCATGGGTGCAGATGCCACTTATATTCATGTTCATATTTTTAGGAGTAACATAGATTTACTAAGAATGTTTAAACACCTGAAACTACGTATGCAAATGTAGGATAAGGATCACTCCACCTACTTAGGATGATTCTTTCATGTTTATTGATTGGATCCATTCATGTCATGTTCATGTCTTATGCCCCGATAAGGTATGGGATTTCTTTGCTGGTCGGGCTAGAGATCAGACTCCACGTGCTCACGTGGTGATTTCATGTTGTCGGTAAACTAAGGCTATGCCCTGTAACATGGCACTCAGAGCTTGACTTTATGTGACCGAGCGAACTGACTGGCTGGCTAAATCAACATGTGATATCATACTTGACTGTCTGTAATAAACTATAAGGACTACAAAATAAATTATAAGACCCAGAAAGACTGAGGCTCACCAACTCAGCTAATACTAGAGATCCTAGCATGGAGATGCGTCGTCCTGAAAGTCGTTACCTGCACCGTGAAGTGTAGGCCCCGAGAAAAAAGAACGTTAGTATATTTGAATTGCACTAGTATGTAAAACCAACTCAAATATAATAAATAGTTGTGGGGTGCTCGGGGGAATGGGCAGCCCAAATACATGAACATAAGATAAATATGAATATTGAAGGCTGAACTAAACTGAAAAGTAGACATAAGTGTCATTGAGCATAATAATTTGTTTAACATGGAAGGGGGAGTCACCTCTATTCTGTAATGAACCATAGTGGGGGTACGTAATCCATTTTAACTCACAGAATAGGTATCTCAAATAATGCACCATGGGTCGTTACATGATGAGCAGCATCACCCACTACCAGGCAATATCTCAAATAATGCACCATGGTTCATAATATGGTGGGTAGCATCATCCACTATGTATCATTATGTATCATGGTTCAAAACATGGCAGGCAATATAATTCACTGCCAGGCTATGCATCATAATAAACCATAGTTCATAACATGGCGGGCAACATCATCTACTGCCAGACTATTTATCATATTATCATGCACCATACTTCTTTACATGGTAGGTAGCATCATCCACTACCAAGCTATATACGTAACTGTAGTTCTAACGTGAATCTTTAGAGTCATACTGTAACACAGTTATGGGATACTGAGAGTTTCTATACTGAGACATCAAAACATAATGAGGTACTGATATGCAGTATTGACTATTACTATATTGAACTAAGAAATGAACCCATGACTATTTATGAGATATAGAGTGTTACTATGCATAAGCATTTTTTAATTTAGGCATGCTTGTCAATTGATATTATTATGTTTCTTAAACACTTTATGATTTCCTAAATCCTGTCGTGAGTTCCTAAACTATAGAGTCATCATATTTCATTATCATGTAAAATCATAACGTAAGTGTGTAACATATGGGTTCATCATATCTCTGCCTTTTTCGAAGAAGTATCATAAGTTGAGCAACAGTATTGTAATGCATGACACTCGAATACTGAACAAAACTAGATCGAGACATGTATTCATAGACTGATTATGACATTTGAAGCATTAACTATTCATAGTACTGAATTGTTATGACTGAGACTCATGGGATATCGAACACGAGTCTATACTGATTACATAATAAGTTCATAATATTCAAAGTGATAGTTATGAACAAATATGAGGTTATATCCTTAAAAGATAGAAGTCCTAGACTTTTCATGAACTAGGGCATAATCTTTATATCTGGAGAAATTCATAGTAACCTTGATGAACGAGGTATGGGGATGATTAATAAAGTTTCCACACGTAGAGAGTTAGTCTCACATATCTTAACTTCCTGATCTTGAGCGTAATACAACGTTCATCACTTCCTTTCAATCAATACATGTCAATGGAATCAATATTAGCAACAATTCTCATATTTTGGCCATCTAGGCATTTTATCAAACATTTGGTAGGCATAAAGCTCCACAACCTCCATTAATGAGGGGTTTTCTTCACCCAATTCTCATTGTATTACTTCTAGGTGATTATACAATCTCAATTAGAGGTAATTAGCAACATTCTTCATCACCCATAAGATTATAACAATCCTATGTCAATAATCCAAAACCCTACCATTGTTTATATGATCTCTTTATCAAACCCATTAACTTATCTCCCAAGAACTCATCAATTCACAACTACAAATGATTAGAAGGAGAAAGAATTATCTTTTTGATGTTCAATCTCCTTGAATTAGAATGATATGGTTTCCATGTCCAACGATAACGTCTCTATCAAGGTTTTATGGATTAGAAGGGTTTAATCACGTTAGAAGGGTGTTGGAGACATGAATTCAACCTACAATCATCATTAAACTTACTTTGAAGGGTTTTTGAGGCTTGGTACTTGTTCTCTATGACTTTAGGGTGATATTTCGTGATTAGGGATATTAGGGAAATAAATCCCAAGTTTAAATATAACTTAAAATACGAGCATCTGAAGTTTTGACCCCAAACCCGACCCATACACGTTGGGCCCGTGATGCAGGTGCAGGTCGAGACTTCAGAGAAAATGATTTCCTGTGCTTTGCCTGTGATGTGGGGCCATCTCACACGCCCTCAAGTGCGGCGCGTGGCCATAACGGGTGGCCCATGTCAGCTTTTGCACATTGTTTTTTTATTTCTCATCACCTTTTGTACAGATCTCCGTTCGTCCTCCACAATATACTATTGGAAAAGTATGTCAAAGATTAACAACTTTCATGTTTTAAGTTTTCTCAAATTCACAGCGTAATTTTACAAAATCGGGCTGGAAGGTAGACCTTCCATAAACTTTGTCGATTCTATCGGATTTTATGTACCTCATTATCCGTCTTGATTCCAAAACAACTTTTTCCACCCAAATGCATTCCGATAGTAGTTCACATGTCTAAAATGTCTCATTAATACTCATTTAACATATCCACACCTAATTCGGATTTATGGAGTGTTACATTATCTCCCCTTGGGGATCATTCGTCCTCAAATGATTGTAACTACGGATAATTCTGGACTTTAAACTTGACTGATAGAAACGTATGAATACTGAACTGTCATGAATACATGAATACTAAACTGAATAAATGCTTAACCGAATAGGTACTGAACTGAATGACTACTGAACCGACTGAATACTGGAAATATAAAGATTATATCATGAGGGTCCAAGTGTAAAGTGTAAAGGTTAGTTACCTTCAACATTTTGTGCTTGCTCTTCAAATAGATGTGAATACTTAGACTTCATGTCCTCTTCATCTTCCCACGTAGCCTCTTCAACTTTTTGATTTCTCCATAACACTTTTATTGAAGCAACTTTCTTAGTTCTCAAGTTACGAACTTGACGATCATTCTACTCAATTCTTCTTTCTTACACACATGATACATACTCCCAATGGTGACTATATTATTTTTTTCCTCACTACTGAGTTGAGTTTCTTTATATCCCACGCTGGCTCTTCGGGTTTCAAATATCCAACTGGACTTATTCACAATTTACACATCTCTCCCTTAGACCAAAGGTTAAGGTCTTATAATTGCGGATCCTTCTCTTAATGGGATCCAACCAACTTTACTTATCTTCTGCAATTCTTCATACTATACATTACAGACTACTCATCTTTAAACTCCCTTCTAAGTAGTATCCCTTTCTAGAAAAACTGAATTACTTACATGGACTAGGAACTAATGTACTTTTAACTATCATACAAATCCTTAGTGACTTAACTTTGCTCCCACTGTCAATCTTGGGAAAGTTCTTTCCAATAACTGTTAAGCTATTTTTTTGTAGTTTGCTCCATTATGGCTTAGTTGATTTCTTCTTATCTCTTGATAATATTTCATTTTTGTAGATATAGAGAATGGTCCTACCCCAAATCCCACACAAACACGTGAGGTAACATACACATAGGACAATGTAAGGAATTCAATAAGGGAATACATATCTTGGGAGGGACCAATAATAAACCCGAAATAATATCGGGCGGTGCCCTTGAATCCTGGTGATCAGTCAAAGCATACAAGAGAGATTGGCTCACTCCAAAATTTGATGCTCCTCTACCTACCCCTGATGGTGTTGTTGTCGTAGTTGCGGCTGAACTGATGGGTTGGGCCAGCCCACCCCTGATACTGCCATGCCTAGCTGAGGGGCAATTCTTCTAAATGTGACCGAAAGGCCACACTCATAGCATACCTTACCAAAGCGACAAACCACCCTATGTCCGTTTCCACACTAATTTCAAATAAGTGGCTGTTGTGGCCTCTGACTTATGCTACCCTAAGATTATACCTGGTCTCAGATATGGTGCACTTGCGGCTGAACTGATGGGTTGGGCCAGCCCACCACTGATACTGCCATGCCTAGCTGAGGGGCAATTCTTCTAAATGTGACCAAAAGGCCACACTCATAGCATACCTTACCAAAGCGACAAACCACCATATGTCCGTTTCCACACTAATTTCAAATAAGTGGTTGTTGTGGCCTCTGACTTATGCTACCCTAAGATCATACCTGGTCTCAGATATGGTGCACTGGCTGCAGAATGAGCGGGTCCTGACGAATTATTCTTAAAGAATTATATGTTTCCACCTTCTTGAGATGCTCCATGACTGAAGCGACCTGCAGACTTAGCTCTTTTATTAAATTCTCTATCTTTCTCATTTTGAAGTGCCTCTTCCTCCTTTATTCTACTCTCGTTGCCTTGTCCAAATATAACCATTTTGGTAATCATCATTTCTTTGTTCTGAACAGCAATGTTAGAATCACCGAACAAATGGGGGTTAAGACCCCACACAAAGAGTCTAATGGCCTTCGTATCTGGAACCATATGTGGAGCATACTTAGCCAACGAAACAAAGTGGAGGTAGTAATATTGCATACTCCTATCATTCTGCTTGAGCTTCTCAAATTCGAAGGCCTTTTCCTCCCTGACCTCTAGCAGCTATAAGTGTTCAATGAAAGCATCTGCAAACTCATCCCAAGTTGCAGGAGCTGCACCTTCCCCATGGGACTATTCCCATAACTCATACCAAATATTAGCAACATCCTGCAATTGATAAGCTCCCAACTCTACTGCATCTTTTTAGTAGCACGCATGACATGAAAACTTTTCTAAAGATCCTTAATGAAATTCTGCGGATCCTTTATCTTGCTAAACCTAGTAAACACTGGTGGCTTCATACGTAAAAATTCTCAGGTCCTATAACTGGATGACCCTCCACAATTACGTGAGTTCGGAACCGTTCCTTGATGCTGAGCTTGAGCAGCTACTATCTGAGTAAGCAACTGAATAACTCCCCTAATGTCTACATCTGAGGTACTGGGCGGTGGAGTAGCTATAGGATGAGTTCCCGCAGGCCTTTCATTAAGTGATGGTGCATTCGAGGGTGTTGATCCCGATGCAACTCTCTAAGCCTGAGAGTCCACCTCCTGAGCGGCGTTAGCAACATCTCTCTTTCTTGTAGCTAACTTTATTTTGGCATGCATTTTCTGAAATACGTAATGCGTACGAGTTAGAAGGATTCCTAAAGGTATAGCTCTAATTGCACGATCTAGAGTATGAAAGAAGTGAGACAGTTCTATATGTCTTGGTGGTCAACTGTATATATATTTGGCGCACACACACATATAAAAGAGACCCCAATGGACACGGCTTTATAAACTCCCTAGGACTCTTGAACCTAGTGCTCTGATACCAAGATTTGTCATACCCCGAACCATGGTCTGGGCGTAACACGACACTCGGTGCCTGACTTCATGTGACCGAGCGAACCGACTGACTGGCTAAATAAACATTTGATATAAAGATATACTGAAAAATCATTAAGTGCGGAAAATACTAAATAAGTCTGAACATAGTGAAAGTGACAACATATAAGGCATGAAAATCCGATAAACTATGTCTAACTACTACTCTAGTCTATGAAGCCTCTGAAGAGTACTAAAATGTTAACTGTTTGCTGGGACAAGACTCCTGACATACCGGACTGTCTGTGATAAATTATAAGGACTAAACAATAAATGATAAGGCCCGAAAATATTGGGGTTCACCAACTCATCTAATTTCAGATATCCTAGCGTGTAGATCGTCATCCCGAAAGTCATTACCTGCACCATGAAGTGTAGGTCTCGGGCAAAAAGGACGTTATTACATTTGAATTACACTAGTATGTAAAACCAACTGAAATAATAAATAGTTGTAGGGTGCTCGAGGGAATGGCCAACCCAAATACATGAACATAAGATAAATATGAATATTGAAGGCTGAACTAAAATTGAAACATAGACATAAGTGTCATTGAGCATAATAATTTGTTTAACATATGGGGGAGTCACCTCTATTCTGTAATGAACCATACTGGAGTTCGTAATCCATTTTAACTCAAAGAATAAGTATCTCAAATAATTCATCATCACCCACTACCAAGATATATCTCAACCAATGCATCATGCTTCATAATATGGTGGATAGCATCATCCACTATCAGGTTATGTATTATAATGCATCATGGTTCATAACATAGTGGGCAACATCATTCACTACCAGGCTATGCATTATGATGGATCATGGTTCATAACATGGCGGGCAACATCATCCACTGCCAGATTATATATCATATCATCAGACACCATACTTCATAATATGGTGGGTAGCATCATCCACTACCAGGCTATGTACGTAACTGTAGTTCTAACGTGAATCTTTAGAGTCATATTGTAACACTGTTATGAGATACTAAGAGTTTTTATACTTAGACATGAAAACATAATGAGGTGTTGATATGCAGTATTGACTATTACTAAACTGAACTAAGACATAATGTCATGACTATTCATGGGATATAGAGTGTTACTATGCATAAGCGTTCTTGAAATTAGGCATTCTTGTCAATTGATACAATAACGTTTCTTAAACTCTTTATGATTTCGTGAATCTTGTCATGAGTTCCTAAACTATAGAGTCATCATATTTCATTATCATGTAAAATCATAACGTAAGTGTGTAACATATGGGTTCATCATATTTCTGCCTTTTTCGAAGAAGTATCATAAGTCGAGGAATGGTACTGTAATGCATGACACTGAAATGCTGAATAGAACTAGACTGAGACGTGTATTCATAGACTGATTATGAAGTTTGAAGCATTAACTATTCATAGTACTGAATTATCACGATTGAGACTCGTGAAATATCGAACACGAGTCTATACTGATTATGTAATGAGTTCACAATATTCAAAGTGATAGTTATGAACAACTACAAGTTTATATCCTTAAAAGATAGAAATTCTAGACTTTTCATGAACTAGGGCATAATCTCTATATTTGGAAAAATTCATAGTAATCTTGATGAACGAGGTGTGGGGATGATTAATAAAGTTCACACATAGAGAGTTAGCCTTACATACATTAACTTCCTGCTCTTGAGCGTAATACAACATTCATCGCTTTCTTTCGACTTTAATCTATATCAATACATGTCAATGGAATCAATAAAAAAAGGGAAACTTGGTGCACTAAGCTCCCGCTATGCGCGGGGTCCAGGGAAGGACCAGACCACAAAGGTCAATGGAATCAATATTAGCAACAATTCTCATATTTTGTCCATCTAGGCATTTTATCACACACTTGGTGGGCATAAAGCTCCACAACTTCTATTAATGGAGTTTTCTTCACCCAATTCTCATTCTATTACTTCTAGGTGATTCTACAATCTCAATTAAATGTAATTAGAACCATTCTTCATCACCCATAAGATTATAACAATCCTAGGTCAATAATCCAAAATCCTACCATAGTTGATATTATCTCTTTATCATACCCATTAACTTATCTCTCAGGAAGTCATCAATTCACAACTACAAATGATTAGAAGGGGAAAGGATTACCTTTTTTATTTTCAATCTCCTTAAATTCAAAATCTAGGGTTTCCATATCCAACGATAACGTCTCTATCATGGTTCTATGGATTAGAAGGGTATAATCATGTTAGAAGGGTATTGGAGACATTAATTCAAACTAGAATCATCATTAAACTTACCTTGAATGGTTTGTGTGGCTTGTGACTTGTTCTCTCTGACTTTAGGGTGATATATCATGATTAGAGATGTTAGGGAAATAAACCCTAATCTTAAATATAACTTAAAATACAAAAATCTGAAGTTTTGACCCGAAACCCGACCCATACGCGTTGGGCCCGCAACACATCCATACCTAATCTGGTAGCACTTCACATGTCTAAATTGTCTCATTAATACTCATTTAATACATCCACACCTAATCCAGATTTACGGAGTGTTATAATATGCATGTATATATATATATATATTAAAAATGATTTACTCATGTTATTGTACTCATGCCTGATTATACTCATGTTCATGTTCAGCTTCAACTTATAGTTTCAGTTTTAGTAATCGCCTCATGTTTCATTTTATTGATTTGGGTTTCCTATTTTCCAAGAACCCCACATACTATTTTTTTCATTCAGTTTTTTACATATAAGTACAATTATAGTGTACCTATGTTCCTATTACTCAGGGCCTGCATCTCATGATGCAGGTATTGATTTACTGGACGACGGATCTGCTCATTTGGACTTCATTGTATCAGCTAATTGGTGAGCCCCACTTCCTTTGGGGAATTATCTATATTTTTCAGTAGTCATGTTATGTTAGACAGTCATGCTGAAGGCCTTGTCCCAGCAACAGTTCAGTATTACAGACTCATATCATAAGTTTTATAGACTAGTTAGTCATGTCATGTTGGGTAACCAGTCATATTTAGCCTTGTGGGATACACTATTATGTTCTAGGACTATTTTCGCACTTATGTTTTAAAATAGTATTTTTAGTATTATTATGAAGTTACATGTTTTATTCAGACTTTTCTTATTTTAACTTAAATTCCACATTAGTACATATCTCATATTAATTCAGCAAGCTATGTGGTTCGATCGGTCACATGCAGCAAGGCATCGAGTGTCATATTACATCCAAACCCAGGTTCGATGTGTGACATTTCGACGACTGGTTGTCCGACTGATTTACTTGAAAATTACGAGACATGAGTTATCATAATGTGTACATATTCTAGCTTAATTTATGCAGCATCCGAATAGAGAGCATCTGGATGCAACAATGAGGGTTGTGTGTTATCTAAAGCGGAGTCTTGGTCAAGGTATTCTGCTTAGAGCCAAGTGTGATTTGTGATTCGTATTGGGATGGTTATCCGTTGACTCGACGTGCTTTGACAGGATATTTGGTTCTCTTGGGAAATTTACCTATTTCTTGGAAAACAAAAAAACAATATACAGTGTCTCGTTCATCTGCCGAATCTAAGTATTGTTATATGACCACTAAGGCTTGCGAACATAAATGGCTAAAATGTCTTCACTTGGTGTTGATCATTCTAATTCATGTGTTTTCATTATGACAGCCAACCAGCTTTGCATATTGTGGCTAATTTCATTTATCATGAAAGAACGAAACACATTGAAGTGAATTGTCATTTTATTCGTGACAAGATTCAAAGTGAAAACATTCAAACTGCTTTTGTGAAATCCTCAATGTAGCCTGCTGATGTTCTTACAAAGGCTTTGGGCAAGGATCAATTATTTTCTACTTTGCAAATTGGGCATTTTCGATCCTCATGGTCCAACTTGAGAGGGGGGGGGGGGGTATTGGAAAATATTAGACGATATTTTCTTCCTTATTTACTTCCTGATTTCTTAGTATATTTTGTATAAGAGAAATACCTCGTTTATGAGTCATATAGCTGTAAGTTCTCATGTAAAGAATTGAATCCCAAGTAGGATCATATAGACAGCGGCCCTTCGAAGGAAAATTATACCGTGTATAAGGTCAAATTCTCTTTTAAAGGATGACATATATGTCGCTGAACACCCTTGACACAAGAAGGTCCTTTGGCGTGATGGTTAAGGGTGTTTAATTTCTGCCCAAAGGTTTCGAGTTTGAGACTCAACACAATCCACAACATTATTTTATTTTGTTTTATTTCTACAGATTTTGGATCCACAAGCTACACTCCTATAGACGTGGACACATTACACACTAATGTAGAGTTATACTTTCTCCGTTCCATAATAAGTGGTGTTTTAGACTTTTCATTTTGTTTCAAAATAAGTGGTACTTTAGGATTTTAAGAATAAATTGATCTTATTTTTTCAAAATTACCCTTATTTACATAATCAAGAATCATTAAGTAGCTTTTCTTTTATAAGCATTCATTAGAGGTAACTTAGTAAAAACACTAATAATTTTTAGGAGTGAGCAATTTCGTAAGGGGTATACATAAGCTAAAAACACCACTTAATATGAAACGGAGAAAATATATACCAATAAATTGTTTAACTTTTAAAAGTTGTTAAATAGATGTTAACTAAATTTATAATTTTATCCAATATAGGATACACTTTAGAAGGGTAAAAAAAACTACTCCCGTTTCAATTTATGTGAACTCTTTACTATTTGGGGAGTCTACAAGGTAGTTCTTTCATCACGTTTTCCTCACTTTTTTTCTAAATTATTTGAATTATAAATTATCATGACTTATAGTAGTTTTAATGTAGTTTCTAAATATATAAATTTTATTTTTACAAACTTAAAAAATCTATGTCAAAATTTAAGGTCAAAATTATAAAGTTTATCTCTCATACTCCGAAAAGGTTCACATAAATTAAAACGGAGGGAGTAATATATATATAAGTCGAAAATAACTTTTCCAAAGCTAAAATCGATAAATATGTGTTATTTCTTCAAAATCTTTTTTCTTTGATTGTGATTTGTGTTTAGTACAAATCTAGACCCACTCGTTTGTTCAATCATTATTTCACTTTATAAAATACAATAATATCAACAAATCCAGTGTAGTCCCACAAGAATTTCACTTTATACAGTAGTTCGTATATTTTCATTTATAAAATCAACACAATAGAAAAGAAAACAAAACTCAATTGTTTGTATTTGATACAAATAGATGTTGGAATGATCATGAAAGAATCGCTACGTTTAACAAGATAATAGTGGACTCACATATCAAAAAAATTGTTATTTACTCCTTTAAATCTTAAATATTTTTGATTAAATTTGTGGCTCCCCCACGGTATATATAAGCTTTAGTTTCCATGTAAAGAATTGGATCCTAATTAGGACTGATTTTTCTTTTGTATATAGTATTGAACGGTGGATGAAAACCTCAATATTTCTTCTAGTTTTTCAACATGTGGAAAAAATAAATTATGGAAACATGTAAAAAGAAGATAGAAAAGTTAAAGGCGGACGAGACGAACTGGGGACGTAGTTGTACATATCAATACGTGCCATGTTTCTCATGGTGTTGGACATGTCAAAGTTCAATAATTGAAATGAAAACCGCCCTTTTCGATATCCATGATGTATATGAAAATGATGTGCCTTTAGCTGTTTTTGTTCAACTTGCCTTCCATTACACTCCAATAGCTACTCTTTTTTTTGTTTTCATTCCGTGGTTGATATTTATATTAAGATCCTGATTAATTTGAATTTGCATTGCACAAGGCTCATATAATTGGGAACGGGAGAGGGGGAGAGGGCTCTTTAATAGGAATTTTCCATATTCATAACTTGAATCCGGAATCTATGATTAAAAATAAAGGAATTATATCCATCCCATGTCATTATTGCTCTCCAATAGCTCCTTCTCCTGTACAACATAATGTTGGAAATTTACTAATGTGAAATTAAGTTTATCCCATTATTTATGACCTGAACAATTGGGGGCCCCCGCACGTCGGAAATGTCATTTCCACACACGTGCAATCTTAGTGCCAAGTATCGTAAATTTCATTAATGAAAGAGATATTGGTACGTAAGTGAAATGTTTGAGACATAGAATGATGGACGGTTATTTGCTAAATGACAAGTGTTCCACGTTGTTAACCGAATGAAGGATTGTGCGAAGTGTAAGATGATACGGGTCGGAAAATGGTCGCGGAACCGAGAAGGGCCGCAGCGCCTCCCAGACTGGGCCGCGGCGCCTGACTGGCAGTGAGCGTCGTGGGTTTTCTGGTTGAATTAGCGTCGCGGTGCTAAAGTGGCAGAGCCGCGTCGCTTCATTGGCAGTGATTGCTCGACGGAATCCCAAAAGGTTTGGCTGTTGAGGGGGTTTCAATGGCATTGAATCCACTCAATAATGGCCATTACTTGGACCATTATGTTGTTGCATTACTTGGGGGTTAAATGTCATCTATTACATGGCAATTGATTGCCATTATGGGGCATTTGAAAGGCCTTCTTGCACACCTATAAATTGAGGCCTTGGCTCAATTCTATAGAAGAACATATATGAACAGAAAAAAAAAGTTCACAACACCACAAAGAGATCAGATTTTCCTGATATCAATCCTTCTCTTAGCAATCTTCATTATTCGTGTTCTTCGCTGAGATCATTTGTGTAGGCTTTGCACACTTGATAGTTTGTTGTTTCATCTTGGGAGACTATTGTCCATACTTCCGTGAAGCCTATATACGGGGGAAATCTTGTCTTAAAGACAGAGAACCATCTCTCGACTCAGCCGGTGGTGTTGTGGTTTATATAATTGGTTGCTAAGAGTTTTAGGTGTTAACTTAACAGACGAAGGACTCTAACCGTTCGTATTCTCAGCGGATCTACAAGCCACAAGTGTAGCAGTTCATGTTCTTGTATTTCCGAATACAAGTTCTATATTTGAAGTTTCATTCAAGATCAAGATATTGACAATTTGTTGTTGTCCTCATTGTTGTTTATCCTTTCGATCACTGTAATAGTTATTTACTATTCTCGTTGTTGCTTTATATATTCCAACAATTTTAAGACAAGATTGTATTAGTGATTCGAAAGATGTTGGTCGAAAAGTGTGTGACCAAATCTGGCTGTGATTTTCTTCTTGAAAACAGTTCTGTTGATAGTTTTGCTAACAGTTCAAACACTGTCTCTGTCAACAACCGTGCTTTCAAATCTGATCCTAGTTTTGGTTCTCTCTTTGACGACAGTTACAAATCTGTTTCCGTCAAAGGTGGGATCTCTGGATCTGATGCTGAGCTTTAAGATACTGCTGATAGTCATAATAGTACGGCTAAAGATCAAGGATGAGTTGGTGTCACCGCTCCCGATGGTGGTGGAAACAAGCGCCCACGAGAGGCTGAGGATGTCAACTGGGACAAGAGGAGAAGGCTGAAGATGATGTTCTATCATGTAGCAAAAGGCCTAGATCTGTCCCAAACAAAGGATCCAAATTATGGTAAGGAAGATGTGGACACTCAGTCTGACTGAAGTGGGCCCGAATCCAAAAGGTCTAAGTTAATAATCCTTTCTTATCTATAATGTGTTTAGTTAATATCTAAATAAAAGTGTGTAAAGCAAGGCTGGGAATATGAAAGTGTTTTTATTAAAAACTTATATTCCATACACTCTAAAATCAGATATTGAATCTCCTTCCTTCCCGGTTAAAGATTGGACTATTGTAAACAAAACTTAAAAGATCCGTTCTTTTGAGTGTAATTATGACAAGTGTGTAAAGTATGTTCGCACATACGAAGGGTAGATATCCACTGACTGTGCGAAAACTGTTACCACTCTTAAGTAAGCGCCAGGGATTTCCCTGGGCACCAATCACAAGGGAAGAAGACAAAGAGTTAATGGCTTATCTTAAGACGTTGAACATGTCACACTATTTGACAGAAGATCCTTCATTTGAGATGATGATATTGGACACTCAGTTGTACAAAGCCTACAGGTGAATGGAGTGGGCCAGAATTTATTTGATGGGATGATATTGGACACCTAGTGAGGTAGGACAGAATTTCTAGTTCTTAAATAATCTGAAGGCCAAAAGAAAGGCAAAAAAGTAATGGACACCTAGTGAGGTGGGCTAGAGTTTCCAGGTCTTAAATGATCTGAAGGCCAGAAGAAAGACAGAAAAGAAATCGGACACTCAGTCTGCCTAAGCAACTGGAGTAGGCCAGAGTATCCAGATCACATATGATCCGGTTACGCCCTAACCACGAGCAAGAGGTTGTTCATGTGAAGCAACGTCACCTCTAAAGTAGAAGGGGTTGGAGAGGTTGTCCTCAATAGGACTTCAGGGAATGGGATCACTCTAAAAGGAGGTGATACATGTCCCAAACTTGGATTCAAGGACGTTGTTGGTCAAGCTGGTTTGAGACTAGTCCAACATATCTGTAATTAATAAGAATGGTACAGTGTGTTTGTAGCTAAATGAATGATATATTTGTAATCCGTGCGTCTATGCCATCATAGATTAAGACACGTTGAATAGAAAGTCATTCAAAAGCTAACAAAGTTGAGATTGTTGCCTTCTGTCTTCATAAACCCTCAAAATGAATGTGAGGTAGGCGAAGAGGCAAAATCACCTTTCCATTCCGTCAAAGGAATAGCGAAAGAAGCACCGCTCTTCTAGAACTTAGTCACATCTACATGGGTGATTTAAAGTTTGTACAAAATAGAGGGGGAAGACAAGTACTTTGTGACCTTCATTGATGATGGTACAACATATTGCATCATTTGTTTGTTAAAAAGCAAAGATAAAGTTGTTGAAGCGGATAAGCGCTACAAAGTAGAAGTTGAAAATCAACTAAGCCTACGGATTGAGGAATTCGTAGTTATAGAGGGGGAGAATGTGAAGCATTGTGGATCAAACGACTGTTCATTACTCACCTCAGTGTAACGGTGCTAGCCAAGCGCAAAGTCTTGCGCCCAAAATATATGGGGCAAGGCGATCCTTACCGCTAATGCGATTCTCAACAGAACTACGCATAAGGATAATGATAACCCTCCCTGTGAAACATGGAAAGGAACCTACCTACAAATCTTGTGTTGTGGGGTGTCTTGGTAGAGGTTGGAATATCAAAACAGGTCTAGTTGGACCTAAGACTGTAAATTGCATATCCACTGGATCTGCAAATAACAGTAGTGCTTATCGCCTCTTGGTGTCAAAAAATGCTAAAGGCTTTGATGATAACTTTCCTTTGAGAAGGGAAAAAAAGTAATTGCTCGAGGTTAACAAGAACACGCGAGTGCTTGACTGTCCGAAACCAGACGTTCCAGAGCTACAGGACTCGGAAGTTGCTGATTATCCGGAACTTAATATTCCAGATCTATAGAACTCAGAGATTCTAGATGTTGAACCGAGACGGAGCAAAGAGGGGACAAAGACTTGTTACAGGCCTTCTAGCTTGTATAGTTGAGAACGAACCATGGACAATTAACAAATAATTATCATCTCCAGAAGAACTGCTTTGGAAAGAAGCTACAAAGAGAGAAATAGATTCCATCACATAGAACCATACTTGTGTAATGGTTGATCTTCCTCCGGGAAAAGAACCTTTGGGTTGTGAAAGTGGATACTCAAAAGTGGGTACAAAGTAGATGGGTCTACTGACAAGTATAAGGCATCGACTACTTGTACATATGCTTCATTGTGAATAGCTTAACATCCAGGGCCATTGCAATCTTGCGTGACATGGATGTTTATGCCACCTTCCTAACCGGAGAGTTGGAAGGGGAGGATCAGAGTTGGTTTGTTGGACTGTTGGGCTTCTTCCTTAACTTTCTCTTTGGTCCCTGAAATGTTTACATTTTGGTCCTGGAAGTTTCAGTTAAAACAGAAATAATGAATCTGACAACAGAAACATTGACTCTGAAGTTAGAAAGCCAACAGTTGGAAAACCAACAGTCTGAAAGTGGAAGTTATATTGAAACAAAAATCTTGATATGAAATATATGGGTATCATAGATGACATCTTAGAAATTGGATTTCTAAGACATCTAACAGACTGGTCTAACTCCAAACTCAATTGTGAGATAGTTGACAGTCTCGTTGAAGCCACCAATGGATATGAATCATAGAACTGATTGTAATCATGGTGCACCCATATACAAGGAGCATTATGCGCAGGTCACGTGTAGTTCAATGTATTGTACACACTACAACCGACCTGGTATCGGCTTACAAAGCAGATCAGTTTAACTAAGATTCATCCATGATTCTAGAAATAATCGATGGAAGGCGTTAATTCGGGTATGACAAATATCTAAAATATTCGCTTATCAACGGATTATAGTATTCTGGATGTCCAGCGGTTCTGGGAGACCACAGTGATGCAAACTGGACATCAGATATGAAGAACACCAAAGCCATAAGTAAATATTTATGGTGGGTCTTGGAAAATCCTCTAAGCAAACTTGCATCGGCCAATTCATGATGGAATCGGAGTTTATCACTTTAAACTAAGCATGAAGGAAGTTGAGTAACTTCACGACTCCTTAGAGGACGTCTCTTATTGGGAGAAACCAGTGCCTTCAGCAGTTATACATTGTGGCTAGCCAGTCGGCTTTAGAAAGGGCACGGATGACGACGTCTGGACATATCTGTCGGATCTGTCGGAGACATGAGACCGTATGGCAGTTGATCATCACGGGTGTCACTTCCTTGATTACTAATCAAAGGATATAGCGGATCCTTTAACTAAGGGACTACCCGAAGATCAAGAGTTTTTCCTGTCTAGGGGAATGGGCTTAAAAACCCAACCAATATGAACATTTGTGGTGGTAACCCAACCATACTGACTGGAGATCCCAAGAATTTGGTTCAATAGGAAAACTAAGCTGCAAAAGGTTCAGTTGAGCGCTTCGGTGGAAGCAAGAGCACTTCGGATTATGATTTATGTTTAAGAAACGTGAATCCAAAGCCGTTCCCGCGATAGAATTAAAGTGCTACCTACATGGTGGGTAAAGGTTAAGCTTCCAAACCTTTAACAATCCTCAAACGGTTGAGGTTAAGGTTGGGAAACTTTTAATGATTCCTAACACTTGTGAGTGGGGTATAGTAGGATACCTTATAGGAAATCACCTATTTAAGTACGAGGACAGGCCGCCTCAAAGGAACGCACTTAAGAATCCAAGTGTGTCCACGGCCACAACGGACAGAACAAAAGAAGAAACGAATAAAGGGGAGGTATTGTGTTGGTACCATTGTCTTGGCTTACATTAAACACTGACGGTTCAAGACATCACGTTCACCGCGCAGTAAGTAAGTCTGATGGTATTCAACTAGGGAAGGTTCAAAGCGGAAGCTACCTCTCCTAATTCGCTGAAAGTATGCACCTTGTGTGTACGCAAAAAATATCTTTCAAGAGGGGATTGTTGGAAATTTACTAATGTGGAATTAAGTTTATCCCATTATTTATGACCTGAACAATTGGGGGCCCGCACATCGAAAATGTCGTTTCCACACACGTGCAATCTTAGTGCCAAGTATCGTAAATTTCGTTAATGAAAGAGATATTGGTACATAAGTGAAATGTTTGATACATAGAATGATGGACGGTTATTTGCTAAATGAAAAGTGTTCCACGTTGTTAAACGAATGAAGGATTGTGCGAAGTGTAAGATGATACGGGTCGGAAAAGGGCTGCGGCACCTCCCGGACTGGGCCGCGGCGCCTCCCGGACTAGGCCGCGATGCACCCTAGCAGCGCCGCGGCGCCTGACTGGCAGTGAGCGTCGTGGGTTTTCTGGTTGAATTAGCATCGCGGCGCTTCATTGGCAGTGACTGCTCGACGGAATTCCAAAATGTTTGGTTGTTGAGGGGGTTTCAATGGCATTGAATCTACCCAATAATGGCCATTACTTGGACCATTATGTTGTTGCATTACTTGGGGGTTAAATGTCATCCATTACATGGCAATTGATTGCCGTTATGGGGCATTTGAAAGGCCTTCTTGCACACCTATAAATTGAGGTCTTGGCTCAATTCTATAGAAGAACATATATGAACATATGAACAGAAAAACCAAGTTCACAACACCACAAAGAGATCAGATTTTTCTGATATCAATCATTCTATTAGCAATCTTCATTATTCGTGTTCTTCGCTGAGATCATTTGTGTAGGCTTTGCACACTTGATAGTTTGTTGTTTCATCTTGGGATACTATTGTCCACACTTCCGTAAAGCCTATATACGGGGGCAATCTTGTCTTAAAGACAGAGAGCCATCTCTCGACTCAGCCGGTGGTGTTGTGGTTTATCTAATTGGTTGCTAAGTGTTTCAGGTGTTAATTTAACAGACGAAGGACTCTAACCGTTCGTATTCTCAGCGGATCTACAAGTCACAAGTGTAGCAGTTCATGTTCTTGTATTTCCGAATACAAGTTCTATATTTGAAATTTCATTCAAGATCAAGATATTGACAACTTGTTGTTGTCCTCATTGTTGTTTATCCTTTCGATCACTGTAATAGTTATTTACTATTCCCGTTATTGCTTTACATATTCCAACACATAACTCTTCTATTCACTAACTCTTAAATTTCTCAAACCAGGTCTCAGCCATAACTGTTCTCTACTTCGAAAAGCTTCATTGATTGCTCAAATTAAAAAAATAGATAAAACTAGAAAAAGCCTCTCCTCCCTTTTAATAGACGGAGCCATATTATTCACTAAAAATATCTAAAATATATAAA
Organism: Anisodus tanguticus; assembly: GCA_034509755.1. Taxonomy (NCBI): domain Eukaryota; kingdom Viridiplantae; phylum Streptophyta; class Magnoliopsida; order Solanales; family Solanaceae; genus Anisodus; species Anisodus tanguticus. The sequence continues at coordinate 19,223,551 of CM067549.1, forward strand.
AGTAAAATAAAAAAGCTAAGAGAATTCAATTTGTAATATACATACATAAAAGAAAATTGACCTATCTACCCATTGGTGAAGCTAGAGTACCGCGAGTGGATGCATCTGAACTTTATATTTTATATGACAAGGTTAATTTTTTTTCATATATATATAGTAGATCATATTGACTTCTTCGTATGTTTATTTTTTTATATTTTAAATCTCTTTAGTGAAAATTTTATCTCCACCCTGGAGTAAAATCTTTTGATAAATGATTGTCATTTGATCAACCCCTCGAACAAAAATGACTTTGCTATTAGTCTCCTAGCTATAAAAGTCCCCCGGCCCTAGAGACGAATGTGGAGTGGATTTAGTGAATTCAACTGAGCCTATAATGCTCTTGACCCGAACTGTGGATATATATAAATTCAAAAAATATTAAAACAAATTAAAATAAATGTACAAGGTTATAATGCTCTTGACCCGAACTGTGGATATATATAAATTCAAAAAATATTAAAACAAATTAAAATAAATGTACAAGGTTACACTTATTCTTAGCCACAAAAATAAATGTATAATTTTCTAAAAGTATTCAGAGACACTCAGGAAACACATTCCATTTTCTACATAGGATACCACTTGATTTTGTGGTGTGTGTGTGTGTGTGTTTTTTTGTTGGGGGGTGGGGGGTTGTTTCCATGCCTATCTCCTCTCTTCCCATTTTCCATTTACTCAAATAAAGTAAAACCCCTTAATTAATTTAGCTTTTTTTCTAACTGGACTCTAATAACGCAAATCATCGAGTCCAGATTTAATATATCAATCGCTTCCTTATGAGGTCAGCTATAATGGATTCACTTCCACAAACCTAAATGAGAAAATATATTACTGATAAGTTGTATATGAATTTCCGAAGTCCCTACATTAAAAGTTTTGTATAATCCTAGTTAATATAGTTATTATTATGCTGTTATTGATAGATTATTTAAGAAAATTACACCCTATATAGTTATTTGACTTGTTAAAATGTGTGACATCTCATTAAAAAATAACATTATTAAAAAAATTACATTTTTATGCACTTAATTGTATATTCAACACGCCCACCAAGTACATATTTAGTGTGGAAGGGGTAATTCATTTTTTCATCTGATCAAAAAGGAAATTTGTCAAGTGAAAAATCTAAAAGTGAAAATTCAGGTAACCATAAAAGCATTTCTTTGTTGAAAGAAAGGACGTCAAATTAAAGACATGAAATTAAGAGTTATTATAGATAGGGATTGATATAGTTGATGCAGTTTCTAAGAAGCCTTTGTGAAAAAGTAAATACACAAACATAGAAAGTTCGTTCTAAAAAATATCTTTATCATTAGCTAATCCATGTGACCAGACCCAAATACTTATATAGTTAGCTAGTCGTTGTGCTACTATATTGGCCTCACGATAAATTTGATGTATGAGAGGGTGATTTATTGTTGCCAAGACCAGGAACCTGCGGATTTGAGTAAGCCGTATTATTAAATTGTAATTCATTTTCAAAGATTCATCAATACTGATAAATCATTGTCTTCTAGATAAAACATTGTTTAAAGGGAAAAATTATACTGTAATTCGTTTTGAAAGATTTATCAATTCCGATAAATCATTGTCTTCTAGATAACATAATATTGATCATTTGCATATGTTTGACATGACTTTAGGGGTATGTTTTGATTTTGATTTGACTTTAGTACGTGGTGACAAGAAATTTAAAGTTCAATGGGAGTCATCCAATCTATTCTCGTAAATTGCTTTTTTTTCTGTTAATTGTGAATAAAGTTTCCAAGTGGCTTTCAACTTGATTACAGTCAAATCATAAAAGATTTTTTGGAAAAACCAAGACACCAAGGATAAAAAGCAGATATAAATTTGATATCTAAGTCATAATTTCGAATCATACATTGGCCTACACACCTAATAAGACTATCAATGACAAAAAAAAAATAGTAAAAAGTTGCTTTTTATAAATTGAAAAGAAAATCCCTATTGATTGATTTATCTTTGGAAGAAATATTCTCACTGATATCATTACTTATAAGAAAAAAAAATTCAATATGATCGTACTTTTTGCTGTGGTTGCTGTTTGTTTCTCTCTTCTTTTTTTTTTTAACACCTTGTGTTTTTCAATTGACCCTTAATGATTGCTGGTGGACGTAGTAATTAAACGTTGAGTATTGAATTTCCATTGCAACTATCCTTTCGTGAGAAGTCGTAGTAAAAATTATAGATGGCCTTTGAAAAGTTTAGGTTAATTTATGGATCTCTAGTAACAAATCCCCTCACCCCCAACCCAAAAAACTAAGAAGAAGAAGAAGAGAAAATTACTTTTTTTATTATTCTTAAAAATTGTTTTTACTAAATAGAGACAGGGAAGAGGAATGGGAGGGGATTACAGTGAAAAATCGAGTCTTCACTAATAAAGATGAGAGTTCAGGTAGTCAACCAACTGAGCTATTAAAATTTTGAAAGAGAAAACTACTCGATTTGACCTTCCCGAGCAAATTGCAAAACTACTATCAATATTAGTTAATTTATTAAATATTACTCATTTCATTTTTTTTTTATTGGCCGTAAACTTCTTATATTTTGATACATTCCTGTAAACATAAAATGCATGTGTATAATGATAACGGCCTTTTAAAGTCAAACATCTATGAACGATTCCATCACCAAAGTAAAGGAAGGGAAACAAAAAAAAAAAAAAAAAAAAAAAAAAGGGCTTGAAGGGACAACTGTTTGTTGGTTACAATGGTGCAGGAAACGGAAATAAGTAACTGCTAAGAATTACAACACAATGAAATTACAAGTAACTGAATTTCAATGAACTGGAACAAGAAATGGAACAGTTTTGATATGCTAAGTCGAGTGATTGCACTCTGTCTTTAAGACAAGATTGTCACGTATGTATCTTTTTTACGTTCTGGACAATTGTCTCTCAAGATAAAATAGCAAATGAGCAAAGAAAACTCAAGTGTTACCTTGAATAATTTTGAGTAATGAAATGATGCTGGAAGTAGTAGGAAGAAACTGATTTCGTTTGTGTGTTCTGTGTGTCTCAACTAAGGGTGGCCAGTGGGCCGGGACAGCCCGACCCCGACCCGATCCCGTCCCGAGCCCGCCCCGACCCCGCTAAAAAAAAAACGGTAGCGGGACTCGAACTCGGGACGGGACAATGTCTCATCCCGCCAGACCCCAGCCCGCCCCAGGCCCGCCCGCCCCGACCCCGCCCCGACCCCGCCCCGAGCCCGTCCCGAGCCCGACCCCGCCCTTTGTCCCTCCTTTGCAAATATGGCCGTTGCACCAACGACCATTTTAAATTTTGGTCGTTGGCCAACGGCCATTTTAGGCCTCTCCCCCTCCCCCAACCCCCCCACCCCTTAATATTTATTTTAACCCATAAGTTATTATATTTACACTTTAACCCAATTTTCCAACTATAAATAACTCATTTTCTCTTCATCTTTCTCACAAATCTTCTTACAATCTCTCTAATCTCTCAATATATCTCTCTACAAGTCTACATTGTTTACTAAATATTCAATTTTATTTATTCATTTGGAAATTGGAAGTGAAGTTGGCAACTAGCTTGAGGATCTTCCATCGAGCAAAGTTTCAATTTTCAACCTCTCGATTACACGTCAACGTTACGTCGGCGTTTGGTACATTCGTTCCTTCATTAAATTATTATTGTCTGTTTATTTTATTTAGCGCACTTAATTTTATTATCTTTAATTATTTATTATCATAATTAAAATGGAAGGATTAAGAGGTATGTTTAAGGGTAAGGGTAAGGGTGCTTCTTCTAGTAGGGGCGGCAACCAGGGCAAGGGTACTTCTTCTAGTCATTTTATTCCTACACAGGATGATTTTATTGATACTCAACATTTTCCTACAATACCATTAGATTTAGACGAGGAACTATTTTCTGGAACTCAAGAAGACTTTAATTTAGACGATGATCTAGTTGATACACCCACTAATGTTGATGACAACACACCCACTAGTGCACTTTCAACTGAAATACCTCATATTCCCCCTAGTATGAGACGAGGTCCAACAAAACGACCATTAAAATCGATGATGCATGGACATTTTTTGATAGGGACGTAGAGAATCAAGTAGCTATATGTAAAATTTGTAAAAATGTTTTAAAATTTAAAACTCGAAAAAGATCACGGTGGGACGGGGGTTTAATTAGACACGTAGTAAGTGCTCATCCGGCTAGGTATGCCCAATACCAGGCTTCAAAACCGGGTGCGCAAACGCCGCTCCATCGGGACAAGGTTCACATACGATACTTCGTCCCGGACCAAGTACAGGGTCAAATTAACCCTATGACGGGAGGAATTGTAGGCTCTAAATACAATAAACATAGATATAGGGAAGCAATATCAAAATTAGTTGTTGTGGAGGGTTTGCCTTTTTCATTTCCTTCATCTCCCGTTTTATTCATTACATTAGAGATATATATAATCCTGCTTTTAACGGTTTTCCTAGATCAACTGTTAAGAGAGATGTATTTAAATTCGCATGAATATCAACAATATTTATGTTATTCATTATATCATTTTAATGGCAAAGTATCTATCACGTCTGATATAGGTCGTAGTACTAACGGCCATGATTATTTAACTGTAACTTGTCATTGGATAGATTATAAATGGTCTATGCAAAAACGTATTTTAGCGTATAGATATATAGATGATAGGCACATTGGTACTTTTATTGCAGATAATATTTATCAAGTGTGCCATTATTACGGAATAACCGATAAAATTATGACTATTACATTAGATAACGCTTCTTCTAACAATTACGCAATTACAATTTTAAAAAATAGTTTAACTCCATCTTTTCCAGATCATTTTCATATAAAATGCGCGTGCCATATATATAACTTAATTGTAAAGGATGGTCTATCACTTTTTGAAGACATTCTTAGTAAAATACAATTTGCTATAAACTTTATTTTTAAAAGTAATAAAGTACAACGTAGAAAAGAATATAAAAAAACATGTCACAATTGTGGACTATCTTATAGAAAAATTCCACAAGAAGTATCCACTAGGTGGAATTCTTTATACGAGCAACTACTTGTTGCTTATGACTATAGGAAACCTATAACTTTATTTTTTAACTCTCATAATAAAAATCCAGCTGATATGATTTTAGATAGTGATTGGGTAAAAATTTCCGAACTTATTGTATTTTTAGAGAAATTTTTTCAAGCAACAAAAGAATTTTCCGGTATATATTATCCTACTATTTCAACTATGTTGTTTTATATAACTCTAATATTTTTATTACTTAGTGAATATATGGAAAAACCAGCTTATAAGGCAGCTATTAAAAAAATGTTTGTCAAAATAAAAATATATTTTATTCCTATTCCCACTATTTATATTATTGGTTCTGTTTTAAATCCTACTATTAAAATAGACGGTACTAAATCACTAATTGAAACTATTTACGATTTTATAGAAGTACTACCACCTCCAAGTCCCAAAAATCTAAATCACCCACCACCTATTGAACAAACTAAAGAAGAAGTGTTGTCTAGCGTAGAACACCAATGCAAAAAAATATATAGATTTTATCAACAAGAAAATGCTAGTAACTTACCGGCTTCCATACCATCTTCTTCATCGTCAACACAACCTCACAAAAGACATGTTGTTTCTGCGGCTAGTATTGAAAGCCTTAGAAATAGAATGTGCGGCCGTACCTCTACTACTAACCAAATTAGCGAGTTGGATATTTTTGTTTTGCAGGGTTCTGTACCGTACCAATAAGTTATCAATGAAGATGGACATAAAGACTTGCTGAAATATTAGAGGGGGAATTAGAAGACCTTTCCGACACTTTCATTGATGGCCCGAGATATTTTGAACATTCAAGCATCATCAACTACGTCTGAAAGTGCTTTTTCTGCCGGCAGATATCAAATAGGAGACCACAGACACTCATTAGCCGGAGACAGCTTGGAAATTGCAGTATTATTCAGAGATTGGATACGAGCGGAGCGGAGAAGGTGCGGTCAACCGGAGATCAACGAAGAAGAAGACGAAAACTACAACGAAATCTTATCCGAAGGTGGTGGAAGCGACGTAGATCAATTTGACCAACAAATACCAATTCCAACCGAAGAACCACAAGAAATCATCAAGCAATTAGAACAGGTTTTTTTGAGAATGTAATTTTTTTAATTGCAATTTTATTATGTAATTTGCAACTTTTGGACAACACCACAAAGTTGCAATTTAGATTTTACTTTTTAGACAATTGTATTTGTATTACAAAAAAATCATATGTCTATTAAATAATATAAGAGGCACAAAAACAGCCTTGGGATGTTTTTTATTACACTATCTTGTCTTGTTTATTGAGTTTTTTTATACATATGTTATTTTTTAAAAAAAAGGAAATCCACCGGACCCCGCCCCGACCCCGCCCCGACCCGATTCTGACGGGATCGGGATCGGGACGGGACTGGAGCAAGTCCCGCCAGACCCGACCCCGACCCCTTCGCCCGTCCCGCCCCGACCCCGCCAGACCCTAGCCCGGCCCACTGGCCAGGCCTAGTCTCAATAGTTGTGCAAAGGCCTCATTATATAGTTGAAGGAGAGGACTTCTCAACTGCCCACATAATTGTTGTTACTGGCCAAGTAATGGCAATTATGGAGGTAGTAATTCATCAAAATAAATGGTGAATTGATGTTCAACGGATTAGCCATTAGGGAGAGTGATTCAGCCAAAATAAATGACTGAATTGAGTGCATTTTAAGGCTGGTTAACGTTCCAAATACCAACAGCCAGAAAAAACACGAGTTCTCTGCCCAATTTAACTTTACCAGAAACTTCAGGGACCAAACTGTAAATATGAAACAATTTGGGTCCAAAAAGATAATATCAGAAAAAGCCCACAGCCCACGACCGAGATCGGACCGGACGGGACAGGCAGGCTGCTGCGCGCGTGTAGGCTTATCCTCGAACCGAAGCACATCTAGGTCCTCTCTCCTTTAAACACATGGGATACCCCTTGGGGTCCCAAACCCCAAGCCAACTTTGAGACTTATAAACTAAACAAATCTTTCTTCCCCTACCGATGAGGGAGGATTGGTCTTTACCACCTTTTTCCATGCTTCAAACACCTCACTTCGTGGACCAATATCTTTTTCATTTCTTACCAAAATTTGACGATCCTTGGCCCTACGGTCATCTACTTACTTAGTAGATTATGCACGTGTAAAGAACCGGATTCTCCAACATGCGGAACACTAGTGTTTAAGTCATTAAAGATGGTTGGACGCAACTCCCGCCAAAGGAAAATTTCCAACGCTGTTCACCTAAAACAATTGGTGGAACTATAGATACTTTATGTTATTTTAACGGGTCTTATAATATAATGGTTAAATTATTTTATTTTTTTGTGAATTTAAAAATAATAATTCTTGTATTTAAAAATGTACAAAGGTATAACAAGCCATACTCCCTCGGGATAAAAGAGAATGTCCACTTAGCCATATTCTGTCTAACGACTTAACTTCGCTCACACTATTAGTCTTAGGAAGACCCATTTTTTGATAACTCTAAAAGACTATTCTTCTGTAATTTCGTCTCTTACTGCTTAGCTGATTTTCTTCTCCCGCTGTCATTGTACTTAATGTTTATCTTAAACTCTTTGGGTTCTAACATGCATTCGTTGTATTCAAACTGCTACTCATTCGCTAGTGTTAATCTAACTAAGGAAATCAAATTGTACCTCTACTAGCTTTCTGAAATTGTTAATTCATTATATCTACTCAAAACTTACTTACTATTCTCTACTAACCACCTGCTAGCATCATGTTCTCTGCTTCAGTCCTGAATACTAAAGTAAAGCATAAGATTATTTTTAACTTCCCTTATCATCCGACCCTATTCTGCGGTCGTATACTATCTTTTTTGTACTATAGACATGGACCACACTTAGGGGAAATTTTGTCAGTCTTAAATGAAAAAATTAAATACCTAACCCCAAAATTTCTATACACTTTAAAATTATATCATATTATACACATATGGGGTAAACACTTGCTCACATAATTTAAGGGGGAACTATCAAATCTTCTCATCTCATAATAATATTCGTTTCTTGTAGCAACTTACTAACGTCATACTCTCTGGTTCTGATCTGAATAAACTTAAATAATTTAAAACTATTCCAGATATTCAATATCGTTTGCTCATGGTTCTCATGTCATACACATTCCCTTCTTAGTCATGTGCACAGGTCGTACGAAAATACATTCTGTAATATCACGTCTTTTTGCCTCCTAGGTATTTTGCCCTTGGACTCTTTCATGCTCAAAACTATCGCAAGCAGTTAGACTCCATGGTTAAGAATGAAACTGGGCATGGCATGGGTACATGAATGTGAGGAAGTATGACATAGAACATGGGGACTGAAATTATATGATTACATGAAAACATGAACATGAGGGAATGAGACATTAGTAGTGATACATGAACGTTAATCATGAGACATTTGTCCTTGAATGATGGTCGTGGCTAGAAGTGGGAAAAATCTCAGGAATTATATAGAAATTTCGACAGAGTTTTCTTTGTAGATTGGGCTATCCCAACATTTCTCAAACACCTGTCAGCTAACTAAAGCACAACACAAGCCTCACCTAGCATCATAATACGCGTGACATGACATAACAGGGTAACTGAAGCATGGACGTGACTAACATGAATATTAAACTGGCTTGAATACGTGAATACCGACGATAATGAATACCAGTATAACATGAACACATGAATATTTAACAGAATGAATACATAAATACTATACATAAAATTTGGAAAAGAATTCGTAGGCATGAATGACATGGGTACTATAACATAAGCATGAACATGACATGATTACATGGACGTGAGGAGCATGACATGGGACATGCATACATGAAGACTAGATGATAGGGATACATGAGTGCTAAACTGACATGAGATATGAATACGTGTAAATATAGATATCACAACATAATATTTGATTGCTGAAAAGATGAGTGTTACAACATGATATCTGAATGTTGAGTGGAGATAGGACCTAAACACTTGAGGTAGTTACCCTAAACATTTTCTTCTTGTCCATCAATAAGTGTGTATATTTGGAATTCATGTCTTATTTGTCTTCTCATATAGCCTTCATATTTTGGTTTCTTTACAACACTTTCACTGTAGCGATTTCCTTAGTCCTCAACTTGTGAACTAGAAGATCTTTCATAGGATCTTGTATGGTCTAATATATTTGGGACTAACTCCCCTTTATTCTCAAATCACATGACGCCTCTCATAGGCAAAACTTTAAGAAACACTCAATCGTTAACATGGAATTCTAAATATTTGTGCCACACATTCGCATAGTAATCTTGCGACTTCTGAATTAATTTAACTTTCTCAACAACCTAATGGACCAAGTCTTGCCCTAGTAATTCTGTTTCATCAACTTCATACCAACCAATATGTGATATACACCTTCATCCATACAAGGTTTCAACCGGTGTAATCTTGATACTAACATGATATCTATATTTAGAAACAACTCAATGAGAAGCAAATGATCATCTCAATGATAAATGATCATCTTAATTACCCTTAAAGTCTAGGACACATGTGCTCAACATATCTTCGAGTATCTGGGTAGTGCGATCTGCTTGACATCTCGATCTGATCCAATGGACATTGGAGCCCCATGGAATCTGTAACTTTTATGAATATATATAACTTGGCATAATCTTCTGCTGAATTGGCTTTCGCTTGCTACCAATTTAGAAACTTAGCCACAAAATTGGTTATATTCTTCTTCATGTCATTCCACCAATAAACCTTCTCAAGGTCATGATACATTTTCGTGGAGCTTGGGTAGGTAGAATATCTAAAATTATGTGACTCTACCATAATCCTCTCTTTACCTTTATCTACATCCAGGACGCAAAAATTTCCTGAGTACCTTAGAGTACCATCATCTCTCCCTTGTTTAGAAATCATGGATTTATGCCTACGAATCCCTTTCTTTAGCTGCAATAGATAGAGATCATGAAACTGTTTTCCTCTTTTACTTAACTACTAAGGAGGATTTGACTTTGTTCTGTACAAAAACTCTACCATCTTTGGGGGCCAAAAGTTGAACTCCTAGGTTTGCTAAACAGTGAACTTCTTTTATCATGATTCTCTTATCTGCCTCAACATGAGTTAAACTACCTATACTTGATATCTTTCTGAGATACTTCCTGAAATACTCACAGTACTGTTGTGCACTAAGTCTTTGACCAACACCCTAAAGAATAGAGTCTAGTGCGATGGCACTACCTTTGTGACACATAACTAGGTATGATCTTATAGTTTTTATGTGATCACTTAATTTATAATAAATGATCTTGACACAAGTCAATCGACGATCATTCTACTCACTTCGTGTTTCTTGTACATACGAGCCACGACCTTATGGAGACTATCTCATTATGCCCTCATTACTGAATTGAGGTTTTTCATATCTCATGCTAACCTTTCAGATTTTTAAATATTCAATTGCACTCATAGACAATTTACACATCTCTCTCTTAGACCAAAGGTTAAGATATTATATTTGGGGATCCTTCTCTCTCGTTGGGACCCAACCAACTTTCCTCATCTTCGGCAGATTCTTTGCACTTTATGTCACTGACGGCTCATCTTTCGACTTACCCTTGAGTGATCTTCCTTACTAGGGAAACCTGAATTACTTACATGAATGTGGAACTAAATTACTTACATAGACTGAATTACTACCATATTATGTCTTAATGACTTAACGTATTTAACATTGTTAGTCTTAGGGAGACCCTTTTTTTGATAACTCTAAAAGACTATTTCTTCTGTAATTTTCTCTCTTAATGCTTAGCTGATTTTCTTCTTCCACTGTCACTGTACTTCATGTTTATCTTAAACTCTTTGGGTTCTAACATGCATTCGGTGTATTCAAACCGCTACACATTCGCTAGTATAACCTAAGGAAATCAAATTGTACCTCTACTAGCTTTGCTGAAATTGATAATTCATTGTATCTACTCAAAACTTACATACTATTCTCTACTAACCACCTTCTAGCATCATGTTCTCTGCTTCAGTCCTAAATACTAAAGTGAAGCACAAGATTATTTTTAACTGCCCTTATCATCCGACCCTATTCTACGATCATATACTATCTTTTCTGTATGGGGAAATTTTGTCAGTCTTAAATGAAAAAACTAAATACCTAACCCCAAACTTTCTATACACTTTAAAATTATATCATATTATACACATCTGGGGTAAACACTTACTCACATAATTTAAGGGGGAACTATCAAATCTTCTCATCTCATAATAATATTCATTTCTTGTAGCAACTTACTAACGTCATACTCTCTGGTTCTGATCTGAATAAACTTAAATAATTTAAAACTATTCCAGAAATTCAATATCGTCTGCTCATTGTTCTCATGTCATACATATTCCCTTCTTAGTCATGTGCATAGGTCGTACAAAAACACATTCTGTAATATCACGTCTTTTTGCCTCCTAGGTAGTTTGCCCTTAGACTCTTTCATGCTCAAAACTATCGCGAGCAGTTTATGCCCACTGCGTCTAACTTCATAACATGTTACCCTATATGGTCTTAAATCTGAGCTATAATCCTCATACTTGTAACTCCATAGGCCAAAAATTCAAATAAACTTATTCTATAGGGTATAGAACATACATATAATATCATGCAGAAACGTGTTCTTAAAATGGTACCATCACCTGATAAATACATCATGCGCCATTTGGCGAGTCTTGGGTCTTAACCCGGACTTGAAAAATACGAAGACCTCACTGTAGTCATCGTTACTTACACTTCCTTTTATCACCCATATGCATCACTATATACTCACAAGTCATAATAATCTCGATACACTAAAAATTAGAAATGTGATAACTACATAACCAACACTAGTGTACTGAATAACCATAATCCTGCTAACTGAAACACTGTATAATTGGTAACTAAGGTTAATTGATAATCATAAATCATGATAACTGCTTTTGCACTTTCTGATAAGGGTTATGCCCTAGTTTGTAGTGACTATGCATTTTGTCCCACTTTCAGTATCATCTCAAGTCTCATCTGTTACCAACATGTACATCACAATTTATATCCCCAATGAGTAATCATCCTCACTTGACCTTGAATTTCTTGCTTGTCGCTTGCGCATTCGATATGTTCGGAATCTGATGGAAAGAGAATGTTACTTACTGCTCTAGGCTTCATGACACGAGTTAGAAGAATTCATGAAAGTACTGCTCTAATTGCATGATCTAAAGTATGAAAGAAGTGAGACAATCCTAAATGTCTTGGTGGTCAACCATTTATATGTGGCGCGCACACACATATAAAAGTTACCTCACTGGACACAGTTTCATAAACTCCTTAAGACAATTGAACCTAGGCTCTGATACCAAGTAGTGTAACACCCCGAACCATGGTCTGGATGAAATACGATACTTGATGCCTGATTGTATGTGACCGAGCGAACGACATGGCTTGTTAAATCAACATGAACATCAAAACATGCAATAGTAATGATTTAAGACATGTAAAACATAGTACTGAAAATATAATTGCGAAATAATCTAAAAACATAGATAAGTATGAATACTGAACATCAGACATGACATGCTAAACTAGTCTATGAAACCTCTGAACATGAGTCTGACTGTTAAAATTATTTATCAAGACAAGGCCCTTGCATACCTCTATTGTAAATCATAGCATGAACATAACTAAACTGACACCCTAAAAGAAATGGGACTCGTCAATAGTTGATACTGATGGAATCCTGGTGAATTGATCCGTCATCCTAAAACTCAGTATATGCACCGTGAAGTGCAAGCCCCGGGCAAGAAGGAACGTAAGTACATTTGAATTGTACTATATGTAAAGCAACTGAAAGAATAAGCAGGCACATGAAATAATAGGAACTTTAACATGAGCATGAACATGTATAATATCTGACATGAACATAATATAAAACATGATAAATCATTTTAAGTGGGAGAGTATTAGTATAACAGACATGAAACCACCACGCTGGAACGTGACATCTGGTCTTTGCCTGATCAGCTAAGTCATCTCATACCTTGCCGGGGTATGAGACACGAACATAACATGAATGGATCCAATAACCCGCAATGGGTAATATGAAGGAACCGTCCTAACTGGGTGGAGCGATCCTTATCCTACGTTGGCATATGTAGTTTCAGGTATTAAACCTTCTCGGTAATCTATGCAACTCCTAAAACATAAACATGAATATATTTGGTTTGTAAGCCCATAAATTTCATGAATATAACTTTTAAATATGATTTATAAATGTAATTTAACATGAATATAAATACATAATATAATTTGTGTGAAAACATGTGTAATTTCATGGATTGAGTAATAATGATTATTGAATTGTATTTAAGAATTCATGGAATTCAAAACATGTATTAATGGATTACGGACAGGTTCATGACAATTATAATGACATGTCATGAATACAATTAACGAAAACATGATATAAGCATGGTATATAGTTGCACATGTATATAGGGTTATCATGAATTAGAGTAAAACCCTAGGTATGAGAAAATTCGTGTTTCATGGACTAAAAGTGGTGTGGGGAAGAACAATGATGTTCCCCCACATGGATAGAAGATCTACATACCTTATTTTCTTAAAATCTTGTAATAAAAATCTTAAATTGATGAAGAGCTTCCAGAAGCCTAAACTTAATTGCTTGAGATGGGTTTTTTCTTGAAAACTCTAGGTTAAGAATCAATGATTTCGCTTGGAATTCATGAGGATGATGTTAGAATCGCTTAGAATTGCATTAAATAGGCTTACCTTGATGTAGGAGAATGGTGTGAGGAGAAGAACTTCGTGCTAAGGCTTGGAAGAATAAAGAGTGAAATAAAAAGACTAAAAAAACGCAAATTATATAGGTCCAACTGTCGGACCACTTTTACGGTCAGATTGTACGATACCTATAGTTATTTAGGTGAGAGGTATGGGTCGTATAACTTGTACGGTCTTTATGAAGTGTCGCACTCTAGTAGTCACTTTCCAGTAAGTCTCAAAACTTGATGGTCATCCTACGGTACAGAAGGACAGTCCGTATAATTTTATAGATTTGTATAAACTGGGCGTAAAATATGGATCACTGAACTGAAATGGATTTCAACTTCGCACTCCCTTTCTTAATATTCTAAACTCCTGAATCATGAATAAGACTTAGTTTTGACGGTACGAGGTATTACGGTAGGATCCACATAGCTAAGGAGACAAGGTATATAGGGCTACTCTTTTTTCTTTTAGCACGATCGACATAGAAACAACAATGACGAAATACTCCTCAATAACGCCTCTATTCCTAACCGTTAAAAAGGATACTTGTGTTCTATCTGTAGATTGATTATTATACCTAGTCTGTCTAGTATTACTCCCATATCGATGAAACAAGTCTACTTATTGGTTTCCTAAAAGCTAAAATAGAATGTTTTATCCTTCTAATTGATTCACATGAAAAAGGAAATTGATATGAAATCTGCATAAGCATAGTCGGAGGTGTAATGACCTTACTCCGACGGGTTTAAATAGTATTCCATATTCTTCAGATGATCTTCATATATATGTACTATGTATCTATATGCCCACAGAGGCCTACATCGTTATATATACGATATACTTTATTAATGATATTACCCACAGAGGCCTATGACGTTATATATGTGATATACTATATTGATGATATTGCCCACAGAGGCATACAACGTTATATACGCGATATAATGTATTGATGATATTATCCATATAGGCCTACATCGTTCTATATGCGATTATATCTCATTTATGTACAGTATGACCCATACTGACACTCTTGAGTTACATGTTGTCTCTTCCTTATTCTCATTTACATCACTATACTTATTTACATTTTATTTCCTTACATATTCAGTACATTATTTGTACTCACATCTCCTTGCTGGGGTACACGTTTCATGCCCGCATGTACAGATAGACGGAGCGACGCTAATTTCCAGTAGGACCTCAACTCAGTGATGATGTCAGGGCTCTCCTCTTATTTTGGAGGTGTTAGTCAGAGTCGGTATAATTTTTTATATATAGTTATGGGTATGGTGAGGCTCTGTCCTGACCTAATGATGTTCATGTACTCTTAGAGGCTTCTAGACAAACGTCCAGTGTGTCAAAGTCATTTATGGTCTTGTCGACCTCTCCGTTAGTCAGTTGATGTGTATTATGGCCTTGTCGGCTTCTTTCGTATTATATGTTGCGCTTTTATGCTTCTACAGATTATTACGTCTTGTTATCTCATAAGAGTTATTTTGAGGCCTTGTTTGGCACAAATACATGTGTATCCAGGGTACAGACGAGACGTGGTATGCTCGGGCCGTTAGGCACCGGGTGCCCACCCCCCCCCCTTAAGGTTGGGGTGTGACAAATCTCAAGTGGATGAATTTAAATCTTGAGAAAGTCTTCAGGATTCTAATTCTTTAAAACTATTGGGTTCTAAATTAATAATTTGTTCATATTTAATAATTTGTTAAAGAGATTAAAAAAAAGGTCATCATTAGGGCAAACGATGCATTAGCTTAGGTTGATTAGTTCATAAGGATCACCATTGTATAACCATTCATCAACTAAAAAATTGCTATTAAGTTCTGTCAAACTCATAACCAAAGCTCTAGCTACTCTTGTAGCAGCATCTAATATATGACCAATAGCATAAATGAGAGAAAATTGGAACAATATTTAGCTAGAGCACAAGTATCATTGGATTCTTAAAAACAAAAAAAAACAAAGAAGTACCATAGGATTATCTTGGAGAGTACAACATAATTTAATTTATGCTAGTTCAAACTCATTATATATAGGAGAAAAACGATACTAAGTCCATCCTATATTAATTGTCGCTCTAACTTTCTTCAGCTCATTAAAAAAATAATAAATACAAGATATAACTTACTATTTTCGTTCCATTTTAAGTATTTTAGTATGACTTGACACGAAGTTTAAGAAATAAAGAAAGACTTTTAGATCTTGTGGTTTTAAATTAAAAATATGTGGGGTCATTTAAATCTTGTGGTCTCAAACTTGTTTTGGATTGAAAAATTTACTAAATATAGAAAGAAACACTTTTTTTGGGACAGATCAAAAAAGAAAGTAAAACACTTAAATTGGGACGGAGGAGGTACTAATTTATCTTTATTTAATAAAAGTAGATAAATTTTTTTCTTTTTAAATATTGTTCATTCTTATTGTACTTCTTTAATATTTTTGATTTATTTTAAGAGTCTGATGTAATTTCCTAAGGTGGAACTTATATTACTTGTCAGATATAGTTTTTATGTTGCGGTTTCTATTTTGATGATTTTTTTTTATGTTTCTGATTAATTGTTTTTTCGCAGTTTTAGTTAAATTTAATGATTAAAATTTAATAAATATCTGAGGAAGATTAAAAGTGCTCAATTTTGACGACTTAAAAGACTAACACTGCTTAATGGATACTTAAAAAGTTGTTTTGAACTTACTATCAAAGAAGGGACGATTTTTGTCATTTTCTCTTAATATTGCTCTATGTAATCATATTATAAATCTTGTAATTTGTACTTTGTCCAAAGTAACATAATTTGACGTGTTCTTCTTAATCTTTTTTAGTACGTATATCATTTGTTACTGTCAGGTGGAACCTCCTTATTCGCAGTTAACTACTGATACTGTTTGAATAAAGGAAAAAGAAAGGGAACTACGAGACGTACTAAAAGTTATGGGCTAACAATACGTGGCATTATTTAATAGGTTCAGCGGTAGAGTTAGGGTCCTTTTACATTTCATCCATTATAGACATAAATATGACAAGCAACATCCAGACCATATTATCATCATGATACTTAGCAGGCGTTTGCTCATTTGTTTTTACAGGTCGTCTCGATAAGATTATGGCCTAAAGTCAATTTCATAGAAATGTACTAATTTTTAAAAAAAATTGTCATATATATTTTTATTTAAATTCTATTTTTTAATTATTTTTTTAGATGTGTAATCATTAATTACTATTTTATATAACAAATTTATTTTAATAAATTCTTTTCACTTGATAATATAGCTAATTCATTCAATCTCTTGAGACATTGTTGATCTAAATAATATTTTATCAATTTTAATTTCGAAAAACTTATTTCGGCTAAGACAACAATTATAGAAACTATTATCATTATTCTGTAAGCAATATATGTATTTGAAAAGAGTCAAAGCTTTTTATTTGTAACTTGTAAGCGGCAATAAGTTGTCGTTTGAGAAACTTTTCAATATTGAGAATAATAATAGTAAAAAGGAGCATAAAAAGGTAAATATATGAATAATATTTGAGCTCAATCCATATCAGTTTTTACGATATAAATAAGATAATAAAATAGCTACCAATTACCACGTAAAGTTATTCCATTTCCAATTATTGCAAGGATCACCGCATTAAAACGTAAAAAGTTATTGTACTTTCTCTTTGATTTTTTTTCAAATTAACCAGTACGTACAAATTTATATATATATATAACTTTTAAGAAAAATGGAGGCCCCCAAAAAATTGGGGCCCCAAGCGATTTCTTTATTGGCCTTATAGTTGAGCCACCCATGCGTTTTCGTACCATGATTTCATAATTTGATTTCAAATCACCATTTGTTTATGCAATTTGGACAAAATTTCAAATCATGATTTCAATTTTTTTAAATGTAAAACTTGACCCATAAGTTTATATTTTGTCAAAAAGGTTTTATAAGTTGGTAGACATATTTACTAATCATGTTTATCAACCGTTTTATCAAATATTAAAAGATCTGCAAGTTGGTAGTATATAAGAGATTGTTCATACCATGTGGAAAGATTAGATTAAAGAATAGTTACACTATAATTCAAGTTCAATTTTCTTTTTTATTGAACTAAAGTTCAATCAATTGATGTTGTATTTTTTAGAAAGCATTTTTAGTAGCATATTACTTTTGTTACGAACTATGATTGGTAGGATTGTATGAGAATTGAGAATTTTTTTATGGTTTCCACAACTTGTGGGGTTTTTATGTCTATGAGAAAAATACAACTTAAGAAACCCAAATTTCATGTTCAAACAAAACTTTAACTTCAAATCATCATAATTTCAGATAACTGATTTCATATCATGATTTTAAATCATGTACAAACGACTTATTAGTAATTTGAACTTACATAGTGTGGATAAATTAGCTTCCAACGTCTATTACTGTCATCCTATATACTCGAGAATTGACCCTTGCAACTCTAAAAGCAAAACTATGAATGAAATGCTTATTTTAGTTGAGAAATGAAACCTTCTCTGGCTATATATCACAAATCTTGTACATTAACCTACTAAATAAATATTCCATGTCAAAGCTACAAGTTGATTACATTTATTTCTCCCACCAAAAATCTCCAATTGTCAGCTACATGCATATTAACACAAAAAATAAATGATTAGCCAATCTGTTTCTTCATCGTTTTTCTTTCCAATTTTCAGTTTGTTGATTGTGTGGGTTAGCGTAACTTTATGGACAAATAACAATATACCCAATATAATTTCACAATTGAAGTTTGAAACGCGAAAATGAAAGAAAAAATAGGGAGAGGGGAGGGGAAGGTAGTTTCCTACTAGGTCATCTATTTTAAATATTGTATATACAATTGGTCAATTCCCAAGGAAACGAATTAAATAAATCACATCATAAAATTATTAGTTCCAATCCATTTTGTCGGTCTTATTCAATTTTATTAAAACAAAGATCATAGGAATTTGTCAATAACTTTTTCTCCAGTCTCTTTCTCTGTCCCTTTCTTGAAACCTCCCTCCCTATTCTTTTAACCTTTAGATTTTACTTTTTTCAATAATAGAGTAAAACTTTCGACAAGTTCAATATTGTTTTATCAACTTTGACATATTACCTACTACTTTTTTCAGGCCATTGATTCATATTTAGTAAAATTTGTTTAATTCGTCGGTAAAACTTATAATTAAGTACTCGTTGTCTTAATAATACTTAGCTAAGCAAATCATTAATTAAGAAAAAGGAGCAAAAGACATAATCGACTATTAGGCAAAAAGGAAAACATATAAATTTAGCATTTGCTACATTATTTAAGCTGCAAATTAATTAAAATCTAATGACGCCACAATTTAATTTTTGACCTTTGGTTGTGCTTTAAACTATTTGCCTTTTGAGAAAGGGGATCCGAGGAAAGACTGTATATAAGAAAATAGAGAAAGAGAAAGAGAAAGAAGAAAAAATAAATATATAATAATTTATACTTGGTGAAATACGTTGAACCTGTAGTGATAAGGTCACTTTCACCCAAATGTTTAATGAAAAATGGAGTTGTCTCCCTTTAAAAATCACTTGTATACCATTTGACAATAGTTTTTTGTTAATCGTTAGCTTTCAATAGTCTTCTTGTTGTTTTGTTTTTGCTTTCAAGAAATGATTTCCCTGGAATTCCAACACAAAGAATCATTCAAGTCATCATCTAATTTAGTACGTATTTAACAAAATTTTAATGTGAAGGTCAGACCAATTGAATGGTTTTGTTCAATAGCTCAATAGAATAATAACAACAACAGAGGACATTAACTAAAGATTATGCACTCAAATAGCGGTAAATCATCGTTTGTTAAAGAAAATATTTTCGAAAATCATTCGCAATAAATTATATGAAAACCTAGTCTCTATAGAGGTTTCTGAGATGTTTTTCTAACATAATTTTTGCAAAACAATATTATTTGAAAACCAAAATGAAAGTTACTTCTTTGGTTTTGGAAAATTTCAATAGCAAACACAATTACTAGTACAAGCTAGAGGGTATACACTTCAAATACTTGAAGGTAAAATATAACATGAAACCAATTGATTTACCAAATACTTAATCCTGTAGCTTACTATAATGCCTATTTCTCCACTTGACACGAACATTATAAAAAAAAATTAAAATTTGCTCAACAATTGCTAAACGCTTCTTACTAAGAGGTTCTTCATTTTCATTTTAAGTAGTTCAATGCTTGTAACTACAACCTGCACTAATTAGATGAATAGATTTCAATGTTGCTAAACGTTCTTGTTTCTTCTTCTCCTTTACCTAACGTTTACGATTATAAATGGATTCAGAACTCTAATCGATATATATATATATATATATATATATATATGTAAAGTTTATATTGTCTAACAATATGTATAATTCATACGAAAATTGTAGATACGATCACATCCACTATGAATAGCCCATCCTAACCAAAAGGTTAAGTGAGAATCTAGTTGTTAATTTTCTAACTAGTCAACGAAATAATAATAAAAATATTAAGTTGACATCAAGCCATTAATTATTCCAAATTAAAGTATATATACCCTTACACGTGGTGTTCAGCGATACGAGAAGTAGATAACATACGTTGTGTACTATTTCTCGTGGAGAGCTGATTAATTAATTAATTAATTTGTCCTTAGCCATCAACAATTAGAAACTGCAAAAAACAAATTATTGCTATCTCTGAAGGACTTACAAATGTGCATTGTAGAATGGTTTCGACGGAAAAGTTTATA
Source organism: Anisodus tanguticus (assembly GCA_034509755.1). Classification (NCBI taxonomy): domain Eukaryota; kingdom Viridiplantae; phylum Streptophyta; class Magnoliopsida; order Solanales; family Solanaceae; genus Anisodus; species Anisodus tanguticus. Next base: position 19,244,285 of record CM067549.1, read on the forward strand.
TTTAATAATATCTGGTCGATAAGTTGACTTGACTAAATGCTGGCAAAGGTTGTACCTACAGTACTAATTCAACTCCTATTGAGCTGGACGTTAACATTTTTATATGTTTAATTTAATTTAATTTAATTTAATTATGAAATTGTACTGCTCTTAGATAGACTAAAATTGTGCATTATTCAAAATTTTAATTCATCTTCATTATTAATGGGTCGTTTCGTTTGGGAATAAGATCTCATGATAAATTATTCCAAAATTAGTTATCCGGGTATTGTTATACCCTCCCACGAAACAAAAATAACACTGCAATTTTGGAATAACTAATCTTAGAATTAGTTACACCGCAATTTTATTTCCACCAAACGTAAAATAAATTCATCTCAAATTTAATTCCGGAATTAATATCCCTTATTCCTCGTACTATACGAGCCTAAGTGTGTTCTAACTCCGAAATAAACACTTCCTTCATTACTACCTTGAACATGAAACAAAATGTCGGAACAGGTTAAAAAAAGATCGAAGTGTACTCACATGCTATCGAAAAGTTCTTTAAGCATTTATTAATGTTTGCATTAAGGTAGACTGTCTACATTACATTCTTTGGGGTGCGCCAGACCCTACTAACGCGGAATTTTTGTACACCAGACTATGATGTGCAAATCATCTTGCACGTATCTTGACCATTTACTCGACTACCTACTAGCTTTCACTATTAAAATATATTTGGTAATTTTATTCACCAAAGCTTCAATAACATTTTTACAAAAGTATCTACAATTAAGATATATTGGGGCAAATCTAGTATCTTTTTTATAATAATTTATTATATAAATGAGGGGTTTAATTTAGAAAATCTAAAGCAATTATGGAGTATTTTAGTGGCCTTCCTCTTCAGCCGACCATGTGAAATGTTTGAAAACTTTCCCATTCTTGATGATTTCGATTATAAACTTTTGGCTAAAGTACAATTTACTTAAAGGATTTATTTCATACAAGTTGAATTAATGCAATTTAAAAATATCACACAAGCTGACAAAATAATGTACAACCTACAATGCACAGGTTACATACTGTAAACTACAAAAAGAAAAAAAGAAAAAAAGAGAGAGGTGGGGTGGGGTAAAATGTGGGACCGGAATCCCACTCCTGTTGAGGAATCATTGAACCCAACTATGGAGCTCTTGAAATAAGAAAAAGCCAAAACAGCACATTATCTTTATCCATTACCCACTCACCACAACTAGCTACTATTAAAAAAAATATATTAGTCTATATTGTAATATATTATTATAGAAGTCTCTTAAATAATTTTTTTACAATAGAATTAACAAAGTAATAAGGCATAAGTATAACTAATTACTTTCCTGGCTTCATTTTATGTGGTCCTTTTTCTTTATCATGTTTCAAAAAGAGTGATTTATTTGGTCAAACTTTTAAATTTATTATTTAAGATAATAGTTTTAGAAAATATATTTGAGAGTAGAAAATTGAATTTGATTAATTAACTTGAAAAATAATTTTACAAATATTAGAACGGAAATTTGTGTTTGACCAAGGTCCTATAAATACTTTTGGAAAAAATTATTTTTTCAGCTTCTTAAAAACAACTTTTGCTAATAATTACTAATAAAAAATATCCTAAAAATTTGGCCTAACATCTCAACTCTAATAATAAGCCCTTTTAGCTTCGCAAAATCTTAGCCAGACAAGTTATAATACTTTTTTATATGAAAATAATTTAATTTTGAAATTTTCATTTGCTTTTAATGACATGCATGATCTCAATAATCCTTTTTATGTTGGTGGAGACTCATATAGTGGAATTACTGTTCCTATTGTTCTTATCCAAGCAAATTTGATCTAAAATCAAGCGACCCCACTATTCCCCCGGCAACCCCACTGTTTTTCCCCATCTCCGTCGAACACCATACCTCCAGAAATCACCACAACGCCGCCACCACCATCACCAGATCTGCCCAGCCTCACCCCTATACTCCACCATCTTCTTCCTCTCTCTCACTGTCTCGACGCCCCACACCACCACAGCGTCAGTCCCCTTTTCATTTCTCCGCTCACCTATCAAGGTGGAGGTAATGTCTGTGTACACTCTACCATCCCCAGACCGACGGTGTGGATTTCATTGGGTATGTTATTGTTGTTTTAATGACATGCATAATATAAGTGTACGTTAGCCATCAAATAAAATGATTGGAAGAAACATTAACTAATGGATATTCCTATTTTAATAGTATACTTTTCTATTATTACTATTTTCATGCTCACCTGCAATTTGAGTGGAAAAGATAATTCTTAAATTAGCTTTTACACTTTATTTACATATCTCTTATGCTATTAATTGTTTTAATAATTTCTTATATAAAAATGTCATATAATTAAATCATCAATATATATAATAAAGTTAGGAATAACCAATCATATGTGGCATCTCTCCGTGGCCACCAAATACATTTATCTTTTATCTTCTTTTTTTGACATTTTCTCCATCATTTTTATCATTAACTATATTTAAAAACTCATATAAGGACAATAAAAAAAAGAATTGTAGTAATAAATTAAGAAGATGAAGAGTCAATAACACCACCATTACCTTCTAAATGAATATTAACTTGTAAATGCAAGAAACATATGTATTAAATGTTTAATTAATGACCTCATTTTCTGATAAAAAAATTAATAATGATCAACATTCACAATGTTAATACCAAAATACGTTAAACAAGATATAATGCAATCATAAATAAATTATTTTTTCAATAATAGTTTTGAACCTTTCGTATTTCATTTTATGGAGAAAAAATGAATGTCTGGAGTCTTCATTTTGAGGCAATACTAAACGACGTCATTGTTAAGGATCATTATGGATATAATTATCCTTAATTATCTCCATTATGTAAAATCATCAATTATGTAATTAAAGAGAATATTATGTAATTAGTATGATAGGATGATTAGCATATAGTTAGAATATAATTAGGATAGTCTTCCAAGATCATAGCCATAGATTGATCTTATAGGCTTGTATATATATTGTATTCTTGGTATGAAATAAATCATGGAATGAACTTCCTTCATGGTATCAAGAGCCACAATTTTTTTGCTCTAACCCCCCCCCCCCCTTCATCGACCTCGAGCTTAGCCGAAACCCACTCATTTTTCAACCAAAACCCTACCTAGGGTTTTCTACAAACCCTAACTCTAATATACTACCAACCCCACCCGTCGGCTACGCCAAAACCATCCCTACTTTGGTTTTGTGTTTATTTCTTTTTCTCAACCCTAGCCGACACCATTAGAGTTCCTCCACCAATCACAAAATACCTTTTCCTCCTTTTATTCTTATTTTTTGTGTTTTCGTGGGTAACTATGGCCGACAGACAAAAATTCCATCATGCTCTTGCCGTAAACAACGCCAAGAACTTTATTTTACACTTGAGATGAAAAAGGTCAATACTCCTCTTGGGCGGAGTTATTCAAAACCCATTGCCGAGCATACGAAGTAATAGATCATATCATCCCTTCCGAAGCTTCATCGGACACCACCGGTGTTGAAAAAAAGTTATGGTCTTATTTAGATGCTATAGTCCTTCAATGGATTTACGACACCATCTCTAACGACCTTTTGCGTACCATTTTGGAACCGGACTCGATGGCTCAACAAGCATGAGAGCGTTTGCAAAATATTTTTCAAGATAATAAACTTTCTAGGGCGGTATATCTTGAGAACCAATTCACCAACGTCAAATTGGATGATTTCTCAAATGTTTCCACCTATTGTCAAGAGTTGAAAATGCTTGCCGACCAACTATCCAACGTTGGTGCGCCGGTGACAAATCAAAGGTTGGTGCTTCAATTAATTACAGATTTGAATGAATAATATGATGGTGTTGCGACGTTCATTCAACAAAGTAACCCATTACCACCTTTTTATGAGGCTCGTTCAAGGTTGATTATTGAAGAAACCCGAAAGGCTAAACAAGTAGCAACGACGACAAACAACGTCGGCACCGTCCTTATTTCCACTAACACGACGGAGGAGGTTTTTGGACCTCAAATTTATGGTACGGAAATACATCAAAGTCGTAAGAATAACTGACCAAAAAGGGGTCAAAACCACAACAACAACAATAAACGAAAAAATAATGGTGAAAAAAAGAGGGGCCGGAACGCTGGAAATTTTTCCGGTGGAGGGCTTGGCCGCGGGCAAAACCGTCCTCACTAGGAGCCGCCGCAGCAGGGAGGCATCGGCTAGTGGAGCCAGGTCCTGTCGTGGGCCTTGAACCCGCAATAGTGGGGCCCACCGTACTTCTTTTCGATGACCCATTGGGCTAGGCCCAACAACCAAAATAGGCAGCCCAGAATTTTAGGAAACCAACCACCGCAAGCCTTTATGGCCCATGGCCCCTCGACGTCAAGTTATGTCCCCACGAATATTGAGTATGCCATGAACAACATGAGTCTTAATGTTCTTGATGATTCTTGCTACATGGACATGGGGGCCACGTCACACATGATGACATCTCAAGATAATCTGTCGTCTTATTTGAATATGAACACTAATAAAAAATATTATTATTGGCAGTGGACAGGAAATTCCGATTCGTGGTATTGGCCAATCAAATCTATCACCCCCACCCACCCCTATAGTTAAAAAAATGTCCTTCATGCCCCTAAACTTATTTAGAATTTGGTATATGTGCATCGGTTTACCACTGACAATAATATTTCTGTGAATTTTGATCCGTTTGGATTTTTTGTGAAGGATTTTCAGACGGGGAAGCCACTAATGAGATTTAATAGCACTGGAGATTTGTATCCCATAACCACTCTCATCAACAACCAAGTTAACTCTCCATCGGCCTTTTCTGCTTTTTCACCTGATTTATGGCATAACTGTTTGGGTCACCCGGGTGCACCGATGTTGGATTTTCTTGAAAGACATAATTTTTATTCTTGTAACTGTAGTGTGGACTCACATGTTTGCCGTTCTTGCATTTTTGGGAAGCATGTTAAATTTTCATTTTCTTTATTTACTTCACAAACTATTAAGCCATTTGATATTATGCATTGTGATGTGTGGACATCCCCGGTTTTGAGTTCGGCAAGTCATAAGTATTATATGCTCATCTTGGATGATTATACAAATTTTCTATGAACATTTCCCATTGGAAAAAAATCACAAGTCCCCACTGTTTTTAAACAATTTAGTATTTTCATCCAAACCTAATTTGAGAGATCCATAAAATGTTTTCAATGTGACAATGGAAGGAAATTCATAAATAACACTTTCAATGATTTTGTCAACAAAATGGGGTGTCATTACGTCTCTCATGTCCATATACTTCTCCCTAAAATGGAAAAGCCGAAAGAAAAACCCGAACAATCAATAATATGATTCGTACACTACTTGCACACTCGTCCACACCACCGTCTTTTTGGCATCATGCTCTTCAAATGGCCACCTATCTGTTGAAAATTCTTCCTAGCAAGTTGCTATCAAACAAATCACCACCCAAATGTTGTACCATTGTATTCCATCATACAACCATTTAAGGATTTTCGGGTGTTTATGTTATCCCTTATTTCCATCCACCACCATAAACAAGCTCCAAGTCTGGTCCACTCCTTATGTTTTTTTGGGATATCCACAAAATCATCGAGGTTATAAGTGTTATGATATGTCTAATGAGAAAATTATCTTATCTCGTCACGTTATTTTTTATGAGTCCACATTCCCGTTTACTACATCTCAAGTGGCATCTCCACTTTCATATGGATTTTTAGATGTAGGAATACATCCGATTTTGAACCACCATTTCAATACCCAATCTGTTAGTGCCCTGGCTGGGCCGACCCAAACTGGACAATCACCACAGTCGGCCCAACACCGAAATGGAACTGGGCCAGATCGAGATTGGGAGCCCACTGCCCCTTCCTTGGCATCATCAGCCCAGTCCAGTGCTCGTCACTGCGAGACCCAACATGCTTCACCAAATAGTCCGCCAGGCCCAACTTCACAAGCCACTATTCGGCCCATCCCAATTACCCCACCTCGATCCAGTCCGCCACCCACCGACTCAGTGACCTAGTCTACTGTCCCGGTCCCCTATCGAAACATTGAAACCCGTACCATGCACTGGAATTTTTGGTCTAAGCGTCATTTTAACATAACTTCTTCAGTTCAACCATCTCCACTTCCAAAAAATCACAAAGCAGTCCTATCCGACCTGAATTGGAAAGCTGCCATGCTAGACGAAATTGATGCTTTTATTAAAAATAAGACGTGGGAATTAGTGTCCCATCCATCTAATGCGAACATCATACAATCTATGCGGATTTTTTGTCATAAAAAGAATTCTAATGGCTCTTTTGCGAGACACAAAGCTCGTCTTATAGGTGATGACATGTCTCAGTAGATTGGCGTGGATTGCATGTTTCCCATGCTAATGAATATGAAGGTTGCATATTTTTGAGATGAGAAGGTAAGCAAAGAATTCTTTTCTATAAACATATTAATTATTTTTATTTAACTATCCAACTATTTGTCTCTTCACCTTATGATATTCTAATATTTTTGTTGCTATTTTGAATTTGGTACTATAACTCCCGTTTATTCATAGAATTTTTCACTCTTTTTTTAAAAGTAATTCAAAATAATGTTTGGTATACAATATTAGATTCATTATTTTAAATTTTCTTTGAAGGTAAAGAGCAATTCAAAAAAGTCAAGTAATACTTCAGAGTAAGAGAAATCCTGAGGTCATGGAGACAAGCCTCTTCTAAAGTCGGCTGAAGAAGAGAAAACCAAACGGATAAATATAGTAATGAAGTAGCTAAATCATGTAGAAGAAAATTATGTAGAGATGGACTCCATTTTCTTTGTAAGATATTTTTCAAGACTTTTTTTAATTTGCTTTTTCCCTGTTTAGTTTTTTACTATAAGAACACAAACCATGTTGGTTATTCTCCTATCCTTCTCAAAGCAGCAATTTTCTTTGATTAATCTTAAAATCTAACATTAGTACAAAACTATATAGAATATTATTTTCCAGAGCTATTATGTATAATATTGTTGTTTCTTAATTAGTAATATAATATGTAGATCATAGCGTGTCAGTTATTTTATATGAATGTTAAACATGTCATAAAACTAAAAAAAAATATTGTTGAAATTTATGATCTTAAATATGCGATGAATTTTTTATTAGGTTAAAATCATGCCATTAGGAGTAAAATAAAAAATTTAAACCAAATCATATTTCCCTTTATAAATTTATGTATTATATGATCTTATCACAATATATATATATATATATATATATATATATATATATATATGAGAGGGAAAATTATCTATTTGTACATATGCACATATATAGATCGCTCCAACGTTTTTAATGACATCCAATATTACAAAAGAAAAAAAAAAGAAGCATTAACACTGACATGAATTAAAACTCAAAATCCTATTTATTTGGATTGAAACACTAAAAAAAATTTAGAATATTTTTAGCGTTCGAATATTTAAAAATTAGTTTTGTAAATTTAATGAGGTATTTTATAACTGTGCGAAGCGCGAACAAATTCACTAGTTAACGATATAAAGTTATCTGCATCAAAACTTGCCGTATCAAGTCAAGAAATATAAACTATATGTTTGCATATACACTTTTAACATTTCATTATAATTATAGAATTAATTAATGCTTACTTTAGTTAATGTTTACTTTTTCGAATGCATGCTATCATGTCTTATTCACTTTTAATATCATCATTTTCATAATGTTTTAAATTTTTTCCGAATCGTTTCTCTTGCTTGTTTTACTCTTGCTTTGTTTTTGTTTTGCTTGTGCTTATGCTCTGTCTTGAGCCGGGCGTCTCTCGAAAACAACCACTCTACTTAACCAGATAGAATACTTTACACTCTTCAAACTCCACATCGTGGGATTTCACGGTTATATTGTTGTTGTAGTAGTATTAGAATTAATTACTAGTTCATTTCATTATGTGTAACCCCCATCCTACGCCGCCTCTTGGCGGTTTATTTATACACACACATAGTACGTACACACACCCGTGGTCTGAATTCTCCAAAGTCACCTTCACGCTTTCCGCACTCTCTCTCGATTAGTACCAGAAAATGAGCTCTGCGTCGTTCTTCGTCTCTTGAAGCTCTTTGCAGTACTCATTTACTTTCTTAATTGCGAAGGAGTTGAATTATGGACGCTAAACAATTCGAAGTTTACAAAAGTTCTTTCCTTTGAACCCCTCTCTCTCTCTCTCTTCATCAAACAATTAGTTACTAGCAAGTAAGTGTTTCCTTTCCAATTTTATTTTATCGATTATGCTAGTGTGGTGGAAGCTATCTTTGATTCGTCTGATACAGCTGTTATTAAGTGTCCCACGTCAGAAATAGAATGAAAACATAAACTCATGTACTTGGACAATACTCACTCTACCGCTACCTTTTGGGTTGAGTTAGGTCCAATATATATTAACTAGTACTATTCACTTTAAATACACCTGAAATGTAGTATTTAAATACTGTATTTCACATGAAATTAAAGTGAAGTATTTACAGTTACTGAATTGTGTTCAGTTGTTCAATTTTTGACTTCAAATTGTGCGAAATAAGTAATAAAGAGTCGACTGTTGATCTCTTTAACAACTTCAATTTACAAGTTAGTCTGAATTAAATTTAGGAAAATATATATATACACATTAAGTTGCAATTATTTGGTGAAAAATGAGAGAAAGATGGAACTTTAGAAATGATTTCATGTTTTTTACTTGGTCTCGGTAGTTCTCTCCTCTCTACTTCCAAAGGTAGGTAAGGTGCGCGTACACTCTGCCCTCCTAGACTCCACTAAATGGGATTTCATGGGATTGTTGTTGATGTTGTACTTGGTCTCAGTAGGATAAAAAATTCAAGAAATTAATATCTTCTCTTTTGTCTCCAAAGTGATAGATTAGCACCGCGAAACCACAATTCAAACTGCAATACCACAATTTTAATATTTGAAATTATTTAGAAAATACATTTTCTTTCAACTAAATTGAGTACACTTTTGCTTTGATTTTTAGTGGTAAATTGTGTCTTCTTCCTTACTATCTGTTGTTGTAGTCAATTCTTGTGTTTTATTTAGTCCAAAGTTAAGCACGTTCAAGAAGCTAAACGCCTTTCTGAATTTTTTTTCTTGGTGTAAAGACTGGAGTATAAATTATGTAGATCTGTTTTGGATTTTATTAGCTCAAGTTTTGTATATCTTATGGATGCTTTTTTTGTAAAGATTGGGATGTAATTGTAGTTGCTTCATCCCTAAAAAGGGGGGAAAAGTGCAGATATTTACAAACTTTGAAAAGTTGATTTCTTCAAGTAAACTGGAATCTACTTTTTCTGAAGAAACTACTAATCTCTTTGACCTCCAGTCTTAATTCTTTTACAATTCCAAAACAATTTGCTTGTTTCTCTACCAAAGGTAACTGACTACAACAACAACAACAACAACAATATACCCAGTGTAATCCCACAAGCAGGGTCTGGAGAGGGTAGGATGTACACAGAGTAATCCCACAAGCAGGGTCTGGAGAGGGTAGGATGTACACAGACTTTACCTCTACCTTTGCGGGGTAGAGATACTATTTTCGATAGACCCTCGGCTCAAAAGAAATGTAATCATTACAACCAACAGTAACTGACTAGTAGATGAAAATATTGACTAGGTTTTCGGTCAGAAATAGTTCTGAAGAAAGATATGTATTAATTGGTGTTGTCCATTATTCCTCCCTAAAGAGAATATTGTTGTTGTTGTTATTTTTTATATTTATTAGATATATATTAGTATATTTTTTTTACTGTGGTGCCGGGGCCAGCTTGCGCGCACCCCGACTAATTCCACGGGATACCTGCCACCTCCCACCAACAACAACGGGTACCAAGTAACTCTGTCCACCAAGGCTAGAACAAATAGGAAGAAATCACCTAGTGTTTTGTCTTTGCTGGGAATTGAACCTGAAACCTCATGATACTTAACTCACTTCATTGACCACTAGGCCACACCCTTGGGTGCATATTTATTGTATATTTAATTTTTGACTTCATTTTTTTTAATTTCCTTGCAATTATCTGGAGGATTTGTTTGTCATCGTGTGAATTTTCTCCTTACAGTTTATCTCGTAGCTCTGGCTTCTCTCTCGATTATCTAGTGGAAGCACCAAGTCGCTCTGGATAGGATTGAGGCTTCTTCTCTGCTTTTCTTGTCCGTTGTTCAGCATTTACTGCATTATTTGCTTCTCTGTTGGTGTTGAAGTGATGGACGCATTCTCAGCCTTGCTTTCTTCTTAATTTCCTGCACTAAATCCATTTCTTATGCCCTTTGCATCAATTTGCTTTCTAATAGTTGGAGAGATCATCAAAAGAATGGACATGTTGCTTTTGACTTCAAAAGAGCCCCCAATGAAACGCAGAGCTGGTTTGTTCATAGTTCAGGCTGGACGAGGATCATATCGGGCAAGTTAGCCAGTTGGTGATAGACTGGGTTGCTATTATCTGAATTTTTGGAGCTTTTGATTTATTTAGAATAAAGAAGAATGAGGGCTGCTTCCTTGAGGCATTTCCTGGAAAGTCTCTGCTTCAAGTCTCCATGGAACTACGCAGTGTTCTGGAAGCTTCAGCAGCAGTTCCCTACGTAAGTTGTTTCTTAGCCCATTCCAGTGTGACAGCTCTAGTAAAACATGGACAGAAAAAAGAAGTGTAGTTTCAAGGAATCTGAATTATTTTGTGGTCACAAGCGTATGTTTCCGCAAGCTAGCATACTTGATTTGGATCCATATGAAGTTCCTACAGGAGAAAATACAATGCTATACACCTTTTTGATGACATCCATCTTTCTGTATTTGCAAAGACTTTCTTTCATTCTATTTTCTTTTTTGCAGCCCACGAAGAAAATGGGCTACTCTATGTATCTGTTTAATATTTGTCTTTCTACTTATTGTTTTGCCTTCGTTTAGTATTGTTCGAATTCCGTTTTCCCTTTCTTTCTCCATGAAACTGAATAAAAAATGTACTGCATTAGCAGCATTTTACTAGATCAGCTTATTTTGCAGAGGACTTGGTCTTAGATGGTTTATAATCTGTACATGCACTGAATGGTTGACATTGGTTGCTCACTTACATTTGCTCGACTTATTTTGGCAGGGTTTTGACATGGGAAGATGGATATCTGGACATTCCGTGTGCTAGAGAACCTTACGAAAGTCTAATTGGCAATTATTACAGCAACAACTTGAATGAGTTATCCCCGAACTGTGGATCAAGATCACATAGTGGATATTTGGGTGAACATCCAATTGGCTTAGCCATGGCTGAGATGTCAAGTACTTATCACGTTGCAGGAAGAGGGTAGATCATTGATTTCTCTCTTTCTGGCTTCTGTTATTTCTCTAATTTGTTATTGAAATAGTAGCATAATTAGGCTCTTTATTTTAAATAGCTTCATAAAGATTGTCTTTTAGCTGGCTAGCAGTTTCATTAGATGTTGTGGGCTGGAGGTAAAATTAGTGTTTTTTACTCTTGCCAATCTAAGAACAATTAGACGTTATGCCACCATAGTGGATGAGTGAAATCCATACTGATCTGTGAATTTCTGCAATTATAACCAATATTTTCTCTTTATTCTTGATGGTTGTTTAACACCACTTGCTTAGTTTGTCTGGCTTACTCTAGATGTGTGGTCAAGTTTGGATCCCCATTGCATGGTTATCATCTTTATACTTACCCATGATCCTGATAAGCTGAGAGCTATTTTTGTCGTCCAGCTGCTTTGCTTGTATGAGACCAAGAGTCAACTTTAATGTTTCACTTATATGTCTCTTGTTGAAATTGAAACAGGGTGGTCGCTCAAGTGGCATCTTTGGGCATTCCACGCTGGATTTCTTCCGACAGTCTAGAACCTGCAGAGCTCAGCTTTGGTTCTGTTGGTGAGGTACATATTAAGTTTGACATCTTCGCTTCTGGAAAATGTAGTTTATGGTTAACTTTTTGGTTTTCTTCTCAATTGAGATGAGCATGTTACACTTAAACACTCTGTTAACGAGACCAACATTGGTGTGGCTTTATGAAATGCTGTTATTCTGCCCCCCATTAGCTGGACAAAGTTGTCCATTTCTTTTTATAGTAATGCGATCACTTTGCAGACCTAACTTTTCTTCTTTAATGATAGTTGGATAACTGATTCTGACCTCTCCTTTGATGTAGAACAAAATGATGTTTAGAATTATGGATAACTAATCTCTCAAATTCTATTTCTTGGATTGAAGCATTATTGATGGATTGATTGATTGAAATTTGTTGCAGTGTCCAGATGAGTGGATGCTTCAGTTTGTCGCTGGCATTAAGGTGAAGTTGGTGTAGCATGCTTAAATTTGAGGCGGTTTTTATTCATCTTTTGTGTTTACAGTATTCCTTAGCTTAGCCACATAAAATATCTTTCTTTTTCAGACTATATTGCTGGTACCTTGTATTCCTTACGGTGTTCTGCAACTAGGATCAATGGAAACGGTATGTCATATTTTCTATATCACAATATATTGGATCTGTTTTTGCCAATGTGATTTGCAAAGCTGTGATGCTCATCTAATGTAAACTTCTGGAGCATATGTAACTGTAAAATAATATTTCAGTCATAATTTCTAAGCTTTGGGGTGGCCATAGAACTACAGATCCCTCATTTACTCTTTTTTTTCTGTGCCTTGCATTGTATATGTGCTTACATGCAGCAGTATCTTTATACGGTTATTCACACGATACTGTGTTTCTTTCAAGAAATCAGGTAGCTGAAAATGTGGAGATGGTGACCAATCTAGCTGAAGTATTTGATGCCCATTTCAAATTTGTGGAGAACTTTTTACCTGGTGGAGAAAGCAGTGAATTTCTTTTACAGTCTAGTATCTCAGAGAGTTTGAATATACCATCTGCAACTACCGCAGATAAGGTGAATGAAGATGATGTAGCTGCTGATATACCAATTCTGAAGGATCACAAATTGTCAGCTGCATTTCCGATGACTTCATTAATTGAGGTTCAACATCCCTTTCAAATATCTGGACAACGCATGCAAAATGTCCTCGAGAATGAAAATAAAAGCAAAATTGGCAAATTTGTTGAAGACATGCCAACTGTCCTTGAAAATGCAAATGAAAGCGAAATTGGAGTGCAACATGCAGACATGATTAATCTAGTGAAGCAACTCGCTCATGAATATTCTGATGATAATAGATCAGGGATAACAGAAAACAGCTTGGGTAGATCTTCTTGCCATGCAAAAGATGTAGATGCCTTTTCTTACTCTAGCTGCAATGTCGATGGAGTCAATGTTTCCAATGAGGTAGATTTTTACTTTGATGGATACATGCTAGATCCACAATCTCTTGGAATGGATTGCAGTGACACTTTTCCTGGAAATGCTAGTAATTCTTATAGCTGCCTAACAGAATGTGAACTATACGAAGCCCTTGGAAGTACAATTCACAACAACTTGTCTGACTTTAGCGCAAATACTGCTAGCAAATCCATCTGTACCGCAGATCATATGTTTAATATTGAGCCATTGTTTGGAGAATCTAACGGGCGTCTGAAAGAAGATAATGCGGAGAATCTTCTGGAAGCCGTTGTTGCCAGTGCTTTCTGTTTTTCTGATGATTATTCACTCCACCAAATGGCTGGCCTGGAGTCCTTAAACATGCCATCAGTAAAACCTGTCCCTTTATGCAAAAGGCAAAAACAATCTACAGAAAGTGCTTCGGTTGGAGAGGATGCAGTTACACAGAGCACTCTTACATCAACTTCTGCTGGGGCAGACAAATATGCTTCGACTAACTGTTCACATTCTGCTTCATTTGATTGTGTTGTCAGTGCATTTAATGAGGGGCAGCATCAGACAAAAGTCTTTAGCTCTCTGAATTGTCATAAGGAGCCAAAGATATCTAATACCAACAAGAAAAGGAGACGGTCAGGTGATAGTCATAAGCATAAGCCCAGACCACGGGATAGACAATTAATTCAGGACCGGCTTAAAGAGTTGCGTCAACTTGTCCCTAGTGGTGCCAAAGTAAGTGGTAACTTCACCTTAGTTATGTTAGGATGCTTTCCTTGTAGTTACCAGAAAAAGGGATGCTTTCCTTGTACCTTGGCTTAAAATAACTTTTTGTTTCCCCCCTGCAGTGTAGCATTGATGGTTTACTAGATAAAACCATAAAGCACATGCTGTTTCTGCGTAGTGTTACTGATCAGGCTGATAAACTAAGGTACCAGGCTCACACAGAGGTAATCATTTTGTGGTTCATATATTTATCTATTATGTACTTTGTTTTTGGTTGCGAAGTGTTTTACAAGAAAGAGTGCAGTGTGGTCTGTCTTCGGATAAACAATTAAGTTCCAATTTTGAAAGAGGGACACTCCATGTATCTTCATGTCCATTTAGAATAAGAAAACGAAACATACCATGAATGCAATACCACTCTTTTTCCGCGAGTCCAATATTCCATCAGGTCTTAATGTCATAAATCCATAAATGTACTGCAGGTAGCTCCTGACAAGAGCCTTCAGTCACCTGAAGTAAAAACTAGTAACCAACAAGGCACCTGTTGGGCTCTAGAATTGGGAAGCGTGGACCAGATATGCCCAATAATTGTCAAAGATTTGGAATACCCTGGACAGATGCTTATAGAGGTATATCATATCGCTTCACTAGTCCTTGTTTCTTTCTACTTTTCGGGTTTTAAAAGAATTTCCTGATTTGGCACCACAACGAGTGTGAGTGAGAGATCAGTATTCCTGACATCCTTATTATGAAATTTTGAGCTGACATAAATTTCAAACAGATGATGTGTGACGACCATGGACGTTTCTTAGAAATTTCTGATGTTATTCACCGTTTGGAGCTGACGATTTTGAAGGGTGTGATGGAAAAACGTTCAGAGAGCACCTGGGCTCACTTTATTGTTGAGGTAGTCTCTTCTCTTCATAGATATAACATTTCACAAGTTTAAATCCTTTATTCAGAATAGATAAGAAACACTCACATTATTATGACAAGTGATTGAGTTCAGTAATTCTTCATATAAAACTTTACGGATGTAGTAATATGGAAAAAAAAGGGCAGGGCAGCCCGGTGCACTAAGCTCCCGCTATGCGCGGGATCCGGGGAAGGGCCTGAACACAAGGGTCTATTGTACTCAGCCTTACCTTTCATTTATGCAAGAGGCTGTTTCCACGGCTTGAACCCATGACCTCCTGGTCACATGGCAACAACTTTACCAGTATCACATGGATGTAGTAATATGGAGAAGACAAAAATTGTTTCAAGCACCTTTAATGTTCGAACTTAATTAACAAGATGAGGGAAATGGCAGTATACTTGTACTGAAATATTTTTCGTACTTGCTAACAGGCTTCAGGAAGCTTCCATAGACTGGACATCTTCTGGCCACTGATGCAGCTCATACAGCAGGTGCCAAGTTCTTTTTCACGCAAAATGTAGTTGGTTTATTGAATTATGAGGAGATTTGACGGTTGGGAGCTCTGTAATGAACCTGAATTTATCTTCTATTATTTGTATGTACCAAATTGCATCTGTTATAGTTTACCTTGAACGTGTGATATTAGTATGTAACCATGTTTCTGAAAGCTTGAATCCACTGAGTTTGACAAAGCCTATTATCCTTTTTTCTCTTTTTCCCAATTTCTGTAGCACTCCCTAAATTTTGTGTTCATCCAAAAAGCTACTGCATTCATTTTAAAACTAATAATTTTTTATCCATATTAATTTAGCATTAATATAACATTGTAATTCACAGTACATAACGATATTCTCTGTAACGTAAACTAATAATCTTATGTGTTGAAATTGTTCAGTATAGTCCAGGTTAATGTACTTGAGTTAGTTAAATGCAGCTGCAGTTAGTTGCAAGTTAGAGTTAGTTCCGGCTCAGTGTAGTTAGTTGATTGAGTCAATGCATGATTAGTTTGTTATTAGATATTTTGTAGATTGCCAACTGCATTGTATATAAAGCAGTGTGTGCACAATGTAATAGCTAAGTCATTCATTTCTTCCTTCCTCATCTCAATCCAAATATCTTCTTCCTCTCTTCTCTAGAACTTTCCTCCATCTTACTTCCTTCTCATTCAAGTTACAGTTTTGTTGTGTAAGAGTTTGAGACTAGCTGCTATGGCAACTGGTTAATTCCGGTTCAATGTGCTTATTTTCAATGGAACAGTGAAATTCATCATGGTATCAGTGCTTAGGTCGAGTGGATCTAGTATTTCCTTTCAGTTTTGAGACTACTAGAAAAGGAACGAGAGATTCATCGCAAATTCAGCAAATTTTTCATCGCCAATTCATCATTTTTTCTTCGAGCAAAATCTCATATTCATGGAGAATACAAATACATCTGTAGATAATGCAACAGTTAGATCTGTAGAAAACACGATGATCGATTACAATCATCCATTGTACCTACATCCTTCAGATGCTCCTGGTTCACTTCGATAGAGATTCAGCTAACAAATATGGAAAACTACATGCTATGGAGTCGCGCGATGAAACTTGCACTTGTAGGAAGAAATAAGCTAAGTTTTATTGATGTTCTATTATGAAGAGTGACTATCAAGGAGATTTGCAGAAAATGTGGGAAAGGTGCAATGCTATTGTAGTTTCATGGCTCATGAGTAATGTGCAGTCAGGATTGCTTAGTGAAATACTTTTCAGATCAAATGCATTTCTGATATGAAAGGACTTAGAGAGGTTTGATAAAGTGAACAATTTGAGAGTATATCTCTTTGTGCAAAGAGATAGCCACAGTAGTTCAAGGTGTATCATATGTTTCAGTGTATTATTCTAAGTTGAAGGATCTTTGGGATGAATATTGCTCAATTATTCCTCTTCCCATGTGTGGTTGTGAGAAGTCGAAGGACTTTGTGGTACATCAAGAGAGGCAAAAGTTGTTCCAATTTTTAATGGGACTCAATGATGGATATGCTCAGGCTAGATCACAAATTTTGATGATGAATCCTGAACCTAGTGTAAATCAGGCATATGCCATGATTATACAGGATGAAAGTCAAAAAATGTTGATTGGAAGCAATTGTGTGACTGCTGAGAGAGTTGATCCTATATCTTTGTATACAATTAGAGGCTCAGGATTTGGATCTTCAGGATCAGGACAATCATATCAAAAGATCCTACTGTGATTTTTGCAACATGAAGGTCACACTAGAGCTAAATGTTACAAATTGATGAAGTGTGATTTTTGTAAACAGAAGGGGCATGTCAAAGAAACTTGTGATAAATTGATTGGATATCCAGAGAATTTCAAAGGGAACAAAAAAGCAAATGTGGTAACACATCCACTTGCAGGACAAAATGTGGGATATAATCATGGAAGGACCAATGCTGAACATGCACCAGCATTAGCACCAGTCTTTAGTCAAGATCAGTACAATCAGCTTTTGACTATGCTGAACAGGTGCACAACTAACGATATCAGTGCTAACTTTGCAGGTAATCCCAACCTTGCTGCTAATGTAGCAGGTAATGCACTCTCTGATAGAGATAATTGTCTCGAGTTGATTAAGTGAATTATAGATACTGGAGCTACTAATCACATGATTAGTGATAAATGTTTGTTGAAAACTGGAATACCAGTAGATGATGCAGGAAAGGTACAATTGTCAACAAGAGAATCTGCTAATATTTCTCACATAGGGAATTGTCAGTTGACATGAGGTGATGTCATTAATAATGTGTTGTGTGTGCTAGCATTTAAGTTCAATCTTTTGTCTATATTAAAATTGACAAAGGAGCTAATATGTCGTGCAATGTTCTTCCTGATTTTGTTCCAGGATCTCTCCACTGACAACGTGAGGGAGATTGGTAAGGAACAACATGGATTATATGTGATGTATTTTCAGAAGGGGCAATGGCAGGTTGCTGAGAGGACATTACTTGCAGTACAGAAGATTAGCATCTGTAGTTGCAGAGATAGTTTGGCCTATTGGTTTGTTCAGAGTTAAGAGTACCTATTCAGCTGCCTGTTAGTGTTTCTTGTGACAGTAAATCAGCTATACAAATAGTTGCTAATCCAATATTTCACGAACGCACAAAACACAAGACATTGACTGTCATTTCATTAGAGAGAAGATTCAGCTTGGTTTGATTCAAACTGCCTACTTAGCTTCTGCAGAACAACCAGCAGATATCCTTACTAAAGGATTACTTGCACCTCAGCATGCTTATTTGATGTCCAAGCTAGGACTCGAGGATATTTTCATACCTCCTAGCTTGATGGGGGATGTTGAGTATAGTTCAGGTTAATGTACTTGAGTTAGTTAAATGCGGCTGCAGTTAGTTGCAAGTTAGAATTAGTTCCGGCTCAGTGTAGTTAGTTGATTGAGTTAGTGCATGATTCGTTTGTTATTAGATATTTTAGTTAGTTATTAAATATTTTGTAGATTGCCAATTGCATTTTATATAAAGCAGTGTGTGCACAATGTAATAGCTAAGTCTTTCATTTCTTTCTTCCTCATCTCAATCCAAAATATCTTCTTCCTCTCTTCTCTAGAACTTTACTCCATCTTACTTCCTTACCGTTCAAGTTACAGGTTTGTTGTGTAAGAGTTTGAGACTAGCTGCTATGACAGCTGGTTAATTCCGGTTCAATGGAACAGTGAGATTCAGCAGAAATAAATCTAAGAAATACCTATCTTGATTCCATCTCCAATCAAACAATACCAAACAAATTAGAACATAATTTTTTTTTTAATTTAAAAGCTAAAGTCGCGGTCCCCTAAACTTGCATCTTCATTTGACAGCTCAACGGACCCTTTTTTTTCCTATTAGACACTCTAACCTTGTCAAATATGTACCTATTAAACAAAAAAATGCTACTGATTGAAAAAACTCGGTGCGTGCAACTTACCCTCAGATATTGTGGGAAACAGATAAATGAAACAAGAGATAACAATAAAAAAAACACCTGAAGTATCTTTTGTGATTTTCCTACTTGAACTATAAGGTGTTTGTGTTTCCTACCTGAATTATCAATTATTTATCACAATACACCTTGCCTAGTACTATATATATTGTATTATAATTTTTTTAACTAGTATATATATTATTCTATGCATATATTGTACCATTGTATATTACATATATCATTATAGAGTATAATTATTTGACATGTATTGTAATTTTGTATACTATATACACACACTAATTCCTACTATTATACTCACAAATGTATTGCTATCATCTTTTCAATTACATTTACTAATTCGAATATACCATGTAAACTTTTAGTATTTTAGACTTGAAAACAGCAGTAGTGTGAAAAAATAATAACACATGCTTAGATAGTGTTAAATGTACAGATGTAATAAATATAGTATATATTCATATTATATTAACACTTTCTATGTTTGAAAGGTTAATTTAAAGGAAAAGTTGTACAAAGATGAATACGAGGATGAGGTGGAGAATCTTCAAAAGAAAGTACATTTTTGTTTGTTCAAACCGAAAACCCCCTTCAAAAGACGAGCAAAACGTTTCTTGCACATTTTTTTACAAATATGGCTAGGGTATACTATAATATAAAAAATGGACAAAAGAAAAAAATTAGGGAGATAATGAAAAAGGAGGAATATGAGATAGATAAGATTGAGATTGCTAGGGTATACTATAATAAAAAAAAAAATGGAGAAAAGAAAAAAATTAGGGAGATAATGAAAAAGGAGGAACATGAGATAGATAAGATTGAGATTGAGAGATTTTTGGGATGAGATAGATAAGATTGAGATTGAGAGATTTTTGGGATGAGATATATTTGCTTACATTTATTCATTTTTAAAAAAAAGCATCAATGAGCGAGCTTAGAATTCTCAAAATGTTTATCATTGAAGCAAAATGAAAAAGAAAATACATATCCAACAACTATTTTATCATTGATGTGTAACCATTTTTCATTTATAAACGTGATGTTCAAGTCAACTAGCGCATCTTAAAATTACATGCCACCAAAACACCAAGCGTTTATCTCTTAAGAGAATTAAATCTATAATCTCACGGTGCTCAACCCACTTCATTGATCCCTAGACCACCCTTGAGTGCTTAATATTTGAAATTGAATGGCTAGAGTAGTCATAAGATCATCGTCATTCTTCTATCGCCGTGGTCTAGCTGATGCTACTTGCTTGATTAGGAGCCTCCATTATTCATCAATCAAAGAGTTTGAGATTGCTCATCTTTGAAAGAATAATGTAAAAGGCTTTGCGATATTTGGGAAATAATATCGTACTAGTTTTAGGTGAGAGTTTTTCCTCATTTATTAAGTAATTCATTAGGTGAGATATTATAGGAATATAAAAAGTTGTACACAATGTAATTAAAAAGTAAATTTTTTTAATAAATAATATTTATGTAATTTTCAGAAAGTAGATGTAACTTTTTAAATACCTTTTTGAAAAGTTGTATTTGTGTTCTTTCCTCTTATTTTAGTACATGGGGCAGCTCTAAAAGGAAACGTTTCTCTCTGACCCAGCCTTCGCCATCTTCCGCGGCCAAGCTGAAGCTTTACATGGTTCCAGCTTGCCACACTTTCTTAACATGCCAGTAAGATGGTCCATAAAAGAGGAACTTCTCCGATAGTCATAATTGTCTAAACATGCAACTTGCGAACACTGGAAGTCACATACCAGTCCATACCAAAGAGGAAGAAGAGCTTCTCCTGCTCGCAATCTCGAACAGAGTTCTTTTTGTAGCACTTCGACCCCCAAATAAGTCTAAAAACTATGGCATACGTCGGATTCAACTCGAAGAGAATAGGTGAGTTAAATATCTGTTACAATCAACATACTGTACATTGGTCCAACAAATACTACAGCTCTAACAAGATCTCCAGAATCCTGAAAGTAAACATGAGACCTGAGAAATCAATCCAGGTGCGGTGCATGGCACAACCTGATCTTGTGCAAATGACTGTCAGTGGGTTACTTAACTATAGAGGTTTTCTCCAAATAATGGGGAGATCATGGACAGCTATCAGCAAGTAATAGTGTGTGCCACCACCCACACGCTACATTCTTCGGCCTACAATCATCGATGGGTACTTCACAAGGATCGTTGCGGTCAACTGTATCACCTAGGCCAAGCTGGAACAGAAAGGCAAAAGGTTAGACAGAACATGAATGTAATATTTGTGGAAGAGTATTAATCTCTTCCATACCTGACCATACTTGTTCCATCCCCAGCTATACACTTTGCTGTCCTCTAAAAGTCAAAGCAAAAGGCATCTTTAGATTACTAACATATAGCAAACATATTCACATATAATGGCGCTCCCTATTGTCAACCTCTTACTGGAAGCTGATCGATTTAACACACATTTTACAGTGATCAACAGGAAATATGATGTACCACAAGGGTAGGAACCAAGCATATTCAAACTCACTGTCAAAAGCATATTTGCGACTTATAAAATTTCAAAGAAATTTCAATTAGAAATACTAGCTAGTCACAGTTAGACAAGCAATTGCTTCGACTGAATAACATCTCCTCTTCAGATCACCGCAAATGGAATAGCTAGCTAGGTCTGAAATTAAACTCAGTGAATTCAAGTTGTCTTCAAATAAAAAAATAACTCAGGTTGTCCAGTGGATCAGAGACTGAAATGCAACTTCATCTTCTTGATGGTCTCGACACTTACCTGTCATTATGGCGCTATGACGAGCTCCACAAGAGACTACCTTGGCATTCTTGTTTTCCAGTATTGAGGCATCCACAAGTCTAGGTGATGTCTGTAACAGAAATCTCCTGTTGAGTTTCTAGATCCCTCAAATAAAAAAGGTTTACAATAATGCAGCTGCAAAACTGCAAATATGTAGGGAATTATATGGTCTAACTAATTGGCTGTCAGAAATTGACAATGATCTCTTATCCCTCTTAAGTGTCTAGGTACATTCAAAAGCCACACCACCTGGTGGGAATCTTCTTGGATGCGATTTCAACAAATCCCACTTCTTGGCACATATAGTGGTACAACTATAGCCAAACTCTTAGATGAAACCATAATTCAGCCTTGGCTAGATATTATTATTGGACATTAAAACTGTTGAGTCCACAAACAAAAGTTCTAGAAAGACACAAAACAAGTGATAAATCTTGGACGCACCTCTGCATGGTCAGTGCCTGTGCCTAGCCCCAATTGGCCAAACTGATTTCCCCCAAAAGTATAGACACGGCCATGATCACATAAGCACACAGAATGCCATAGTCCACCTGCCACGGCTTCTATTCTAGTGTTCAATAGAGAGGACACACAAGTTGGCCTCAGCACGTCATTTGTATTACCTAATCCACACTGAATACAAAGAATGAGACTAGAGGACTGACATAAAGAAAAGCAGTGAACCATGAACCAGGTATGACAAAGTTGATGCAGGTGCAAATTTTCTGTTGTTTTACATCAATTTTTATACAAGATTACAAGAGTCTGCTAGTTTGAAAAACAAAACGCTATCAAGTGCTAGACATCCTATTCCAGCAACAAAACATATATCCACAACACTATAAGCAAGATGCAGCTCGCTCAAGTTTAATTTCTTTCCAATTCTGAAATTGTAGAGAATAGCATGTGAAGAATTCTTTGAGGGTAACAGAACAAGACACACATCGCATTTGAAGTGTGATGATATGAAACATTTACCTGCCCATACAATCCCCAGCCAAATGTAAGCAGCACCCCAGCATCTGACAATTGAAACAAAGACCCAATTGAGCAGATAGATAAATGACATATCATTCTCAACTTTCAGATGCAAAATGTAAAGACAACAATTTAAGATGGAGTCTAGCTTCCCTTGTAACTGGAGAAACTCAAAGTCATTCAAACTTAAAAAACCTTGAACAGATTTCCAAAAACATTCTTCTTTCCTTCTCACATTGTGCAGCTTAAATTTGTAAGAAAAGTACCCTTATTAAGAGATATTAGATCCTATGCGGTCAACAGAAGTACTCATAATTAGCTCCATGCTAACCTGTGATTACTGCACTATGCCGGCCACCACAAGCAATTCTCTTTATGTAGCTCCCCAAAGCTTTACGTGTCTGACTCCCTGTGGTAATGCTTTCTTGAGGACTTCCGTCCGATCCATGTGAAGATGTATCCAGACATGGTATAAGATGAGGAGAAGCCACTATTTTAATCCTGGAGCCTAAACCAAGCTGTCCTTCACCTCCATAGCCCCAACCCCATACCTGTCCCATATCTAAATCCGGAAAAAATAGGATGCATCAGGTGTCTTGCTTTACATTAAAGTTCTTCCATATCTCCGTACTTCATATGACCTACAAAACTATATGGCGTAACTACAAAGCAACCGACTCCACTTCCAAAATGACGGTAACAGACTACAGCATGCATGGAGGAGTGAGATTACCTGACAATGCTAATGTGTGGCGCCCCCCTGCAGCAACGGAGGTTATCTTCACCCCTGGATCCAGTTCTACGATAGAAGGTGGTGCAGAAAGAGATTCGTCAGCAGGTGGTGGGCTTTCAAGTTCTTGTTTACCCGTCGCTGTTTTTCTCCTCTTTGCAGTTTCTTCAAGTTTTTTATTATCTTGGTGAGCGACTGAACCACCAATTGACTTGGAGCCTTGAGACTGAGGGCACTCTGCTGCAATTGAACTTCCATTACCTTGCTCGGTTAATACTGAACTTTCTTTCCTAACTTCAACACTTCCTCCAGCAGCGAAATTTGCAACAACCTTGGAAGAAGGCACACATTCTTTCCAGCCCCATGTGTACACATCATTCTTTTCTGCAGAAATATAAATATCACAAAAGTTCAAAACCATACGTCTTTGCTATCTTTCATAAGATTTTAAGTAGAAATAAGAAAAGAAAAGATAAGGTTCTGCCAAAAAACAGTCTAAATTAGCTGAAGAAGTGACTGGCAGGTCAGAAATACGGGATGACAGTATATTACCTGTAACAGATACACAATGTGCCCAACCAGCTGCAGCTTTCACGATTGGATCCTCGGTTGGAACTGGAAATGGCTCTGGAGTCTCCTTGATAAATGCAGTAATAGAAGATAACAAATTCAATTCATAGGGAACTATATAACCAAGTCCATGCAACAAATATTTGCCACATTACCCCATGTTTTCCTGAAGTCAAGTAGCTTTGGCCTTGATCATCTGCAGAACCCCACGTGATAAGTTTTCCAGACCCTGCAGCCAATTTATTAAATAACATAGTTAAACCCCAAGATTCAACAGTCACGGAGCTGGCCTCATTTTCATGAAAAAAATCATTGAGAAGGTATAAAAATTAGGATGAAATTGGAATGGACCGAATGATTGAGCTTGGAGGCCTTCATTTCTTATTCTCAAGAAAATGCCCTCTGCCCTATGCTAAATGTATCAAAACAATGACCAATGGACTGGCAAATCAACCAAGGATCTGTAACTCAAACACAAGTTATACTTTTGATAAAAATGGAAAGGTGTTCATGATAAACACTAATCTCAAAGCTCAACGATTAGTTGTTTTCCCTTGGATGCAACTCCTAACCGTTTAATTTTCTCTTATAGCTTGTGTCTCTTCATCGACACCGTACAACGATGCATCTCTTCTAACAAGCAACAATGCTTTGTCAAGTTGTGTTTATATGAACTGCATTCTAATCTTGTGATAGTAGAAATTAAGTCTCAAAGCACAAGGATATTTGTCTAGCCTTGGTAAGGATGTAATGTAGACGAGAAAATGACAAAAATTATCACTTACGTTTTGAGGTGTTATGAGACATCGAGAATTAAAGCAATGATAACGAAAAAGAAGAACACACAATTTTAACGTGAAAACCCTCAAGGGGAAGAAAACCACGACCGTCAACACGACCGTCAGGGGAAGAAAACCACGACTGTCACCACTCTTATTAATCTTAATGAAAGATTTGTTTGCAGAATGAAGAGCCATGTATATATAGGCTACACAAAATCCCAATCCTAGATTTTTAGGATGTCCTCCAATCCTAATCCTAATCATAGTTAATTAGAGTCATGCCCACAAACTTAACAATTCTCCCACTTGGGACTATTCCATCTTCCGCAATCGATCATCATAGAGTTGATGACTTCGGCTAACTTCTAGTTGGCTAGGCCGGTGGAGGTCGAGCATGCCTCGAGCTTCTCAGTACTACTGATTTGATAAACATATCTGCAGGATTCTCATCATTGTGAATCTTATCCATCTTGAATGAACCTTCCTCCAAAAGTGAGCGAATGCAGTGATACTCAATATCCATGTGCTTCGTCCTTGAATGATATGCGAAGTTCTTTGCCAGATGAGTGGCACTTTGACTGTCATTGTGCAGCCTGCATTCCATTTTCTCTTGCCTAAGTTTCTTCAACAAGCTTTTTAACCAAATCATCTCCTTACATGCTTCCGTTGCAGCAATATATTCTGCCTCTGTGGTAAACAAGGCAGTGACCTTTTTGCAATCTTGAGATCCAGCTGATTGCTGCACTTCCAAGAGTAAACACATAGCCTATAATAGTACTCTTCCTACCATCATCTCCCGCCATATCTGAGTCAACAAGACCTTATAGCCTAATTCTAGCACAGAGCAAAGACCTCTCCTTTGTTGCCGACATGTACCTCACAATTCGCTTCACGACATTCAAGTGTTCTGGACTAGGATTTGACATGAATCTGCTCAAAACTCCCACTGCATGAAAAATATCCGGTTTTTACATACCATAACATACATGAGACTGCCCACAACTGATGCATATGCTATGTTAGAATAAGAATAGAAATATGATTTGTATATAATATCCTACCTGAAAAAGGATTGAGATGTAATATTTATAAATAAGGCTCAATGTAATAATGTAGATACAGAATTCAATAATATATTTTTCTCCCATAATCTCTCACGTGCTATCAGAGCATTAGTGAGGAAATATCCGTAGTGCAATATTCCAGCAAAGTACCCTATTTTCCGACGAAACACACCACTGCACGAGATCCCGATCACTTTCCGGTGCGTTGTGCATATACCAGTACCACCAATAGGATCGGAACCCTCGTGCAACCCTACCCTAAAATTTTCGCCGTTGTTGGGTCCCACACGCGCCCTCACACGCCACTCAGAGCCATTAGTCTCCATCGCCACGCGCCTGACGCGCCGGT
Source organism: Anisodus tanguticus (assembly GCA_034509755.1). NCBI lineage: Eukaryota > Viridiplantae > Streptophyta > Magnoliopsida > Solanales > Solanaceae > Anisodus > Anisodus tanguticus. Next base: position 19,270,550 of record CM067549.1, read on the forward strand.
GAGTACGGTGGTTTCCAGCCACTTTTTCCGACATATTTTTTTCTTAGTTGGCTCGTCTCTCCAATCCGAGCCTACCTATCCAATTTTTCTTGATTCCAACCGCTTTTAATTTTTGCGGTAAGTTTTCAGTGACGGTTTGTTGCAGTTTCTGGATCACAATTTTTAAGCATCATTAGCCTCTTTTGGTCAGATTTCTTAAAGTTTCAAACCATGTCTCTCGGATTTGATGTTTTTAATTCCAAAAATACGAGAATTAGAACTTCAAGCCTTATGATTACTTACGAACCATTAATGAAAAGTTCAAACTATTTTAGCTTGGACTTCCTCGGTTGAGTTGTGGTGCAAGGGTCAAGGTGTTCAAGACCACTTAACGCAAAAGACTATTGTGATTAATGAAAAAACATAGGCTAGTGAGACAGAAAAGACCAAAGCACATTGGGAGAAGGTTGACGCTCAATTATGTAGTCTCCTGTGGTGATCTATTGATCCCAAGTTGATATCCTTGTTTCGTTGATTCCAGACATGTTATTCCGTTTGGGAAAAGGCTCGCGCTTTATACACTAATGACATATATCGATTTTATGATGTGATATCTCGAATGACAAACTTAAAGAAACAGGAATCAGATGTCTACTTACTTGGGACTGGTACAAGCAGTCATGGAGGAATTTGAGTAGTTGATGTCAGTCACTACGAACGTTGAAAAACAACAAGAGCAAAGACATATATTGTTTCTAGTTCTTACACTTACTGGACTTCCTATTGACCTTGATTCGGTGTGTGATCAGATTTTGGCTAGTCCTACGGTTTCTACAATTAATGAACTATTTTCTCGTTTGCTTCGTCTTGCTGCGCCTCCTAATCACACAGCGATTCCATCACCAACCGTTGACTCCTCTGTTCTCGCATCTCAAACCATAAAGAATCAAACATCTCAGTCTATGAATAATCGATTAGGAGGTCGTTTTGGAAAATCTTGAACCAAGTGTAGTTATTGTCACAACTTTGGACACACTAAGGTATGTCGTGCTCTACATAGTCCACTGCCTAATGATGTTCAATGTAGTCATTGACATAAATTTGGACACGCTCGTGACGTGTGTCGTATTCTACATGGTCAACCACCCAACAATGCTCATGTTGCTCAAACCGACACTACAGGAAATCCGAAGCTTTTATCTGATGGAGAATATAATGAGTACCTTCAGTATCGAGCAAGAAAGCAGACATCTCCACAAGTAGCCACAGATTCTCAGCCTAATACTTCTATTGCTGGTAATTCCTTCGCTTGTGTTTCACAGTCTAGTATCCCTCCATCTGGGTTATTGACTCAGGCGCTTCTGATCATATTTCTGGTAACAAATCACTTTTGTCAAATATTATTTATTCAAAGTCCCTTCCTCCGGTTACTTTAGCCAATGGGATCCAAACAAAACCAAAAAGGGTTGGACAAGCTAATCCCTATCTTCTGTCACTCTAAACTCCGTTCTTTATGTCCCTGATTGTCCTTTTAATCTTACATCTATCAGTCATTTGACATGTGCCCTAAATTGTGCCATAATATTTCTTGATGATTATTTTGTTATACAGGACCGCAGTATGGAACATGAGATTGGTGTAGAATATGAATCACAGGGTCTCTACTATCTTACCTCTCCTAACTCCTCCACAGCATGCTCCATTACAAATCCTCCGAACTTAATCCATAAATGATTGGGACATTCGAGTATGTTCAAGCTACAAAAGATGGTGTCTAGTTTGTCCAGACTGTCCAAATTAGATTGTGAGTTGTGTCAACTTGGGAAACACACTCGCACTACCTTTCCACGTAGTACTGAGAGTCATGCAGAGTATTTTTTTCAATAGTTCATTTTGATATTTGGGGTCCTAATAGAGTCGGTTCACCTTTACAATTTCATTATTTTGTTAGTTTCATTGACGATTTTTTCAGATGTACTTGGCTATTCTTAATGAAAGATCGTTTTGAGTTATTCTCTATATTCAAGAATTTTTGTGCTGGAATACAAAATCAATTTGGTGTTTTTATTCGTACTTTTCATAGTGATAATGCCTTAGAATACAAATCCTCCCAATTTTAGCAGTTTGTGACTCACCAAGGAATTATTCATCAAATATCTTATCCGTACACCCCTCAGCAGAACGGGATAGCAGAAAGGAAGAATAGGCATCTCATTGAGATTGCTCGCACTCTTCTCATTGAATCCCATGTTCTGCTGCATTTTTGGGGCAATGCAATCCTCACAGCTTGTCATTTAATTAATCAAATGCTCTCATCTTCTATTCAAAATCAGATTCCATATTCCATAGTATATCCTCAGTCATCTCTATACTCTCTTCCTCCTCATGTTTTTGGGAGCACATGTTTTGTGCATAACCTAGCTTCGAGGATAGATACATTAGCCCCTTACTCTCTTAAATATGTCCTTTTTTGGGTTTTCTCGAGTTCAAAAGGGGAAAAGTTGCTTCTCACCGTATCTCCGCCGATATCTTATGTCTGTCGATGTCACATTTTTTGAGTCTCAACCTTACTTTAAGTCTCCTAATCATCCCGATATCTCTAAGGTCTTACGTGTACCTCAGGTTTTACCTACACCGGCCTTTGAGGAATCTATAATCACTTTTACATCTCCAGTCACAGTGCCATCACTTCTGACTTATCATCGTCGACCGTGTCCACCATCAGACCCAACATCAGGTCCAGATGATTTATGTCATATGTCAGACCCTGTACCTACAGCGGGTTTGTCTCCTCCTGATCAGCCAATTGCACTTCGGAAAGGTAAAAGGTCCATTTGTAATACTAACCCACATTATACCCTTTTAAGTTATCATCGTCTCTCATCATTCCATTATGTCTTTATATCATTATTATTATCCTCTGTCTCCATTCCTAAGTCTACAGGTGAAGCCCTTTCTCATCTCGGATAGCGATATGCTATGATTGATGAGATGTCTGCTTTACACACGAGTGATACTTGAAAGTTTGTTCCTCTCCCTTCAGGTAAATCTACTGTTGGTTGTCATCGGATTTATGCAATCAAAGTTGGTATGAACGGTCTAGTTGACCGGCTTAAGGCTAGCCTTGTTGCGAAGGGGTATACACAGATATTTGAGGTTGATTACAATGATACTTTCTCTCCCATGGCTAAAATAGCATATGTTCGTCTTTTTTCTATCCATGACTGATATCCGCCATTGGCCTCGTTATCAATTAGATATTAAGAATGTTTTCCTTCATGGTGATTTTGAGAAGTTTATATGGAGCAACCACCCGATTTTATTGCTCAAGGGGAGTCTAATCTGGTGTGTCAATTGCGTCGGTCACTTTATGGTCTGAAATAGTCTCCTCAACCCTAATTTGGTAAATTCACCACAATAATTCAGGAATTTGGTATGACTCGCACTGAAGCAGATCATTTTGTATTTTATCGACATTCTGCTTCAGATATGAGTATTTATTTGGTGGTTTATGTTGACGATATCGTTATAACTAGCAATGATCAAGATGATATCACTAATTTAAAGCAACATCTCTTTCAGCATTTCCAGACTAAGAATCTCGACAGACTAAAATATTTTCTAAGTATTGAGGTTGCTCAATCCACGTCAGGTATTGTTATTTCACAACACAAGTATGCCTTGGACATTCTTGAGAAGACAGAAATTATGAGATGTAAACCCATTGTCAGTACTATGGATCCGAATGTTAAACTCTTGTTAGGACTGAGGGAGCCACTCAGTGATTCTGAAAGATATATGCGGTTGATTGATAAGTTGAATTATCTCACAATGACTAGACCTGACATTTCGTTTCTAAGTCAGTTTATGGATTCTCCCTGTGATATTCATTGGGATGCAATTATCCGCATTCTGTGATATATTAAGTCAACCCCAGGTCAAGGACTGCTTTTCGAAGATCGGGGCCATGAACATATCATTAGATATACAGACGCTGATTATGCAGGATCACCCTCTGATAGACGTTCTACATCTGGATATTGTGTGTTAATAAGAGGTAATTTGGTGTCCTGAAAGAGTAAGAAACAGAGTGTCGTTGCTCGATCTAGTACTGAATCAGAATATCGAGCAATAGCTATAGCAACTTGTGAGCTAGTTTGGATTAAGCAATTGCTCAGAAAACTAAAATTTAAAGAAATCAGTCAAATAGAACTTGTGTGTGATAACAAAACGACCCTTCATATCGCATCAAATCCGACATTTCATGAGAGGACTAAGCACATTGAGATTGACTGTCACTTTGTCAGGGAAAAGATACTCTCCGGAGATATTGTTACTAAATTTGTAAAGTCGAGTGATTAGCTTGCGGATATTTTCACCAAGTCGTTCTTGTATTAGATATATCTGTAACAAGTTCAGTATATATGACTTTTATGCACCAACTTGATAGGGAGTGTTAAAATAGGAATAGAAATAAGATTTGTATATAGTATCCTACATGAAAAAGATTGAGATGTAATATCTATAAATATGGCTCAATGTAATAATATAACTACACAATTCAATAATATATTTTTCTCCTATAATCTCTCACATGATACCTTCTCCATTCAGCGCTCTTCTTCATCAGATTTCGAACTAAGTTGCTTCTAGATGTTCTTGAAGTGACATGCTAAAGGAATTCTCACCGATTTGGCATTCTCCATGCTAAACCTCTTCAATACCTTTTCAATGTACTCTCTCTGACTCGGCTTCAACAAACTTATTGCTACTATCTCTTTCAATTTTTAGCCCCAAAATCTTCTTTGTAGGGCCAAGATCCTTCATTGAAAATTCATTAGTCATTTGCTCCTTCAACTTAGTGATCTCACACATGTTAAAACCTGCTACTAACATGTCATCCACATACCAGAGTTAAATAATGTACAAATTTGCGAACTTTTTGAAGTTACAATAACGATCACCATTACACCTAGTAAAACCAATAGTCATCATAAACCTGTCAAACTTCAAATGCCACAATTTTGGTGCTTGCATCAAATCATAGAGACTATTCTTCAGTTTGCAAACCAGATTTTCCTTACCATCCTTTTATTCTAGTACAATCATCAATAAAAGTACAGGTCTTCATCTAAATCTCCATGGAGAAAGACTATCTTTACATCTAACTGCTCTAAATGTAAATCTTTAGCACAACAATGTTGAAGGGCAATTTGACAGGGGAGAAAGTCTTTGTAAAATTGATACCTACCTTCAGTTTGGAAACCTTTTACCACCAACCTTGCCATGTATCTCGTTGAGCTGTCGTGCTCCTTTTTCACCATGTACACCCATTGAGAGGGTGTTTGAATTGGCTTTTTTAAAGTTCTTTTTGTCTAAAATAGCTTTTAAGCTCTTTTGTGGTGTTTGAGAAATGTAAAAAGTGCTTTTAAGCACTTACTTTTAGGCCAAAAAGTACAAAAATAAGCTTAAAGATAAAAGTTATCCAACTCATATTTTTTAGCTTTTAGCTTATAAGCTATTTTAGAAAAGTTAATCTTGCTTTCTTTCCATTTGGCAATTTTACCAAGTTCGATGTTTGGTTTGTATGGAGTGAATCCATTTCTTCATCCATGGCCTACATTCATTTGCTATCAACTTGCACTGCCTCATCAAAACAAGGCTCACCGACATCTATTACAACCGACATCTGTTAGTAACAGATAATCAAAAGAAGAAGAGTATCGCTTGTTAGGAAACCTCTGTCTTTCAAACCTTTAAAACAGAACAAGTGCCTTTATGGTTTCATGTTCGTTCTCCACATATGCATTAGCTTGTGCATTATCCTATTCAACATTGTTCAAATCATTCTCAAATTCAACAAACAGTTCTACATGTTTCTCCTAGAGCTTGTCTTTATGCAAAACATTTCTTATTCAACACCACATTCTTGGTAATCAATTACCTTCTGACTATCATGATCCTAAAGTATGTACCCCAATCCTATCCCCACAATAGCCTAAGAAAGTGCAAACGTCGGACATTTCATCTAACTTAGATCTCTCATTAGCATTCACGTGGACATAAGCAATGCAACAAAAAACTCTAAGATGTGAGAGTTTTACCTCCTTGCCAGTCCATACCTTGAGGTAGTTGACATGGTATAGCAAAGGTCCTCTATTGATGCGGTAGTATTCACAGATTCAGCCTAAAACCATCTAGCTAACCCAACACTGATTATCATGCTTCTAGCTCTTTCAACAATGGTTCTGTACATCCGTGTAGTTATCCCATTCTGTTGTGGTGTACCCAAAATTGTCAACTCTCTTCTGATTCTGTTTTCAGCACAATGGTCTTCAAATTCCTTGTGATATAGTACTCACTCCTATTATCTGACCTTAAAACTTTTCAGCTTTAAACATGTCTCGTTCTCGACTAAGGACTTCCACTTCTTAAGGATGTCAAATACCTCAAGACTTATTTTTCATGAAATAAATCCAAAGCATTTTGGTACAATCATCAATAAAAGTGACATAATACTATGAAGGAACCTGAGACGGACCCCAAACATCGTATGAAGAAGTTCCAACTTCTTACTTATTGAATCTCGTTCTCCCTTAGAAAATCTAACCTTTTACTGTTTGCCCAACACAGTCTTCACAAAACTGAAAATCAACAAATATTACTCCATCCAATCTCTCCTTGCGAGCCATTACCTTCATTCTCGTCAAACTTATGTGTCCAAGCCTTCTACACCATAAACCTGTATTATTCACTGATGAAGCCATATTAATGTTGTGTGGGGAGACATCCTACTCTCTTTCCCCGTGCTATCACCAAATTATCCTTGGTAATGTATGAATAAGTTCCGGCTTCTTACTTCTTGGATCTCGTCCTACCTTAGAAAAAGTTGACCTTCTTTTCTTTTCCCAACACGGTATTCACAAAACTACAAATCAACATACATTACTCCATCTAATTTCTACTTGCGAGCCATTACCTTCATTCCCGTCAAACTCATGTGACCAAGCCTTCAATGCCATTAACCTATATTATTCTCTGAAGAAGCCATATTTAATGTTATGTAGGGAGACATCTTGAGTGGATGTCGTATACAAAGTTCCGTCTCTCTTTACTTGTGCTATCACCAAATTATCCTTGGTATTCCACGAATCTGCATTAAAAACAACAGCACAACCAGCATCCGACAATTGACTAAAAAAAATTAAACTTCATGCTAGTTTTAATACATGTCAAACTTGCTTTAGCTTCAATTTTCCACCGTTCATCAAACTGACTTCCACATCTCCCTCTCCAACGACCTCACACGGTTCATCATCTCCAAGATACACCTTGTCGAGATCATTATGTTCATAAAATTAGAAAAGTGCCCCTATTTTAAGTACCATTCAAAATCTAGTACCCAACATTTCCCCTTTAAAACACATAAGAGAAGTGCCAAAGCTTCATCAGAATGATACGATTCATCAACATCAGTTCGTTATGAACCCTTGTTGTTCTCTTTGGAGCCTTGCATTGGCGCGTCTTGTGACCTAGTTGTCCGTAATTCTAACACAAACCAGGACCTTCTTCGCCAACCGATTTTCCAGACTTAGAACATATCTTCCCTCACTTATTGCCACCCCTTTACCAGATCTGCCTCTTTCTTCCATGCTTAGTGCCTGAATATTCCTTTGTGACTCCTCCGTCAACAGAGCACCCACAACATCTTCGAATTTCAATCCTGCAACCGTTGAACTACTTATGGCCATTACTAGGCCATCCCAGCAATTAGGCAAACCTAACAGAATTAACAACGCCATGATCTCGTCCACAAAGGTTATTCCTACGGATGCGCTACCATAGTTTTACCATTACTCATCTTCATATTAAATAGTTTTTTCATTAGGAATACCTAGTTTGAAGCCGATGGCTTCTCATACATCCTTGCCAAAGCATCAATGAGATCATTCATTGTTTTCTCCTCGAAGATGTTGAAGGCAATTGACAGCGCTAGCAATAGACAAATCACACACAACGCTTTCCGGTCTAGCACATCCCACTTCAGTTGTTCCATGTCCATCGACTTCTTTCCTTCAAGTAGCAGGTACAAATCCTTCTGCTAAAGGTAATCCTCTATCAGCATCTTCCAAAAGCCAAAATTATTTTCATCGAATCTCTCGATACGTTGCTTCCCTTTATCTACCATTGCACTCACTCGAACCGAGCTCTAACCAATTACTATGAAACAATGAGAATTAAAGCAATGATAACAAAAAACAACACACACATTTAATGTGAAAACCCTCAAGGAGAAGGAAATCACGACTGCCACCAACTCTTATTAATCTTAGTGAAAGATGTTTTTGCAAGATGCATAATTATGCGAAAGAGCCATATGTATATAGGCTACACAAAATCCTAATCCTAGAGTTATGGATGTCCTCTAATTCTAATCCTAGAGTGATTAAGATGTCCTCCAATCCTAATCAGGCCCACACACTTAACATGGGGTAGGTCTAAAATAGTCCCTTAGATATACTTCTCAAAAGTTTTAATTCTTTAAGTTTGCCAAAAGTGAGAACTTTTGGTTGCCGTCAAACTCTAGTTCTTTGATTCTTTGATTTAATTGGAACTGTGCATTTCTTTTTTCATTGGAACTCACATTTGGAGTGGCAGTTTTTGCTGTTTTGGCCATTTCTGGTTCATTTCTTGTGTCTGGTGCAGTTTTGAAGTGTAATTTCTGCTATTTTTATTCTATTATTGGTGTCTGAATGGTGTTGTAGTTTCTAGATTTGATGGAACTTCCCTGGAGAATTTTTTCCCACAATTCTTATTAAACTTAAGAGCCAAAGTTTGTTGAAGGACCAAAATTGCTTAGGAGTGTATTGTCCTCAAACATAAGGGATGACAGATTGCCATTTCACAGAGGAAGTACGCACTTAATATTTTTTAGGAGACAAGAATGACGGATTGTACGCCTATTAGATTCAAAAGATTTACACTGAATTTGGGAAGATTGTGTAAAAAATATAGGAACTCGTAATTGTCAGGTATTGAAGAAACTTGAAAATCTAATTGGGTCTTGTTGATTTTTGGGTTGTTGAACTCAATCTATTGTTAGCTTTTGACCGGGTAGTTCTTTAGGTGTTGTGAATGAATTTTTGTGGTGCTTGAAGCTTTATCATGCACAACCATGGTGATGGCAGCCATTGTAGAGAGATAGAAGATGGGGAGATGAAGAAGACGAGGGTATAATTGTCATTTTAGTTTTTTTTTAAAAAAATGTTAGTGACACGTGTCATGTCCCTATTGGGGTGTGACATATACATGTTTTAAAAATCGGTCAAGCATAAAAAATGGTGTGTAAAAGATACACTTTGAACATGTGTGTGTATAAAGGGTTACCCGTGTTGGAGAGGTGTGTCACAGGGATTTCGCCTCAAAAGGCAAAGGGGGTAAACTATATATTCTGCCTATATGGTCAGGAGCATTGCAAGAATGATGGTCTCTAGAATTCATAGTAAAATAGATTTTCTTATACATGTGAAGATAATCAACATCGCATGGCCCATGCTACGACATCTACGTAAGGATAGAAGGAAGATTCAAAACTCTCTAATATAAAGAGTAATGTGAAGGAAATCTATAATGTATCTATCTCAACTCCAAAATCTAGCTCACAAGGTGAGATTTTTTTAGACCATATAAAGAGACAACAACTCATATCATCAACCAATGAGTGACGACACCCCAACCCTAAGGATGGACAACTAAAGTGTGGACAACACAAGATGAGGACTCAACATAAGGTAAATCAAGAATAGAAGATGAGTCTAACTATGATACCCCATTAAGAAAATTGACATTTGACATAATTCAATCATGATCTACCCCACAAAGGTAGGGGATAAGGTCTGCGTACATCCTACCCTCCTAGCCCCCACTTGTGGGATTATACTAGTTATGTTGTTGACATAATTCAACCACAATTTGACCAAGATTATATAATTAGACAACACCCTCTTAGTTCACCAAAAAAGATGCCCTAATATCGGGGAACCCAATTACTACACTTCTTCTTAGAGGGTGTTAGGATTGACTTATTTTAAGCGTTTTTTTACTTTTAAGCTTCTTTTTTTTTTTTAACTTTTTGTGGTGTTTGAAAAAGATAAAAAGTGTTTTTAAGCATTTACTTTTAGGCAAAAAAATACAAAATTTAGCTAAAACCCAAAGTTGAGTATTGCCAACTTATAAGTTTAAGTTTTAGCTTATAAGCTACTTTTAAAAAGTTAATCCAAACACCCTCTTAGTTCAAGCTTTTCCTTAGTGATTGTTCATCTTTCACTTCTTGATGCTTCAATACCCTAAACCAATGTGACACTTTAACACATAAAATACAGGTACACTTAATCTTCACAGTTGGCTCATTTCTTTTTTAATCCACTACATTAATATGAGGGAAAATTCACGTCTGAATTGATAAGTTCTAAGTCAACCTAACTAAAACATCGTTGACAAATATCAGAATAATCTCCATAACAAGCTCCAAAAACTTCAAAAGTCACCATACTTGTCAAATAGTACCTCAAAAGACAATCAATAAACTTACCCCTCCAGTTTAAATTGTCTGGTAAGAAAGTAAAGAAACTTTTGAATCTAGTAGTCCTATTAAAGATATGAAGAATATACCAAAATATCGTTTAATCCGGAAAATTGGAATTAAAGAGTTGTCAAAAATAAAGAGTTGCCCAAAAAAAGGAGTCAAACATTTTAAAACATACCAAAAAGGAAAGTAAGACAAATATTTCAAAACGGGGGGAGTATTTAAGTTCATAATAGTCGCTGATCTCAATATCTGAACATCAACAAAAAATCTTGCAACACAAAACTAAACGAAGCTACAGATCTACTTTTTCGAATTCATACATCCATAAACATCGAAAAAAAAATCATGTATAAACACAAATTCATAGAGAGATATAAGTATATAACCTGAAATGGCCATAGCGAAACCACAACCTCCACCACAAACATCCTTCCATGATTGAACATCGATGCCGGTCTCCGGTGCCTGAACAACCAGCGGAGAAGTTAACGGCGACTTATGAGATAATATTCCGGGAAGATATCCCCACATTAACACCTTATAACTCTTTATCTCATCATTCACTTCTTCCATTTTCTCTTCTCTTCCACCATTTTCACTCATTGCTTCAGAAAAATCGAAATTCACAAATCGAAAGAGAATGTTCGAGAACTTTTGTTCTAGAAGCAACTGGAAGCTACCAAAGGACGTGGTTTTAAGAAAATGAATTAATAATTGTAGTGGTGAAATAAAATAATGAGAGAAAATCCGGGGCGTATCATTAACAGGTAAATTAATAGTGCCACGTTGGATAAGTGATGGTCCCAGAAGGACACGTGTTTGATTGTGGGGGCATTCATTAGAAGTTTCTGGAAATCTAAGGGGTTAATACCTATCCCAGATATAAGCGCCCCCTTATAGGCCGCCACGTGATGTAGACTTTTGCATAACTGACGTGGCATAATCTTATCCGTTTGATGTAAGATGTTCTGCATATCAACGGTGAGGGAGCCAGTGGCCAAATTAAGAGTAGATTAGATTATCGTTAGATTGGACGATATTCTTTGTACTCAATTGATTACATTTTCTTCCTCTCTTTTTTTTCTTTCCAAAAGTTGATTTATAAATTTCTTTTCCTACTCGCTCCCGCTTCGTTTCATATTAGTTATCAATATTATTAAAATATTTCATTCCAAAATACTTGTGATTTCACAAAATCAAAATAAAATTAATTATTTGTGAAAATAAACAATATAAATTACATTGAAAAGAGTTAATGATAAATTAGTAAAAATAATTTGTATTTATAATTTCTTAAAAAACGTGTAAAAGAGAAATATGATAAGTAACAAATATGAAATGGAGGTAGTATGTGAAAGTGTGTTATTTTCATTTTAACTTCCAAAATATGAGATGAACAATATGCACGTAAATGTGCTAATTTTATGATTTAATTTTCCTAGACCCCGTATGACGAGAGCTTAACGCATCGATCTGTCATTTTTTTTATTGAATGCCAGAAGTATTCCATGAAGCAAGTTATCAAGGCAATCATGGAAACTAGCAGGAGGTGTAATTTTTTCTTTCTAAAATGAGTTAATTGAAGTCGAGAAATAAAATAATTTGAAAATCAGGGGAGTATCATTAACAGGTTAATTAATAGTGCCACGTAGGATCCAACCCAGACATAAAGTTTTGCCCTCGTTGAAATTCCTCTAATTGTGTACTATGTGGTGGGTCTACCATTTATTTGTCTCTTCATTTAAATAATATTTTGATTATTGTCTGTTAGCTGGAATAATACAAAATGTTTCACCACCATAAACTTGAGGATTTTTTTTCCATTCGGTGTTCGATATTAGCATTGGAGTACGACTAATTCGGATTCACGCCGTGTAGGGCTCATTTCGAGAAAGCGCTCTCTATCAAAAAAAAAATCATATTCAACGCTCAAATCTAAAACCTCTGATTAAGGAAAGAGAGCAATCACATCTGTTGCACCACATCCTTTAGTGGTTAAATTGAGGGGTAAATTAGTTTATCTTTGGAATAGGATGATATCAGTTGTACTCTTAATTGATTATAGTTTTCGTCATTATATACGGTAAAAACCGGCTCGATACGTGGCATGATTTAGGTATGGGAATCGAATGAGGCGAAAGAATTTAGCATAGGGTGAATGTTGATTCGGGATGAGTCTGGGTATCTAATCAAGACCGGGTAGCGACCGAACCATGTGACACCGGATGGAGGACCGGGGAAGCTCAGTGTGTACCCCTTCTGGATATGGCACAAGTTGTTATTCTTTATTCATTAAGTGGTCGTTATTCTCATTTAATTGCATTTAATCGAGGAATGATTCTAGGGCATAAATGTCTTGTATTGACAGCTATAAAAGGAGTCAAAACATTCATGTTGGAAGGGCATCCAATTCTCATTATTCATACTTGCACGATTTACTTAAAGCAATTATAGCTCTTAGTTCTCATTGTTGGCTCGAACTCGAAGCAAATCAGCTAAGGATTGGACCAAATTCAATGAACAATTCCAATCAAGATCACAACATTTCAGGCTACTCTTTTTGCTTATTATTTTCGTTTACTTACTTGTTATTAATTGTTTACTACTCTTTATTACAAATCAGTCCACGTATCCTTAAAATCACTTACAAATTTAACTGTATTTTTTTTGGGGTAAACAGTTTGGCGCCCACCGTGGGACTAAGAATAATAGTGGTGATTTGTTTAAACTCAAATTTCACTTTTTTATTTTGAGATTTTGTGAAAACAGGTCAATACTAAGTACTTGCAGAATAGCTAGTGATATCCAAGTTGATGTTAGTAACCACGATGAGAACAACAATGATGACAATGGTGCTAACAACGTCAATAAAAACAACGGCATTCTGCCCGTTGATCCCATGTGGCGTTCTGCCCACTGATTCGGTGAACGACATTAACCCCGTGATTTCACCCCAGGGGTCTAGAAAATCATATCAGAAAATACCGGACAATGATGAAGATGATGAAATAAATTTGGCTAGAATCTTTTACATGTTGAAAGAGCAACATGAGGCTATAACCCAGTTACATAAGAAAAGTAGCGGAGCGAGTACGGCAGATGAGGCTTATCCTATCCACAACAACGACCCGGGCCGAGAAGAGGATCGGGTTGATGAAAATGGCAATGGATCGGGGACTAATTAGTCTTCGGAGGTTTTGAGGCTGCTCCAAGCTTTGACCAAACGGGTGGATACTAAGGAAAAGAAGGTTGAAACCTAAAATTCATGGGTAGACCAGATTCCTAGAGAGCTTTCGATCTTGAAGGGACCGGACTCAAAAAGATACATCCAGTTGCCATTCCCACCGAGCACGACTTCGAAGTTGATTTCAAAAAGATTCAAAATGTCGGATCTTCTGAAGTACAATGGAACTAAAAACCCACAGGAGCATGCGACCTCATACACTTGTGCGGTGAAGGGCAATGAAATGCACCCTGATGAGATTGAATCGGTGTTGCTGAAAAATTTTGGCGAAACATTATCCAAAAGGGCAATGACATGGTATTCTATATTACATGAACATTCAATTAATTCATTTGAAATGCTTGCAAATGCATTTATAAAGGCACATGCTGGAGCACAAAAGGTCCAAGAGAGAAACTGACATATTCAAAATTGCTCAGAAAGATACGGAGTTGATATGTGAGTTCGTGATAAGGTTTTGAACGAGCCTCATAAATGGTGATAACGGGTTACTTTATTGAATGAACGTAGCAACTCCATCATATTGTTCATTCAAACCCGCAATTAGTTGAAGAACCAACATTTGATTTGTCACCAGTGCACCAACATTAGATAGTTGATCGACAAGCATTTTTAATTCTTGACAATAGGCGGAGACGTTTGCAAAGTCATCCAATTTGACATTGGTGAATTGGTTTTCAAGATATACCGCTCGAGAAATCTTATTATCTTGAAAAATATTTTGTAAACGCTCCCAAGCTTGTTGAGTCGTAGAGTTCGGTTCCAAAATGGTGTGCAAAAGGTCATTAGATATGGTACTGTAAATCCACTAAAGGACTATCGCATCCAAGTGAGACCATAGAGTCTTATCAATATTGGTGTCCTCCGAATGAGACTTAGGAGGAAGAATATGGTCAATAACTTGGTATGCGCGGCAATGAATTTTGAATAACTCTGCCCAAGATGAATATTTCCCTTTTTTCCATCTTAAGAATCACCTGAATGAAGTTCTTGACGTTGTTTACGGTAAGAGCGGGATGTAATTTGTGTTGATCGGTCATTGTTACCCAAGAGAAACAAAAAAAGAAGAGGAGATAGGATATTTTGGTGATTGCAGGAAGTGTGATGAAGAACCCTAATTAGGGTTTGGATGTTGAAGAAATCGAAGGGAGGGGTAGGATTTTCAGCTAGGGTTTGGAGAAAACACTAATTAGGGTTTGGTTGATGAAGCCGAAAATGAGTAAGGTTTCATCTAGGGTGGTGGGAGGGCTGGTGGTGGTTTAGTTTTAGGGCAAAAAATGGGGGGGGTTAATTTTTTGCTCTTGATACCATGAAGGAAATATTTTCCATACCTTTTTCATTCATGAATACAATTATATATTCATCAATAGCGGACTAATTTTAGGCTACAATTTTGGTAGACTATCATAAGAATATACTAATTATATTTACATTCTAATTATATAATATATGATTTGATTTGATTGGATTATGAAAATAATAGGTGATTATTTCCATAATTATCTAACATCCATTTTAAAAAATCTAAATTATTGTTATGAGATTACCTGCCATATTAGTCACTATGTCTCCACCTGTATTGGACATAGTATTTATTCTAAGAAGATTCAGAATCTGACCGAGTTGTTCCTGTTTGAGCATCTGACCTGCATTAATTCTCAGTTTTTACTTGAAATCTGGAGGATATCAATGAGCTAGTAATAGTTTTCTTTGATATACCTTCACATCACAATTCATCAGCTTGAAACACTCGTCCTTGTTGGTCCCTTAGTATGGCAATACTCATAATCTTGGTTATAGTTCTTCCTCTAAAATTTCTCTTGATTATATTTCTTTCTCTGAAACTACTTTGCCTGTTGTTCTTTGAAGAGAGCAAAATAGTAGGTTCAATGTTATCATACATTCCTCCATCAATCCTTTTTTTACTTTCATTCCTAACAACCATAGCATGTGTCTGATTAATACTAGACAAGGTTGTCGTTATCAATATCTGCTCTCTTGCTTGATTGAAGTTGTCGTTCATTCAACCCCATCATAAAATTGCAACAACCTTTAATATTGCAATTGTTCCACATACTCTTTTGATTTCTCGCATTCACAAGCTGGTGGGGGCAAAATAGAGTCATACGTATCCCACAAATCCTTCAGCGTCAAGTAGTAAACAAAAGTAGTAGAAACACCCTGAGTCGTGGTAAATTCCCCTATAGAACTGGTACAACCTAGCTACAGTCATTCACCTTATCAAATTAAGTACTATTTAAGATCTAGCCAACTTTGTGTGCACTAGAAGAAAACATAATTTCACTTAGTAAGTCCTTACTCACATTGCATGTTAGCCAAGAGATCACAATTATATTGCGTTGATCCCATATCTTTTTCAAATCTCCTTCATAATCATCTCTCGAAATAGATCCATCAATAAATCCCAATTTGTTTCTTCCTAGAAGTGCTATTTATATAACTTTATGCCACAAGGTATAATTCTCTATTCTGATGAGTTGTATTCCTGTTGATAACAATCCTTGTGCATCTGATGAATTCATATTCTTGTGTGCACGTTAGTACAGAGGTCTACAGAGCATGATACCATTTATTACTATATATGCATATCATATTATGCTTTGACGAACATATTTCTTGTTAACGCTTGTTATATTCTCCAGCTTGACATTGTATAATACATAACGATAATGATGCATGCTTTACAGACATAGTATAGAAAGCACACCTATTTTCCTATATTATAAAGATTCATCCCACGGGGACAATTTATGTAAGTAATATATACAAAGTATAGAAAGTGCTCATTCACCTTTTCCTCTTATTCTATTGTATTTGTTCATATTTGACGCTTCACTTTTGAGTACCGCGACAGATAGGTTCTTCGAGCTTACAATAAACGGTGAGCCGTCCACCCCTCTTCCGTGGCAATCATATTTATTTCATTCTATATTTTCATTATGTTGTCGGGCTATGTCTGATAAATAGAATAATTATGTGTAGCACAATAAGAAAGAATAAAAGGGTAGGATGAATTGAATTATATGGATTAGAATAACATAAACTAAAGTATTTAACCTAATTTTAGTTTTACACCATATGGTATTGCCACATCTTTTGGTGCAAGAGTCATTTTTGTGTGTTAAAAATAATTGAGTTCTGGTTACGAGGTACAACAATGGATGAAGAGGATTCATTTTCAGATGGGTTTGTCATATTTCTAATTAAGACGTAATAAGAAATTAAAAACTCAGAGAACCGCTTTAATACCAATTCTATGAGCTAATTTATATAGAGATACAATACATTTCTAACATTTCTAAAATTTCTAATTAGAATAACAAAATATTTCTGCATAATCTTACTACACCATAATTATGGAAGAAATTACTATTATTCTTATTGCCATATACCCATAAGTGACTCATGCCAATAGAAAGGAGATAAGTAGTATATACATAGAAATCTTGAAAGGAAATATACTGATTAACTTCATTTCAATCGCCATATTTATTGAAGAATCATAGTACTAGTATGCACCTATGCAAGTAATTTGAAATTCGTAAAATGCTTTTCGATGAAAAAGTGGAAGGTATATTACAAATATTTTTAGAATTTTCATTCTTCATGAATAGTGAAATTCCAGAGTTATAACCATAACTTGATTTAAGGAGCCACATTGACTGTCAGTCCTCCATCAACACAAAAAATTTGACCAGTAATGTATGAAGAAGCACGTAAGCAAAGAAATGCTACTGTTGCTGAAACTTCTCTGGGCAATCCAGTACGTTTCATTGGAGCTCGACTAATCAAACATTTAATCATTTCTTCTTTCTGAAATTACTCACGAGTTATTAATAAATATCTAAAAAAAAGAAATATAAAAAAATTAGAGAATCATGAAATTGTGAATTTTACATTCATTGATATAACGAGAGGAGTTATAATGATCCATGGTGCAACAGCATTAACACGAATCTTGTCCTTTGCCCATTGACATGCTAGATTTTTTGTCAGTTGATTAATGGCTCCTGATATGAGTTAATGGGCAATAACATAAAGGAAAAAAAGAGTTTTCAGTTTTATAAATTGAAGTATTCACACATACAATTATGTCACTTATAAAATCATTACATAGTCAATTTTATCGTATGGTCACTGAACCTTTTTACAATTACAGAATTATCGTTTATCAATAACAATAACAATAATAATAACATATTCAGTATATAAATCCCACCAAGTGTCTGAGAGATTAGACTGTAACATTCCATACTTTCGGATCATGGTTTAATCGCAATGCGTATATGAAATCGCTAGGCGAATGTAAATAGATCCGAGCTTTGAGAAATTTATGTCATGTTCACGTATGCTAATGAAAAGCTTAGTATATAAACGGATGTGGTCCCGAAATATTTAGGATTCAACAAGTGTGACGACGGGGATTAATAATAATAGTTGCATGTCCCAAAAGAGGTTATGGACTAGTGTTATATCGCAGGATTATGACATTGAGTATATGAAGGTTTTATAAGTCATCAAGATTTAAGTAAATTGAGATCAATAGATTAATTATATGTGCGATGAGTTAAATATGGAGTGTGGTCTAAATGAATTAATTAAGAGACATGTGGATAAGTGTTGAATGGGTGCCATTACGTGGCTGGAAATCAAAGAGGAGTTGGTGACTATGCTTTTAACATACACCTACATGTTACAGGTAAGGAAGAGGTGTCATTATCTAAGGAAAATATTAAGGGGTGGGACCCACTATGGAGTAAAGACAGTGTTGCACATCTTAGTATATAGAACTATTCAGATGATGCAAAACGTTCAGAATCCAAAAAGGGGAATATATATATTACTAGGGATATCAATTAGTATCTTCAATTATCAGTTAGATTTAGTCTTTCTTTTTGTTATTGAAATCGATAAGTTATAGTAGTAGGTCCACAGTGACGACCAAAGCAGATGACGAGTCTGACAATTCATTCTTGTAAAATTAATGAAAACAATCCAGGTATGCTAAGAAAAATTATTTCTTCTTTTGGCATGTTCCATGTAACGAAACGTAAACGTAATATTGTCCATAAATGATTCTACTCTTAGTAGTTAAGGATGTTCATATTATTAAATCCTATGTTGAAAGCATGACTAAATATGTTTTTAAATCCTTATTGAGGTATATGTGAAAGATGTTAATATTTCCAATGTTAGCCGTAGGTATATGTTCCCGAATCCTTATTGAGGTACATGGGAAAGATATTAATGTTCACAGTGTCAGCCGAAGGTGAAGGATATTATGTCATCCAATAAGTTCACAATGTTTTATTGTCATTCATGCATTTGTATTATATTCATGTATTACCCTGGACCCACATGTGTTATATACACTACTATATGATACACATTATATATATGTAGGGGATGGGAAAAGGGAATGGCGTTATATATGCAACACCACCCGCAGCTGGTACAGATATCACGAAAATGAGGATATCCAATGAGGCCGAAATGAAAATGATTATGCCCACAGAGGCCGAAATGAAATGATGCCCATAGAGGTTGTTATGGGAAGGAAGATGCCCGATGAGGCCAATATATATATATGTATACTGCATTTGCATTGTGCATGACATTTATGCATATTATAGCCCTCAGAGGCATACAGTACTGTCAGCTGTTACTATTGGCTAATACTGTCAGTTGTTATTGTCAACTGTTTCTGTTTCAGTTTATTGTTATATCACTGTTATGCTATTCTTCATGCTTGACATACTCGGTACATCAGTCGTACTGACGTCCCTTTTATCGGGGGATGCTGCGTTTCATGCTCGTAGGCTCAGGTAAACAGAGGGACAGTTCGCACTAGTATGTTGTTGGTTCAACTGTTATTGGAGCACTCTACTTGTTTCAGAGTTGCAGTCTGATCGTGGTATGATATTTTGCATATGCATATGGGAATGGCGGATCCCTATCAAGACCTTATGATGTCATGTACTCTTTAGAGGCTTGTAGACAGTTGTCTTGTATATAGTAGTCGTGTATGGCCGTGTCGGCCTTGATGTGTGTGTCAGCAAGATATTTGGTGACGACCCTTGTGGCCGTGATTGATTACGGATATATGATAATTGTACAATTAGCGGTGCCCGACAGGTAGGATTCGGGTGCTCGTCATGGCCCTCCGATTTGGGTCGTGACAAACTTAGTATCAGAGCAGTTTTGTCCTAGGAATTCTACAAGTCGTGTCTAGTCAAGTCTTGTTTATGGGTGTGTTGCGCGCCACACTTATAAACAGGAGGCTGCAAGGCATTTAGGGATGATTTCCATTCTTTCATATCATAGATCGTGCAGTAGAGTTGTATCTTAAGAATTCGAGTTTAACTCGTGCCTGATACTGTTCAGTAATGACGGTTACCGAAAAGGACTTCGGTTAGTTCATATTCGTAGCCAGTAAATTAGTGATTTCTATCAGACGATTGATACGCTAGAAGGGCAGTATTATGTAAAAAAAATGAGATTGTGAGGAATTGTCTCACTCATATACGGAATAAATAATGCAAGTCTGGAAAGCAAAATGTTTGCTTTGAGATACAGAAAAAAAAGAGTAAGTAAAGAAAGTACGAAGTACCTGAACGCAGAAGATTGTAAGGATTCTCTTTGTAGACCTTATTGTGTTTATGATTTCAGCAATGCCTTCCTCCGGTAGGGATATGGTTTGCAGGTAGATTGAAGTTGGATTAAGTGTAAATACTAGTAGTATGCTCTCTATTGAGACAGATCCGTTAGAGGATATGGGTAAGTTACTGTCTCAGGCACGACTTCATTCTAGTGCATTTGATAGAGATAGGCCCTTGAGGGGTCAGGGATCGACGATATTTAAAGGGTTCAAAGATGCCAATATCTCAGGGTCAAAGTTGTAAAGGTCGAGTGAGACTGCCCCGACCATCTTGTAGTCAGTGTGGTCGAGTGCATGCCAGATTATGTCGTAAAGGTACATGGGGTTGGTTTAGGGTGGCAGTCATGGCCACAATGTTCCGAAGTATCCCAAGTTGACGCGCAAAATTATGGATAAGATGATTATGAGTTGTACAGATGAAAAGCAGAAGACATAATTGGAAGGTTTAACAGGTTATGAAAATCTACACGTGTTACAATGACTTTTGCTGATGAGAATGTGGAAATGTGTTATGTAGTATGACCTCAATGGTAATGTATTACCCAGAATGGATTGGGGATTGTCCCAGGGTATCATTAATGAGAACGGTTTTCCACAATCGGATCGTGTGAAGAGTGACTATCAATAAATTTTAGAAGATCACGTAAAGTGACGTACCTAGAATAGTGAGCCTAAGTCTTATGTAAGGATCAAGTTATCCACGGTAGTGGAAAGGGACATAAGCCTTTTGTCCTTGCGTAAAGGGCAATACCGCATATTATTGAGAATTACATGTATCAATGTTTGTAAGCTAATATATGCTATAGGTAATGGACTGGTAAGGTCTTCGGCTTCATTGTGTAGCATGTTACAATTCTAAATAACCTCTGGATAACAATAGCTTGCCAGGGGAAATTAAGGATGAGAACTATGGAACAATCGAAGAATGATTGTAAGAAATATGAAAACAGTTTATAAGTATGAATGGAATGGTATGATCAAGTAGCAAGGCAAAAATATTTTTCGTTTAATGACAAGTAGAAGGGAGGATTACGACAAGAAGGATAAATGTGAGTGAGATTATAGTTATGTAGGTTTCACAAAGGTATGATTATTCCAGAACAGCGTAAGGACCAATGGTAGAGGAGGGACAATAAGAACTCTTCGGCCAAAGGTGACGAACCTCTGATGTTCAGGAAGATAGTATGAAGATACTTTTTTAAAAGATTCCCCCCAAGGCAACTTGAAATAGAAATGTAAAAGTAAGACAAATGAGCATTCGGTCGATGAGAGGTCTAAAAATGATAAGACATGAAAGTTTGACAAGTCTTTGGATCATGTGACACCGTGAATGGGATCCAAACATCCGAAGCACCGGTTCCACAATATATGCAGTCATACCTCTTAGAAAATAGGTAAACAGAAGTAAGAGTGAGTAAAGTTCGAGATTAGCACCTAAACAAGTGAAAAGGGGCTAATAATGACTATGTATATATGGTAGACATTAAAGATATATGTCAAGAGGTAATGACATTATAATGAAGATAAAATGTCAGGCAAATACAGATGTCTATAATCATATTTGAACTGACCAAAAGTTCTACGTGATAGATAAAATAATGGGTTTACAATTCAACGAGATCAAGGAAATCTTTTCCCAAAACGCCATTGACAAAAAAGAATTAGCCATGAGGCAAGTGAAGGAATTCAAATCTAAGTATAATGAACATGTTTGGATATAGTAGGCCAATGTCAGGTAATGTAAATTCTTCAGAATCTTTAACGTACTGAATAAGGAAATAAGTTAATAACTCACCTTTTAAGGGGTAGTAACGCCAAGGATTGGAACCAGGAGCAATGTTTGAGATTACATATGTATACCAGAATATCTTAGGATTAAGAAGAGTATGACAAGTAAGAAGATGAGTGAACAAGTGTCAAAAGAAGTAAAGAAGGGAAGTTGTTCATAATTACGAGTAGTGATAAAGTACGGAAAAAAAGAGAAGAAGGTTCCCTTCAGACTATGAATGAGAGTTAACCGCGATGATATGCACACTTTAGATTTGATAATATTGTCCATAAAGTGTTTATGATTGAGATACTACAAATGTAAGAGTTTTTAGCACACCAGTTAGTAAACAAAACTAAGTTGACAATCGAATCATTCACCCACAAGTGGCTTGACTAATGAGAGGACTAAGGAAAGGAGTTGACCTGAGGGAATGCATAAGTTAGTTAAGTGTGAGTCCAATTGGATGATTCAAGTAGTGATAGCTCTACGACTCAGAATACAGCAGGGTCATCCCTCATACTGGAAGGGAATGAGCGTCATGATGAAGATCCTATTTTTAGAGAAGATTGGGAAAGATATTTAACAAAAGAGAATCACAACCTTAGAATATAATGGAAGAGGGACCCAGGTGGAAGGTCCATTTGTGTATAATGTAGCAGGATTACGAGACATGAGTATGACAGAGGTCCATTGCTCATGATATTCCATTCACCCTGGATTTACTAAGATGTATCATGATTGGTGGAATGACATGAATAGGAACATTGTGGAGTTTGTAGCTCAGTGTCTTAACTGTTTGTAAGTAAAAGCGGAGCACTAAAAGCCCGGCGGCTTGACTTAGAATATTGAGATCCCGATGTGAAAATGGGGAATGATTAATATGGATTTCATTACGGGTTTACCTCACTCTTATCGTAAGTTTGATTCTATTTGGGTAATTATTGACAGACTGACCAAATCAGCTCATTTTCTGGCGGTCAAAACTACCTACACAACCGAGGACTACGCAAGTTGTACGTTAAGGAGGTTGTTCGCCTTCATGGTATGCCTATTTATATTATATCTGCCCGAGGTGCGAAGTTCACAGTTAAATTCTGGAAATCATTTCAAAAAGGTTTAGACACTTAAGTTAATCTTACACAGCTTTCTATCCTCAGATAGGTGGGCAGGTCGAGCGTACAGTTCAAATGCTCGAGGACATGCAACGAGCTTGTGTATTGGATTTTAAGGGAAGTTGGGATGATCATTTACCCCTTATTAAATTTGTGTACAATAACAATTATCATGGTAGCATTAAAATGGCTCCATATGAGGCTTTGTATGGACGGAGGTGTAGATCTCCTATCGGATGATTCGAAGTAGGCGAATCAGAGTTATTTGGGCCTGACTTAGTAGACCAAGCCATATAGAAGGTGAAGTTTATCCAAGAACGGATTTGAACCACTCAGAGTCGTCAGAAGCCGTATTCAGATGTACGGCAACGGGACTTAGAGTTCCAAGTGGATGAATGGGTCTTCTTGAAGATTTCTCCTATGAAGGGTGTAATGAGATTTGGACAAAATGGAAAGCTCAGTCCAAAGTAAATTGGGTCGTATCGCATAATTCAATGAATCAACCAAATAGCTTATGAATTGGACTTGCCTTCGGAGTCGGAGTTATTCATCAGATTTTCCATGTTTCTATGCTAAGAACATGTATTGGGAATCCTTCCCAAATTGTGACAATTGACGATGTGAATGTTATAGAGGACCTATCATATGAAAAGGTTCCTATTGTTGTCTTAGAACTACAAGTCCGCAAGTTGAGGACTAAGAAAATAGCCTCCGTGAAAATTCTATGGCAGAATAAGAATGTAGAAGAAGTGACATGTGAGGCGCAAGAGGAGATGAAAAAAAAACACATATCCATACCTATTTTAGACCAACGCCGAGTTTTCGAGAGAAGCATAAGGTGAGTTCTATTTTGAATTATTATAATAAAGGCTTGATGACCAAGCGAGATATGATATAATAATGTATGTTATATTATATGACCCCGTGAGCCAGTGTTGTGTTCTCTGGTTATGTGATAGGGATTAGATATGTCACCCCAATATTTGAGGATGAATGTTTCTAAGGGGGTAAGAATGTAACATTCCGTACTTTCGGGCCACGGTTTAATCGCAAGGCATATATGAAATCTTTAGGCATATGTAAATAGACCCGAGCTTTGGGGAATTTATGTCATATTCACATATGCTAATGAAAAGCTTAGTATATAAACGGATGTGGTCCCGAAATAATTTAGGATTCAACAAGTGTGACGACGGGGATTAATAATAATAGTTGTATGTTCCAAAAGAGGTTATGGACTAGTGCTATATCGCATGATTATGACATTGAGTATATGAAGGTTTTATAAGTCATCAAGATTTAAGTAAATTGGGATCAATAGATTAATTATGTGTGTGATGAGTTAAATATGGAGGGTGGTCTAAAGGGATTAATTAAGAGACATGTGGATAAGTGTTGAAGGGGTGCCATTAAGTTGGTGGAAATCAAAGAGGAGTTGGTGACTATGCTTTTAACATACACCTACATGTTACATGTAAAGAAGAGGTGTCATTATCCAAAGTGTTTGGCCCAGTGGCCAATACATTAGGGTATTGCTGTCTGAGGTTCCGTGTTCGAGTCCTCTGATCAGCGAGAGTGGAACTGTGTTCCCCCAAAAAAAATCCCTTCATACGCGTAGGGCCAAGCGGTGTATACTAATCCGTAGGGCCGTGCCGGAGGTGGGGTTTTACGGGGGTATGGGGCCGTAATGCGGTGGGATCGATCACTTTAAAAAGTTTACCCTACCACAGCTTTTGTCCGCACGGGCACTCAATTGGTTTCAAGGGGGATATTTGGAGCAAAGACCAAGGATCGAATCCCGTCGGCGGCGGTGTGGGGGTTTCTTCTTGAAATAAAGGAGGGCCCCTTGTGCGCAGCGTGGTACTGGTCTAACCTTTGAAATCAATTGAGTCACTATGATTTACCTCCTTCACAGACCTGTCGGACCGGGGTGTGGGGGCTCCTGGGGTGGGAGATTCCACCTTTTGGAGCAAAGAAGAGGTGTCATTATCTAAGGAAAAGATTAAGGGGTGGGGCCCACTATGGAGTAAAGAGAGTGTTGCACATCTTAGTATATAGAACTGATCAGATTATGCAAAACGTTCAGAATCCAAAAAGGGGAATATATATATTACTAGGGATATCAATTAGTATCTTTAATTATCAGTTAGATTTAGTCTTTCTTTTTGTTATTGAAATCAACAAGTTATAGTAGTAGTTCCAAAGTGACGAACAAAGCAGATGACAAGTCTGACAATCCATTCTTGTAAAATTAATGAAGACAATCAAGGTATGTTAAGGAAAATTATTTCTTCTTTTGGCATGTTCCATGTAACGAAACGTAAACGTAATATTGTCCATAAATGATTCTACTCTTAGTAGTTAAGGATGTTCATGTTGTTGATTCCTATATTGAAAACATGTTTAAATATGTTCCTAAATCCTTATTGAGGTATATGGAAAAGATGTTAATATTTCCAATATTAGCCGAAGGTATATGTTCCCGAATCCTTATTGAGGTATATGAGAAAGATGTTAATGTTCACAGTGTCAGCCGAAGGTGAAGGATATTATGTCATTCGATAAGTTCACAATGTTTTATTGTCATTCATGCATTTGTATTATATTCATGTATTACCCTGGACCCACATGTTTTATATACACTACTATATGGTACGCATTATATATATGTAGGGGATGGAAAAAGGGAATGACGTTATATACGCAACACCACCTGCAGTTGGTACAGATATCACGAAAATGAGGATACCCAATAAGGCCAATATGATAATGATTATGCTCATAGAGGCCGAAATGAAATGATGCCCATAGAGGCTGTTATGGGAATGAAGATTCCCGATGAGGCCAATATATATATATATATATATATATATATATATATATATATGTATACCGTATTTTCATTGTGCATGACATTTAGGCATATTGTAGCCCTCAGAGGCATACAATACTGTCAGCTGTTACTAACGTCTAATACTGCCAGCTGTTACTATCGGCTAATACTGTCGTCGGCGGTTCTTTGTCGTTTACATTTTTTATTTCAGTTTATTGTTATATCCCTGCTATGCTATTCTTCATGCTTGACATACTCAGTACATCAGTCGTACTGACGTCCATGCCCGCAGGCTCAGGTAAATAGGGGGACGTTCGCACCAGTAGGTTGCTGGTTCAGCTGATATTAGAGCACTCTACTTGTTTCAGAGTTGCAGTCTAATCGTGGTATGATGTTTTGCATATGCATATGGGTATGGCAGGGCCCTGTCCCGACCTTGTGATGTCATGTACTCTTTAGAGGCTTGTAGACAATTGTCCTGTGTATAGTAGTCGTGTATGGCCATGTTAGCCTTGATGTGTGTGTCAGCAGGATATTTAGTGACGACCCTTGTGGCCATGATTGATTACGGATATATGATAATTGCACGATTAGCGGTGCCCGACAGGTAGGATCTGGGTGCCCGTCATGGCCCTCCGATTTGAGTCATGACATAGACTGTTCACAAATCTTATCCCTACTTTGAAGATAGTGAGACTGTTTATTATAGACCCTAGGACCAAAACACATAATTATCATTTATCACGTTAAAATAATTGAACTTTGCATAGTATAGCAAGAAAGTCATAAAACGGTTTGCTTATGTTAAAGTAATTGAATTTATCCACTATAAAAGTAAGATTACTCATGATGGGTAGATTTAATCATTAAAATGAGTAAAAATTAGTAATTTTACTGATACACTGAATAACATCCCGTTACTTTAATATGAGTTTTATGACTTTACTAGTATAATTGACAAAGTTTAATGACTTCACCATTATAGTGTGTAAAGTTCAGTCAATTTAATGAGATAAAAAATAATATTTTTATCACTCCACAGTTTCGGTGGATAAAGTTTGATGATCACACGTAAACCATTACAATGAAAATTATTATAACATGATGAAAAGTAACTAATCTGCTATCACAGGCCGAGGATCGTCCATAATTTAAAGTTTATTAGTTTTCAACCATCTCAATTTTTTTTTAAAAAAAAACTTCTTTATTTTTGCCTAAAGGGAATAAAACACTCATCTAGAAGGCCAACTAAGTCTTACCAAGTTTCCATTACTACCACTGGACCAAGAAATTATTTTGTTTCTGGGTTTTCAATAGATATTCTTAATAAATTTAATAGATTTCTCAATACAAATATAACGTATGTACAAAAATTATATATTGGATTTCCAATAATCCGTATCCAATACTCTAAATCTGCCCATGATCATAGTTAAGCTACACTAATAATATAAAACATTTTGTACTATCGATAAATAAACTTAATTAATATTTAATAAATTATAAAAAAAAAGAAATTGAACATGCAACACAAAAGGAGAAGATTGAGTTGCTACCTTTGGAAGTAGCATAGATTGAAGAAGAAGGTACTGAAGCAATCCCAGCTACAGATGAGAGAAACACAATGCTTCCATTTCCAGAAGCCTTTAACAAGGGATGAGCAAGTTGGGACAAGTTGTATGAAGCTTCAACATTTGTTCCCATTATCATGGAGTAATCTTCTGCAGTAGTGAAATGTATTGGTGAATCACATTTATAGAATCAAGATTTTCAAGCTGCACCAAGGTATGTTGTTGTATTCACCACCCACCTCAAATTTCACTAGTGAGATTACTAAGTAATAAGTTTAACTCTCTCTGTCCCAAAATAATTATCATATTTCGTTTATCGAGAATCAATTGACTAATTTTTTATGCTAAATTATATTAGATTAAGTCAATATTTTAAAATTAAGATTTAGATATTGAAAAACTATTTGAAAAGTATTATAACTTGCCGTTCTTCTTGTAACAATATGATAAAAAAAATACATCTTAACATATTGGTCAAAGTTACTTGACTCTTGAAAATCGAAATGTGACAAGTAATATGAGACGGAGGGAGTATTAAACTAACAAACTTACTAGAATATTAAGCTTCCCATTGAACTCATGGCTAACCATTTCCATAAGCTTTTGGCGTTGGACTCGTGAATATAAGTCGCATACTGATCCCGATACCTTAAATCCTTTAGTTGTCCACTTGCTCAAACATTCGTCTAGGGTCCTCCTTATTACGTGACCATGTATATACATGTGCTCCTAAGCTCGCTAGTTCTTCTACAATGGAAAATCTTGAAACCAAAAAAATATAATAATGTTTTAACTAATACTGTGAATGTTTTTACATAATCACAACTCTATTATAGGCTATCTGGCTAAGCTTCTAGACAGCTAAAAGTACTTATTTTAGAGAGTAGGTGTATCTGGTCAAGCTTTTAGAAGAAAAAAAAAGTATTTTTGAGTAGTTACAAAAGCTTTTCAGAAGCTAAAAGAATTAGATTTTACCATAAGAACTTTTTGAAAGCATCGTTAAGCACAAAAACCTATCCTAATATTGGTACAAGTGATTTCCGAATTGATTAACCAAACACGAAATATTATTCTCCAAAAGTAATTTCTCAAAAAATACTTCTATAAAAACACTTATCAATATAAGTAAAATTTTGAAAAAAATACTTTTGAAGAGTACTAATTTATGTTTGGCCAAACACTTCTGATAAAAGGTACTTTTCAAAATAAATAAATTTTAAAAATTTAATCAAACAGACAATAAATCAAGATTCTAAATTATTGAAAATCACTTGCCTGATACTTCACTACCAATGGATATATTAAAAATCCAAAGATACTTGATTGACGTTTATTCCAAATTATTACTCTATATACTAGTAAACGATTTACCCTTTCACGAAACCTTCTTTTCCCTTTAATAGAGTACTTAAGTGGTCATAACACAAAGAATAGTTAGAAAGAACCATTAATTGTGAGTCCACCATCAACACATATAACTTGGCCAGTAATATACGAAGCAGCTGGAAAACAAAGGAATGCAACCATTGCTGAAACTTCTTTTGGTTCTGCAGTTCTGCAAATTGGTGTTCTACAAATACTTCTTTCAATATATTCTCTAGTCAAAGGATCTTGGTGAAACGATTAGATAAAATTCAGTAATCGATGCAAATAATAATTAATATAACAAATTAATCCCAATGCATTTAAAATTTGTTCAATAGCCCGACATTTGCGAATCCTCACCTCTTAAGCTAAATTTCAGAATTAAGCTAGATCCGTTAATTTTCTTATCATGATATCATCAATGCTAAACCCATTCATATTCCTAGTTCACTCAATTTTGGACCACATATTATCTTATATATGTTCCAGTTTTCAAGAGCGTGCGGGATGTTATATTATTTCATGTTGGTGGAGGGAATGGATTGTTATTTTCTTATATATTGTTAGGTAATTCTTAATTCATTGAATTAGTTTTTGGAGTTGAATTAAACACAATATCTAATTTCTTATGAGAAACTAATTCACAGTTGCACGATTGGTTGAATTATCTCCTTCATAGCTGAAAATATCATTGCAATGGCTAGAATTTTGCAATTGGGTCAGGTGCATTCATAAAGAGTGATAATTAATTCACTAGTCCATTAGTTAATCCTCCTCCTAAAAATCCTAATTCATTGAGTACTATAATAACATTGACGTAGAAAAATACACTTTTTATTGAAAGAAAAATGGCTACCGTTTGGAGTGGAAAAGCTAATATTCTTTTGCATCTAGAGGACTTTTAGGTTGTGAACATAGGAAGTTTGTCTGTATTGTGAGGATTTTTAACGAGTAGTAACTCGGATCATGGTTGCAATAGAACCGTTTCCACAAAGAAAAGCCCGTAAGTTTCGAAGGAGATTTAGGAGTCGTTTGGTAGGATACATTAGAAAAAATAATGCATGCATTAGCTTTGTGTATTACTAATACCTTGTTTGGTATCCTTTTTCAACCTATGTATAACTAATACAAGCGTTAGTTATACATCATATTTGGTATTATCCTATACATAACTAATACCTAACAAACCATGATATTAAAGAGATTGAGAATGAAAACATACTTAAATGATTTTATTCAATGATAACGTTTACTTAAATACAAGTAAATGTAACTAACTCGACTAGATTTAAGAACTAATCTAAAAACTTAATATAATATTGTAGATAAGATTAGATAGATTATTCAAACTAATTCAAATAACTAAACTAAATCTACTTGTAACAAACTGATAACAATTATAACTAAATCTAATTCTAACAAACAGATAGCTATGATGTTATCTCAATACACCCCCTCAAGTTAGGTGTGGTGCAACTACACCTAACTTGGATAAACATCGAAGGAAGGAAGGCTTGGGCAGCGGCTTGGTGAGAGTATCTGCAACTTGGTCCACGGAAGAAAGGTATTTGACAACCACTCTACCTGATTCCACACTATTTCATAGATAGTGAGAGTCCATTGCAATATGCTTCATCTTAGTGTGGAAAATGGAGTTCTTGCTAAGATATGAAATGTCAATGTTATCTCAAAAAATACTTGGCATTTGTGAGAGATGGTATCATAGTTCGTTCAACAAGTTTTGGACCCACGTAATATCAGAGAGTGCATTGGCCACATATTTGTATTCTGCTTCAGTGGAAGACCTAGCAACTGATTGTTTCTTCTTAGAAGACCAACAGATGGGGTTTGGTCCCAAGAAGAGCATATAACCTGATGTAGAGATTGTCACTTAGATCTCCCGCACAATCAGTATCAATATACATATACAAATTTCTATTAGAATGAAAAGAATTTGCAAAGTCTACGTTACTGATGACTTGAGATATCTAAGAATCTTTTTTGCCGCCTTCCAATGCTCCAAACCCGGGGAGTGCATAAATTGGTATAACTTATTTACTGCAAATAAAATATCAAGGCATGTGAAGGATACGTATTGCATCTTACCCAAAGTGTGGCGATATAGTCTTGCATCGGCAGATGGTGAACCATAAGCTGCTCTAGGTGGTGAACTTGAACACATGAGTGTGGCAATTCCTTTGCAGTTAGTCATATCCACTTCCGAGAGAATCTAAAAAATATATATGAATTGGGATAAGATATCCACATTTGGAACTTGCTTGACTTTGATCCCCAAAACTAATTAAGTTCACCAAGATCCTTTAGGGAGAACCTACTAGCCAAAGAGTTGATGACATGTGCAATCAATTTTGGGTGATTCTCAGTAATGAGAATAACATCAACATACACTAAAATATAAACAGTGACAACGAATGATTTAAAGATTAACAGTGAGGCGTCTTATTCAGACTTAACAAACTCAATATTATTCAGATGAGACTTCAGAGCTTCATACAAGACACGTGAAGCTTGTTTGAGGCCATAAATTGCCTTTTTGAGATGGCATACGTGATTAGAAAAATCAGAATTAACATAACCTTTTGGTTGACCCATGAATACCTACTCTTGTAAGTCACCTTGCAAAAATGCATTGTTCACGTCAAGTTGGTAGGCCTTCCACTTGTTTTGAATAGCTATGGACAGAAAAATTCTAATTGTGGTCGGCTTGACAACCGGACTGAAAGTTTAATGAAAGTTTAATCCCGGACATTGTTTGAAACCTTTGGCCACTAATCGTGTCTTGTACTTGTCAATGAAACCGTCAACTTTTATTTTAATTCGAAACAACCATATGCAATCCACAACATTTTTCGACGGGTCCTTAGTTACTAGTTCTTAAGTTTGGTTTCTCATTAAAGCTTCATATTCTAAATCCATGGCTTTCTTTCATTCAATGTGCTTAACAACTTGTTTAAAGGTATTTGGTGTGGGAGAAAGGTGAGCCAAGAAGCTGAATTTTTTTTTTGGTTTGAAGATTTCATTTTGGGACCCTGTGACCATATGGGAGGGTGGAGGGGCATTAAAGGTTTTTATAGTGTTTGGAGAATTTTATGATGGCTGGACTAATGTTGGTGGAGTAGGATTATGAGTGGGTGATGAAGTAGGAGTATTAATACCTGATGGAGAAAAATCTCTTGAAGCTGCTGGCAGTTGGCCTTCGTGCATGGACTCTTGAGAATTAGAAGATGGATGCAGATCTTTTGAAGGATTAAAAGAAGATGGAATTGTTAAGGGGATATGGATAGGTGGCGGAAGAGTGGGGATTGGGTTGGAGTCTAAGTCGTGTTGGACTTCTAAATCATTTTCTTTATGTGGGATTCTATAATTTCTCAATTTTACTTGAAAAAAATATTTGACTAGTGTGAAAACATTTGAGTAAAAGGAAAAATATTTTCACAAAATTAGACATCACGACTAATAAATATTTTAGAGTTCACTGAATCAAAACAAAGATGTGCATGGTGAACAATAGAAACTCCTAAATATACACATGGTATAGATCTAGGTTGAAGTTTATTTTGTGTATATGGTTTGAGCCTTAGGTAACAAAAATAATCAAAAAATTTTAGCCAAGTGTATTTTGATGGTTCGCCAATAATTTTTGATAAGGAAAGACATTATTTAGGTCAGGTGCAGGAAGTTTATTTATGAGATAGACGTCATGGTGACAAGCAAAGGACCACAATTCAGGTGGTAGTGAGGCTTCATTGAGAAAAGTTCTAGCTGTTTCGATAATGTGACGATGTCGTCGCTCAGTTATGACAACTCGTTGAGGTGTGTAGGATGGTGAAACTAAATGTTCGATGCCACTTTGTTGTAGGTAGTGTTTAAGTGCCGTGTATTCACCCATTCCATATGTATAAACCGACACAATTTTGTGTTTAAAGAAATTTTTCACCAAAGGATAAAATTGTTTAAAAATGGAGGCGACTTTACTTTTATTTTTGATTGTGTACAACCAAATATATTTGGTGTAATGATCAACAAAAATACAAAAATATAACTTTTTATCAATGGATAAAACAGGTGGACCCATAAATCACTGAACAAAGTTTGAATTGGAGCATTACTATTTAAAGTGAGTTATTGAAATGACAAATGATTAGCTTTATTTGAAGAACAATCATTACAAAATTCAAACTTTTCCTTGGTAGAAACAGGAAGTGAAAATTTATTCAATACTAATTCTAGAATTTTCAAATGAGGATGACCCAAAAGGCGGTGCCACAATTGACGAGTGACTTTAGTGGAGGTAAAATTGGCGGAAGGTAACATATGATTCATGTGTGGCCACTCATAGAGTCCATTTTTGTTTCGGCCTTGTACCATCGGCTTCTGAGTTTCGAGATCCTTCAGAAGAAAAAAATATCTAAAAAATTCGATAGATGTTAGATTGTCACAACAAAACTTGACAACAGAAATAAGGTTCTTTTTTATAGATGGATCACAAAGAGTGTCAGAAAGCATGAAATTAGTATTAGAAGTTTTATTTGAGTTACACCAGTATGAATAATGGGAATAGTTTTACTGTCACCGATGGACACTTCCTCATTGCTAGTGTATTATTTAATTCTATTGTGACATGATGTGTTGCTCCTGAATTAAGAATTCAAGAATTTACATCTGATTGATGATTCGATACGAAATTGACCTTTGCTTCAAGGTGATGTGTGACTTTGAGTGACACACGTCAGCAATATGACCGATTCTTTAACATAGTTGGCATTTCACAGCTTGCCTAGGTTATCTCCCATTTTGTTGGTTCCCAGAATACGCTTGCTGTTGCGCTAGTGATTTCCAAGACTGATTGGGGAAGCGACAATTATTCTTGTGGTGTTGAGGTTGAAGTTGGCCCATTGTGCAACTACATCAATGATGATTGAGGATGATTTTGCAAGATCTTAGTGTTTGAGAAAGAGTTCATGATTCGTGAGTCTGTGGAATAGTTCCACAAAGCTTAGAGCTGAGTCTCGTGCTTCTATAGAGGCATAAATCTCATGTTACTCAGGACCCATGCCACTTAAGTTCTTGACTGCAAGTTCTTCATCAGCCATGGTGAACCTGCTACTTTGATAGCGTCAGCGATTGATCTAATCTCATGTAGGTACTCAACAATCATCTTTGAGGCCTTTTTCAAGTTTTTCAACTGGTCTTGCAAGCTGAAAATACGAGTATGGCTCTTGATGTCATAAGGTGTATGAAGAAGTTCCCAAGCCATTTTGGCTGAGGAAGCAGTTGCAACAGTGGGAGAAATGGCAGGATTAGCTGATGCTATCATTTCCTGTTGAATCAGTTGATCCTGCCAGAACCACTTTTTAAATTCAGGATTCGAGATAGTATATCATTTTGAGTGTTAGTGGCTGGTGGAGCAGGTTTGGCTCCGGTAAGATGCCCAAGTAGTTTGCTTCCGTTGAGTAGCATTACTAGTTGTGCCTTCCATATCGCAAAGTTGATATTACCTTGCAGTTTGATAGGTAATTAGGCAGCTGGATTAAATTGTACCCCATTGGTGTGTAGGCAAAACTGCACTGCGCTGTTACTGGTGGTAGCAAGTATAGATATATTAGTGAAGAGATAAGAAAATAGATCAGACTCTTGAGAATTTAGAGAGGCTGGGATACCATTAAGAGATTGAGAATGAAAGCAAAGTTGAATGATTTTGTTCAATGATAATGTTTACTTAAATACAAGTAAATGTAACTAACTCGACTAGATTTAAGGAACTAATCTAACAACTTAATCTAATCTTGTAGATAATATTAGATTAGATATATTATTCAAACTAATTCAAATAAATAAACTAAATCTATTTCTAACAAACTGATAACAATTGATAACTAAATCTAATCCGAACATACGGATAACCATGAGGTTATCTCAATAGGTAGTAACAATGCAATGAGTTTTAATGCATACATAAGTATGGTTAAAGACACAATTGCTCAATTTTCATACTATACGTAATTATAAAAATGCCATAGCTAACCACTCTGCGATCGCAGAACAGGACCGTTGAACATGTATGTGTTCCGCAAAATGAACCTAGAGTTCATAGAGTGGTTTCTTGTTTGGACTATCTGGAACTGCGACATGAAGTGTGGTCCGCAGAACTGAACTACGGTCCGCAGAAGTGTCTTCAATCTTGGCAATTTGATTCAAACGTGAACTGAAGTAGTAGTTCACAGACCGAATTGCGGTCCACATAACGGATGTGTGGACTGCAGTTTGGGTAGCACTTCAGGGCTCTGAAATTCTTTTTTCACTGTTTATTTTTGTGACATAGTGTTGCGTTATTTCTAGATGCTACGCAAGTGTACGTATCGCAATTTGTAATAAATTTCGGTAAGACCGAGTATCGTCCACAGAGACTGATTTATCTAGTACCAATTAACTAATTTTTAGTTTCTATTTGGCTAATGAATATAAGTGATGATTTCTAACTAAAGAATTAACAAACTATCATGAATTTCTAGAATAAAATAGCAATGAAAACACACGAAGTTTAATTCAGTAATGAAGGAATTAGGGTTTCCAATCTCCTCGACTTTCCACTCTATCATTCATTAATGCAAGACTAACGATTCTTCTTCTTATTAAGATAGCAGGTTAACTGAGATGTTCTATATTTCGGTTAGGATATATAAAAACTCAACCTAAGTGAGAACTTTCTATATTTCTATGATAAGTTCGACCACATAGGAGGATTAAGATCAATAACCTAAAATGCTACAGAGGCAGTCGTGATACTTTCGTTCAAGATTAAACCTATGTCTAATCAACTATAGCATATTCAAATCTCCCTTTTCAGATCTCGATTTGAACTGATATAGATAATGAAAACTAAAAGCCAATTAATTCTCATTCAATAACCGCAAGTTGAATAAATTTTAATAGATGAAGAAGAACATTAACAATGCATTAAATCATAATAGAGTTTCAAGTGATTCGACGGAAAGCCCTAATAAAGTAATTAGCTCCTAGACATGCTAAGAAAACTAATTAACTTAATATCCAACATAAACTGAATAAGTAAAGAAAAGGAAAAGAACTTGAACAATAGATTTCTCTAATGGCTTCTTATTCTCTTGTTTCTTGCCTCCAAAGTATTCTCCTCTCAGAAAAACATTTCCCCCAATATATATCACGAAAACCCCCCAAAATGGACCTTTTTGCCCTTGTTAAATTTAGGTTTTTCGCTGCACTGACGTCGTCGGCGCCGCGATGCTAATTCACTTCTGAAAATCATGTGCTCACTGCCTGAGGGGCTCCGCGACCCTAATGTTGGGAGCCGCGACGCTACAGCATCGCGGCCCTTCTGCTTGTTGCGTCGCGACTCTTCAGCCTTCTTCGTCCGGAATTCGATTAAATTGCTTTCCGAGCTTCCCAGGGTTTCTTTGACTCATTTCTTGTGACCATCTATGCATTTTTGTCCTTGATAACTTCCTATTTCCTTTGGATTCGCCTTATTCCTTTCTAAGTCGCTTAAAACCTGAAAACACACAACACACGCATAATACTGCACAAAACAACTAAAAGACAAACAAAAGACTCCCTAAAACACACTCTAAAACAATAATAAAATCTACTTAACAAACACCCCCAAACTTAAACTTTACTCGTCCTCGAGTAAAGAACTCTAGACACCCTAAAAAGAAAAACACACAAACTCAAAAAAATGAATCAAGTCAACCACAATAGATTATGCCTCGAAGATCATGAACAACATGCAATAAAATCTTCCGGAACATTCTAGCCACTAATTTGCTATCTAGAATTTCAAATCGGATAATCCTCAAATTTGCTTAAAGTTATTAATGCATATTACCACTCAACCATGATTATTGAAATAACCAAGTATTCAATATTAGCTTATGCATAATGAATTCTCACCAACATTCCATCAGGCCAAAATTCTATTGGCTTGCTAACTTGCTATTCTCCACTAATTTAGACAACACATGCTCAAGAATTAGTAGGACTTTAATAGGTTATGACGATAGGCTTAGGCACGTGTAGATAAAATGTCATTTAGGCTCAGCATTACCATAAGCATATAAACCAACCAACCAAACTTGATATTCATATCACAAACCCATAACAATCCCCAGTTTCTCTTCTTTACCCAATTTTCTTTTATTTTCGAACTACACCCCCAAACTTGTTTTTCAATGTATGTACAAGGGAGTGTAATATATATATATTCTTTTCAATCCTTTGTTCTTCTATTGATAGCACCCAATCTAAAATACCAATTACAAAGTGCCAATCCCCCACTCATATACTTATATGCTCATGGAATTCAAGGGAAGGAAAATATTTGTAAAGGGTTTCAAGTTGGCTCAGAATATGTGTCAATCAAAGAAGGGTTACTTAAAGCTCAAAGAGGGTAACTAGGGATTAATGTAATCAAGGGTGGCTTGAAAGGTTCAATCGTTCTAAAAATGGCCTAAATCATCTTCCTAATCATGCCTCATCTATGATTTCGTCTCAAATAGCAAGCAAGCAAGGTCTAGAACTTTCCACCATCTTTCCTCAAACCAAAATCCAATCATGCATAAACCAATATTCAAGTACAAGAAAATCACCAATCATGATCAACTTTTCATACTTATTAATAATTAAAAGAAACTCAAAACCTATCCAACTTAATCACACAGATTTATGCATTTCATGGCTATCTTCATCCAACTCTATCACATGTGTACACTCAATCTTATAGGCTATTATCATCAACTTGATTCATTGACACAAGACACTCAAACACTGACACTAAACTAAGACACTAACAATAAACAAACAACCGAACACAAACAATTAGCACACAATAATAAGACTCCCCCCAAACCTATTCAACACATTGTCCTTAATGTGATAATTAAAGTAAGAGTAAGAAGACTTACAAAAACTGCAACCAAGCGATTCAGAATGGTGGTGGCGGCGGTGGTAGATGATAAGGCGGCCGGTACATTGGAGGATATCCAAGAGATGACTCAATGTTTTCGTCATCCATGGACCAGTTATGCATGAATGAGTTTATTTGGTCGATACTCGTGACCTCATACTCATGTCTTTATTGCATGTAAGTGTCCATATATTGCTGGTGTTGAATGAGATACTGGTTCTGCTGGATAATGTACTGGTTCTATTGGAAAAGTTGATCCAACCTCTGGGTGTAGTCATCCTCAATCGCCAAAGGAGGTGGCTGACTACTTTGTCCAGGCTCTCTAGTTTCTTCATCTTGCTCCCTCTGCTGGCGCTTTGGCCGGTTGCGATTGCCCTCTCCAGGTGTAGGTTCTGGTGTAGGGTTTGAATATACATTGACCATTGTCCGGGTTAGGGGATTCTGCACTCTGCCTTTTACATCATTGCTGCTTTCAGGCACTCCATGTGCGACACATAGTGCAGTGATCAACGATCCATACCCTAACCCTGTTGTTGTGTTCAGTCTGTATATCTAATTGAGGCTATTTTTTACAGCTCGACCCACATCTACTGAAAATCCCTTCATTATAGCATACACCAGCTAGACATGATCCACTGGTATATCAAAGAAGTGTGTGGAGGGAATCAGGCAGACACTCACAAAGTAGAGCCAAGCTTTGGCAACTTTGTTGGATTGGCAGCGGAGCATGCTTTTGGGGGCGTCATATGTATATGTAAAATGGGCCCCTGGATATCCTACTGTCTCAGCCACCTCCACCCAGTCAATTTCTGAATTCTTCCAAACAGTGAAGTCATCCTCGTCCTCGTCCTCCAGAAAATTTGTGACTCCACAGATAGCATTAATCACTTCAGCCCCAACTGGTACTCTTCTCCCTCGTATGAAACAAATATTGTCTTGTTTCTTTGGGTAGTTGGCATAGAATTCATAGACTAGTTGAGTATTTGGCTTTGCCAAATAAGGATTGACAAATGCACCCCAACCTCTATCGGCAATCATGGCCCTGATGGGTTCATATACCTCATCTTCGTATGGCACAGTCTGGAATTCCATCCCCCTTTCCGGTACCAGGGAACGAGTACACATCTTGTTATACCTGTCTTGGGCATTCTTATTGGCAAATCGTTTCTTATCATAGTCGCCCCTTGGTGGTAGATTCACAGGGCCCCGAGAGGAGGATGCCTTGGAAGTAGCTCGTCGTGGACCCATTATTCCTTGTTTGGCGACTTTGAAGTTTTCTGAAAATCCGGCAGCACTTCCCCTTAAATCTTCCCAACAACAATTCAACTCCTTAACAATATAATCAATCAACCCACAATATCAATTACTAGAATTCAACCACTCCACAATAACACTATTCCTCACAAGAACACAATCAACCCTCCCACTTAAAATTCCTCCAAAGTCATAAAAGAACACACAAAATTATTCAAACTTTAATGCAATACTTACCTTATGGCGAGAGAGAGAATTCAAGTGATGCTTCACTGCCACAAGTATTGAAGATTTGAAGAACTTATGGAATGATTTCTTGAAGGATTGGGATTTTAGGGTTTGGAAAGGGGATTTGGGGGAAGTGTTGATTTAAATTTAATGAAAGAATTGAGGAAAGAGAAGAGTTTTTATGGTGCGAAAAAATTGTAATTTGAGATACAATGCCCCCCCCCCCCGGATTTTTGGTGTTGGAGAAGAGAAGAATGGAGAAGGGTTATGTGAATTGTGTTTGGGGATAGTGAGAAAAGGGTTCTTTTTCTTGGTTTTTATCCTGGAATCCGCATGGGCGCCGCGACTCTCACCATTTAGCGCCGCGACGCGATCACATATGGCGTAGGTGCCGCGGCTCTTCTATTATAGCACAGCGGCGCTAATTCAACATAAATATCCATTTCTCACTGCCTTCCAGGCACAACGACCCTAATGTTGGGCGCCGCGACGCCAATTCAACATGCGGGATTCTGACTTTTGGTGATGATTTCAACATCCCGCGTCACATTTTCATCCTAACGTTGGCTCATAATTCACTTTAACAAAAACACACCTGACAAAAAACATCAAGACAATGAGATTGTTCAAAATAAGATAAACAAAACAGAATAAAACAACAGAATTAAAATGTTGGGTTGCCTCCCAATAGCACTGTCGTTTAACGTCATTTAGCCGGACGCAGGTCTCTTCTTAGATGGGCTTCAAGATGATAATCGACTTGGCTTGATTACTAGAACCACCCAAGCATGGCTTCAATCTTTGTCTGTTCACTTTGAATGGTGCACCCTCCTTTCCTCGCACATCAACTGAACTATATGGAAAAACTCTCTCAACAGTAAATGGACCCGACCATCTAGACTTCAACTTGCTTGGAAACAGACTCAACCTCGAATTGAATAGAAATACCTATTGTCCACGTTGAAACTCTTTTCGAACCAAGTTCTTGTCATGCCATGCTTTAGTGCGTTCCTTATAGATCTTGGCATTCTCATAGGCTTCATTTCGAAACTCATCAAGCTCATTCAATTGTAGTAGCCTATTCCGCCCCGCAACACTCTTATCCAAATTCAGCTTCCTCATGGCCCAATATGCTCGATATTCCAGCTTAACTGGAAAGTGGCATGTCTTTCCAAAAACCAACCTATAAGGAGACATTCCAATTGGAGTTTTGAATGCCGTCCTATAGGCCCAAAGCGCATCATCCAGTTTCTTAGACCAATTTTTTCTAGAACCATCCACCGTCTTCTCAAGGATCCTCTTTACTTCTCTGTTTGAAATTTCAGCTTGACCATTTGATTGAGGATGATATGGCAAAGCAGTTATGTGGTAGACTCCATAGCGAGCAAGTAGAGCATCAAGTTGCTTGTTACAAAAATGACTCCCTTCATCGCTAATGAGAGCTCGGGGAGTACCAAACCTTGTGAATATGTGCTTGTACAGGAAGTTCAAGACAATCTTACCATCATTTTCTTTAGTTGCTACTGCTTCGACCTATTTGGACACATAATCCACTGCTAGCAGGATGTATTGATTGTTGAAGGATGGTGTAAAAGGGCCCATAAAATCAATGGCCCATACATCAAAGAACTCGACTTCTAGGATCGCATTCAGCGGCATTTCATTCCTTCTTGAGATGTTCCCAGTGCGTTGACAACGATTACAGGCTTTCACAAAAGTATTAGCATCTTTGAACAGTCCTGGCTAATAGAACCCGCTTTGCAACACTTTAGCCGCTGTTCTTGAAGCTCCAAAATGGCCACCACATTGTAAAGTGTGACAATGAGTGAGAATTTAGTGCATTTCCTCCTATGGTACAAAGCGTCTAATGACTTGATCAGCACAATGCCTATAAAGAATAAGCTCCTCCCAATAGTAATGCTTTACCTCAGAATAAAACTTCTTCACTTGTTGCCTTGTCATCTCTGGGGGCACAATCTTAGCTGCAAGAAAATTAACAAAGTCAGCATACCAAGGCACAATTGAACTGGCACTTACCTCGAAAATTTGCTCGCCTGGGAAGTGGTCATTAATCTGCACATCCTTAGCATTCTGGCTTTCTTCCACCTCAAGTCTTGACAGGTGATCTGCAACCAAATTTTTGATTTCCTTTTTATCACGAATCTTCATGTCAAATTCTTGCTGCAACAACACCCATCGAATAAGACGGGATTTTGCATACTTCTTTGTCATCAAGTATTTGATAGCAGCATGGTCCGTGTACACAATTACCTTATTCCCAATGAGATATGGCCTGAATTTATTGAATGCATATACTATGGCTAGCAACTCTTTCTCTATTGTGGCATAATTCAATTGTGCATCATTAAGAGTTCTACTAGCATAGTAAATGGATCGAAATACCTTGTCAATTCGCTGCTCAAGAACTGCTCCCACTGCATAATCATTAGCATCACACATCAATTCAAATGGAAGCTCCCAATCTGGTGCAATAACAATTGGGGCTGAATATAACTTCTCCTTGAGTGCCTTGAATGCATTTAGGCACTCTTCATTAAAATCAAACACAACACCATTCATCAACAAGGTTGAAAAAGGGTTTGAAATTTTTTAGAAGTCTTTGATGAATCTCCTGTAGAAACCAGCATGCCCA
This sequence comes from Anisodus tanguticus, assembly GCA_034509755.1. Taxonomy (NCBI): domain Eukaryota; kingdom Viridiplantae; phylum Streptophyta; class Magnoliopsida; order Solanales; family Solanaceae; genus Anisodus; species Anisodus tanguticus. The sequence goes on from CM067549.1 coordinate 19,312,789, forward strand.
AGGAAACTTCTAACCCCTTTTACTAACACTGGGGGTGGTAGATTTTCAATAGAAGAAATATTGGCTCGGTCTACCTCAATGCCTTGGCTAGAAATTTTGTGGCCAAGAACAATACCTTCATTCACCATAAAGTGACACTTCTCCCAGTTTAGAAGGAGGTTGGACTCTTCACATCGCTGTAGCACTGCCTCCAAATGCTTCAAACATTCATCAAAAGATGACCCAAAAACTGAAAAATGATCCATGAAAATCTCAATAGTTCTCTCCACCATGTCAGAAAAGATGGCCATCATATATCGTTGGAAAGTAGCAGGAGCATTACAAAGCCCAAATAGCATCCGTCTGAATGCAAACGTACCATAAGGACAAGTAAATGTCATATTCTCTTGATCTTTCGGTGAAATAGCAATATGATGATACCAAGAATAAACATCCAAAAAACAATAAAAGCTATGGCCTGCTAGTCTGTCAAGCATTTGATCCAGAAAAAGCAAGGGAAAATGGTCTTTCCTTGTTGCCTTGTTCAACTTGCGATAATCAATGCAAATTCTCCAACCCGTCACAGTTCTAGAAGGAATAAGCTCATTCTTATCATTCTTCACCAAAGTCATACCTCCCTTTTTAGGCACTACTTGCACTGGGCTCACCCATGCACTATCAGAAATAGGGTAAATTACCCCAACATCTAACCATTTCAAAAAAAAATTTCTCACCACTTCCTTCATAGTTGGGTTTAACCTTCTTTGAGCTTCAATTGAAGGCTTGATCTCATCTTCTAAATGGATTTTATGCATTACCGTAGAAGGGCTTATCCCTCTTATATCTGCCAATGTCCACCCAATAGCAAGATTGTGAGCCCTTAAGACTCTTAATGTTTTTTCCACTTCCACATTAGACAGAGAAGTAGATACAATCACCAGTAAAGTTTTATTCTCACCAAGATACATGTAGTAAAGATGTTCTGTTAGAGTCTTCAATTCTAACGTTGGAGGTTTCTCATATTTCTTTCTATAAAATGGCTCATAAGAATTCACCCACCTGATATAATCTACAAGCTCGGCATCATCACTGTCATCTTCCTCACTTTGTGTCAGTGCCGCCTCAAAAGCGTCAGTAGTCATGTTCTTTTCAGAAATAACTTCCTCAATCACATCAATTGAGAAACAATTGTCACTTGCTCTGGGATATGATATCGACTTGAATACATTGAAGACCACCTCTTTGACCTTCACTCGGAGTCTCAAATCACCCTTCTGAACATCTATAAGTGCTTGCCCCGTGGCTAAAAATGGTCTCCCAAGAATTATGGGCACATCAACATCCTCCTACATGTCAAGGATAATAAAATCAGCAGGAAAAATGAATTTGTCCACTTTAACTAACACATCCTTAATAATTCCCCATGGATGCTTGATTGAGTGATCTGCTAACTGGAAGGTAACTGTTGTAGTCCTAGCTTCACCCAAACCAAGTCTACGAAACACAAATAAGGGCATCAGGTTGATACTTGCCCCCAAATCGCACAGCGCATGCTGGCATTCAAAATTCCCGATAGTGTAGGGGTGAAGCTCCCTAGATCTCTCAACTTCTGGGGAAGCTTCTTTTGCAAAATAGTGATGCACTCTTCAGTTAACGCCACAGTCTCATAATCTCCCATTTTCCTCCTTTTAGAGAGAGTTTCTTTCATGATTTGACATAACTGGGCATCTGCTCTAAGGCTTCAGCAAAGGGAATATTTATGTGCAACTTCTTGAATATTTCCAAAAACTTGGAAAATTGTTTATCCAAAGAATTCTTTCTAAGCCTCTGCGGGTATGAAATTCTGATTTGAGGCTCATTAGTCACTGCTGGTGGTGCCTTCTCCACCGTGGGGTGGTCTTCAGTAACCCCCTCCTTCTCTGAATTAGATGTCTCACTCAACTTGTCTGTCTTCTCCGCAGATGGTAGAGGTGCAACTAGTTCAACTTGTATACCGCTTCTCAAATTTATAGCATGACATTGCTCATTCAGATTTACAACAGTATTGCTAGGGAGATTCCCCTGCAATCTGTTGTTTAACATATTTGCTAGCTGACCCACTTGTATTTCCAAGTTTCGGATAGAAGATCTCGTTTCAGTCATGAACTGAGTCTGGGAATTGGTGAGAGTCAACAAGACTGCTTGCAATTCATTGGGTTCAGCTTGTTAAACTTGTGGTTTGGGCTGCTGAAACGACGAAACTTGACTCATGGGCTGTTGTTGATTGTTTGTTGATACTACCCTTGGAATTGTGGCTGCTGGTTCTGGCTGTTTCTCCACGAAAAATTATGGTGATTTCTCCACCCAGGATTATAAGTGTTGGAGAATGGATTGTTGTAAGGCCTCTGAAAATTCCCAACTGCTTGAACCTGAGCTTGGTCCATCGGTATATTGTTGGGATCCGTTGTTGTGCAATGATCAAAAGGATGTGGTCCTCCACAAATTTCACAAACCACTTACATCTGAACAATATTTGCAGACATAGTATTCTGCTGTAATTGCTTTGTCAAAGAAGCAACTTAAGCAGTTAACGCGGTGATGCCATCTAACTCATGAACTCCAGCCACCTTTTTGCTGTTGGTCGGTATTTCATCGGACCACTGATGGTTATTTTTTGCCATATCTTCCAATAGCTCATACGCCTCATTAGCACTCTTGTTCATGAATGTCCCTCCAGCAGTAGCATCAATTATGGTTCGGGTCGTACCACACAACCCATTGTAAAAATTATGGACTAATATCCACTATTCAAGCCCATGATGAGGACATTTCCTTTGTAACTCTTTGAATCTTTCCCAAGCATCATATAGAGATTCTCCATCCAGCTGATAGAAGTTATTTAGTTATTCCCTTAGCTTAACAGCCTTTGATGGAGGGAATAATTTTGTAAGAAATTTCTGAACCAGGTCTTGCCACGTAGTGATGGGGTTAGCTTGCAGAGATTTCAACCAGTTTTTGGCTCAGTCCCTTAGTGAGAATGGGAAGAGCCTCAATCTAATGGCGTCATCAGTCACACCATTGTATTTGCATGTTGCACATAACTCCAAGAAATTGGCCAAGTGCATATGTGGATCTTCAGAGGGCAAACCCCCAAACTAGATTGTGTTCTGGACCATCTGCTGGATTGCTGACTTAATCTCGAAATTATTTGCCTCCACTGCTGGTGGTCTTATACAAGTCTGCACTCCTGTTATGGTTGAAAGTATATAATCTCGTAAGCTTCTCACAATGGGATTTTGAGCTTGCTCCTGCACCATTTCTAGCACCCCTCTATTCAACCCATCATTATTTTGACGGTTTACCATATCCTCGTTTGAAATACCAGCTCTCTTGTTTCTTCGATTCTGCTTGCACGCTTTCTCAATCCCAGGATTCAGAGGAACAAGGTTGTCTGCTCCTCTTCTGCTTCGCATATACCAAAGCTACCTGAAAAATGACCACAAACACTGCACGCAGATCAAAAAATAAAAAATTATGAATAAAAAAAATGTGTTCTAGGAACTACCAAATTAGAAAAAAGATTAATTATTATTATATTGATAATACTTCAGTCCCCAACAATGGTGCCAAAAACTTGTTGTGTTATTTCTAGATGCTACGCAAGTGTGTGTATCGCAATTTGTAATAAATTTTGGTAAGACCGAGTATCGTCCACAGAGACTGAATTATCAAGTACCAATTAACTAATCTTTAGTTTCTATTTGGCTAACGAATATAAGTGATGATTTCTAACTAAAGAATTAACAAACTAACATGAATTTCTAGAATAAAATAGCAATGAAAACACACGAAGTTTAATTCAGTAATGAAGGAATTAGAGTTTCCAATCTCCTTGACTTTCCACTCTATCATTCATTAATGCAAGACTAACGATTCTTCTTCTTATTAAGATAGCAGGTTAACTGAGATGTTTTATATTTCGGTTAGGATATATAAAAACTCAACCTAAGTGAGAACTTTCTATATTTCTATGATAAGTTCGACCACATAGGAGGATTAAGATCAATAACCTAAAATGCTACAGAGGCAGTCGTGATACTTTCGTTCAAGATTAAACCTATGTCTAATCAACTATAACATATTCAAATCTCCCTTTTCAAATCTCGATTTAACTCTTATAGATAATGAAAACTAAAGGCCAATTAATTCTCATTCAATAACCGCAAGTTGAATAGATTTTAATAGATGAAGAAGAACATTAACAATGCATTAAATCATAATAGAGTTTCAAGTGATTCGACGGAAAACCCTAATAAAGTAATTAGCTCCTAGACATGCTAAGAAAACTAATTAACTTAATATCCAACATAAACTGAATAAGTAAAGAAAAGGAAAAGAACTTGAACAATAGATTTCTCTAATGGATTCTTGTTCTCTTGTTTCTTGCCTCCAAAGTGTTCTCCTCTCAGAAAAACGTTTTCCCCAATATATATCATGAAAACCCCTAAAAATGGACCTTTTTGCCCTTGTTAAATTTAGATTTTTCGCTGCACTGACGTCGTCGGCTTCGCGACTCAGCTATTAGAGCGCCACGACGCTAATTCACTTCTGAAAATCATGTGCTCACTGCCTGAGGGGCGCGCGCGACCTTTCTGCTTGTTGCGCCACGGCTCTTCAGCCTTCTTTGTCCGGACTTCGATTAAATTGCTTTCTGAGCTTCCCAAGTCTTCTTTGACTTATTTCTTGTGACCAGCTATGCATTTTTGTCCTTGATAACCGCCTATTTTCTTTGGATTCGCCTTATTCCTTTCTGAATCGCTTAAAACCTGAAAACACACAACACACGCATAATACTGCACAAAACAACTAAAAGACAAACAAAAGACCTCCTAAAACACACTCTAAAACAGTACTAAAATCTACCTAACACATAGCTACCATTCTGCGGTTCGTAGTCTGGTTCTACTATCCGCAAAAGTGGTCTTCTCAGCACTTCTTCTTTTTTCAGCACTTTTATCCATGTTTCAGCACATTTCCTCAATTTTGGTGTCCCCATGCAAAAATTCTACAAAAACCAAAATAACATAAGAAACGACTACTACAAATGCATAAAGAACAACAATAATTCATGAAATTGATATCAAATGTGCCGTAATTTTTAGGCACATCAATTTTTGTTGGTGGTAGCAAGTAGAGACATATTGGTGAAGAGAAAAAAAAATGGATCACCTATAAAAGAAGACGGTCTCGTATATGAAGAAAGATATTGTTGACGTTAGTAGACTAATCTATTCATTGGTAGACTCATGAGAGTTTAGAGAGGCTGGGATACCATAAAGAGATTGAGAATGAAAGCAAACTTGAATGATTTTATTCAATGATAAACGTTTAGTTAAATACAAGTAAATGTAACTAACTCGGCTAGATTAAAGAACTAATCTAACAACTTAATCTAATCTTGTAGATAAGATTAGATAGATTATTCAAACTAATTCAAACAACTAAACTAAATCTACTTCTAACAAACAGATAATAATTGATAACAAAATCTAATCCTAACAAACGGATAACCATGAGGTTATCTCAATAAATATTAGCAATACAATGAGTTTTAATACTTACATGAGCATGGTTAAAGACACAATTGCCCATGAAGTCCCTCACATAATATCGTATGGAGAGTATTTTGTAAACAACCAATTTAAAAATTACGCAATGCATGTTATTTCTAATACACCACGGTGAATAAAAAATAATCCTTACATAACTAATATCAACATTACTAATACCAGCATTACTAATACACCCTATTCAACATTATTCTTATACACTCTACCAAACGACCCCTTAATTCATTGATTTACTTTAGCAACACAAGCATGCATCTAGACTATAGTAAGTACTCCCCCTGGCTCCTTTTTGATGTCGTTCTTATTAAAAATAATTATCGTTTTAAAGAATCAAGATATAATTAATTACCCCCCTGTCTCAATTTATGTGATACACTTTCCTTTTTAGTCTATCCAAAAAGACTGATACATTTATATATTTAAAAATAATTTAACTTAAAACTTCTCATTTTACTCTTAATGAAATAATTTACAGCCACACAAAATGATCTAACCTTCAATTTATATATGAAACAATTATGAGGACTTTGACATTAATTCCCTAATGGGATCAATAAATTGAATAAAGTCACATTTTGGCTCCCTCACCACCTCTAAAGCATAACGAATATATTTGATAGGAAGTCATTTCTTAGAAATATATTTTTCATAACAAAGAGGTTATGAAAGAGGAACGACAATATAGAATAATTATCCCTCCGTCTCAAATTATTTGTCATTTTTTTTTTTACATGCCCCTTAAAAAACGTTAAATTGAAGAGTTATTTTTTACTATTTTACACTCATCTATGTCTTAAAATTTAATCTCTCTTCATTAATATTTATTGTATTGAAGTCTACATATTAACCACTGTTATTTTCGCCTATATAAGAAGTGGCAGTGGAGCAGCTGAAGCAGGTCTTCGTTGTCATGCCTGCTTGCTGAGAAGGTTATTTCGGAAATTCCAGATTACGCTTAAAGGCATTGTACTTACAGCCTTATCACCTGTACACGAGTGTATGAATTTGCTGACAGCCTTAGGCCCACTTCAATTGAATACCTCAATATGACATTTAGCTCTCCGATTTGTGACTGTTTGGCTTATGTACTGCTGCCCTTTAAGTCTTTCCATATTATTGTTGTTGCTTTTTTCATTAGTCACTATATTATTGGAGTAGCTTATATAATAAATCAATTGGTTATATAAAAAAAAATGCAAATTTGTAATTAAATAAATTACTTAGTTAATAGTTACTCCCGCTGTGATAATTTAAAAATAATTTAATTTAAATTTCTTATTTTACCCTTAATGAAAAGATTTTAATCACATAAATATATTATGACATGTTTAGGATCACACATTTTAAACGTTTTATTTACATATAAAAGCCACACATTTCAAAAATCTCTATTTTCTTAACTTCATGAGTGTTTCGAACAATAAAATAAATCAAAAATATTTATTACAATTAACTCGTAATCACTAATGTAATTAACGACAATCAAACTCAACTAGACATACAAATATTAGAGGGTTTCAAAGTCTTTGACATGACTTTTTCTTAAAAAAATTCATAACTTTTGGTAATTAAACTTGGTCTTCTGTGCTTTAAACTTTAATTTTTACATAAAATATTTTTTTACCCAAATCACTTAATGTGTGGGACCATTTTGATTAATATTTTAAATGAGAAAATACATAAAGTCCTTTTTGAATTAGTACTTTTTTTTCTTTTAAAAAAGACACTTGCAAAGTTTATATGACCCCCTGATTTTTATTCATAGTAGTAGTATATATACCACTTTTTTCGGCCAATCACAGTTATAAGAAAATGTGTGCAAATCGAGCACCAATTATCACTGGCCACATGTCAAATTAATTTTAAATTTCTTTTTTACTTTTTACTTTTCTGATTGATTCCTTTTCTTTCTTTCTTTTCTCTCGTTCTTCCTCGCCTCAAATTTTTATAAATGTTTACACTATAGGTGGCCAGTGGGCCGGGCTCGGGTCTGGCGGGGTCGGGGCGGGACTTGCTCCAGTCCCGTCCCGATCCCGATCCCGTTGGTATCGGGGCGGGGCGGGGTCGGGTCCGGCGGGTTTTTCTTTTTTTTTTTAAAAAAAAAATAACATATGTATAAAAAAAACTCAATAAACAAAACAAGATAGTGTAATAAAAACATCCAAGGCTGTTTTTGTGCCTCTTATATTATTTAATAGACATATGATTTTTTTGTAATACAAATACAATTGTCTAAAATCTAAATTGCAACTTTGTGGTGTTGTCCAAAAGTTGCAAATTACATAATTAAATTGCAATTAAAAAAATTACATTCTCAAAAAAACCTATTCTAATTGCTTGATGATTTCCTGTGGTTCTTCGGTTGGAATTGGTATTTGTTGGTCAAATTGATCCACGTCGCTTCCACTACCTTTGATTAAGATTTCGTTGTAGTTTTCATCTTCTTCTTCGTTGATCTCCGGTTGACCGCACCTTCTCCGCTCCGCTCGTATCCAATCTCTGAATAATACTGCAATTTCCAAGCTGTCTCCGGCTAATGAGTGTCCGTGGTCTCCTATTTGATATCTGCGCGTAAAAAGCGATTTCGAGCGCGATTGATGACGCTTGAATGTTCAAAACATCTCGGGCCATCAATGAAAGTGTCGGAAAGGTCTTCTCATTCCCCCTCCAAAGATTTCAAAAGTCTTCTTGTCCATCTTCATTGATAACTTCTTGATACGGTACAGAACCCTGCAAAACAAAAATATCCAACTCGCTAATTTGGTTAGTAGTAGAGGTACGGCCGCACATTCTATTTCTAAGGCTTTCAATACTAGCCGCAGAAACAGCATGTCTTTTGTGAGGTTGTGTTGAAGATGAAGAAGATGGTATGGAAGCCGGTAAGTTACTAGCATTTTCTTGTTGATAAAATCTATATATATTTTTGCATTGGTGTTCTACGCTAGACACCGCTTCTTCTTTAGTTTGTTCAATAGGTGGTGGGTGATTTAGATTTTTGGGACTTGGAGGTGGTAGTACTTCTATACAATCGTAAATAGTTTCAATTAGTGATTTAGTACCGTCTATTTTAATAGTCGGATTTAATACAGAACCAATAATATAAATAGTGGGAATAGGAATAAAATATTTTTTTATTTTGGTAAATATTTTTTTAATAGCTTTGCCATATAAGTTTGGTTTTTCCATATATTCACTAAGTAATAAAAATATTAGAGTTATATAAAACAACATAGTTGAAATAGTAGGATAATATATACCGGAAAATTCTTTTGTTGCTTGAAAAAATTTCTCTAAAAATACAATAAGTTCGGAAATTTTTACCCAATCACTATCTAAAATCATATCAGATGGATTTTTATTATGAGAGTTAAAAAATAAAGTTATAGGTATTCTATAGTCATAAGCAACAAGTAGTTGCTCGTATAAAGAATTCCACCTAGTGGATACTTCTTGTGGAATTTTTCTATAAGGTAGTCCACAATCGTGACAAGTTTTTTTATATTCTTTTCTACGTTGTACTTTATTACTTTTAAAAATAAAGTTTATAGCAAATTGTATTTTACTAAGAATGTCTTCAAAAAGTGATAGACCATCCTTTACAATTAAGTTATATAGGCATGCGCATTTTATATGAAAATGATCTGAAAAAGATGGAGTTAAACTATTTTTTAAAATTGTAATTGCGTAATTGTTAGAAGAAGCGTTATCTAATGTAATAGTCATAATTTTATTGGTTATTCCGTAATAATGACACACTTGATAAATATTATCTGCAATAAAAGTACCAGTGTGCCTATCATCTATATATCTATACGCTAAAATACGTTTTTGCATAGACCATTTATAATCTATCCAATGACAAGTTACAGTTAAATAATCATGGTCGTTAGTACTACGACCTATATCAGACGTGATAGATACTTTGCCATTAAAATGATATAATGAAAAACGTAAATATTGTTGATATTCATGCGCGAATTTAAATACATCTCTCTTAACAGTTGATCTAGGAAAACCGTTAAAAGCCGGATTATATATATCTCTAATGTAATGAATAAAACCGGGAGATGAAGGAAATGAAAAAGGCAAACCCTCCACAGCAACTAATTTTGATATTGCTTCCCTATCTCTATGTTTATTGTATTTAGAGTCTACAATTCCCCCAATCATAGGGTTAATTTGACCCTGTACTTGGTCCGGGACAATATCAGTATGTGAACCTTGTCCCGATGGAGCGGGCGTTGGCGCACCCAGTTTTGAAGCCTGGTATTGGGCATACCTAGCTGGATGAGCACTTACTATGTGTCTAATTAAACCCCCCATCCCACCGTGACCTTTTCCAGTTTTAAATTTTAAAACATTTTTACAAATTTTACATATAGCTACAGCTACTTGATTCTCTACGTCCCTATCAAAAAATGTCCATGCATCTGATTTTAATGGTCGTTTTGCTGGACCTCGTCTCATACTAGGGGGAATAGGAGGTATTTCAGTTGAAGGTGCACTAGTGGGTGTGTTGTCATCAACATTAGTGGGTGTATCATCTAGATCATCGTCTAAATTAAAGTCTTCTTGAGTTCCAGAAAATAGCTCCTCGTCTAAATCTAATGGTATTGTAGGAAAATGTTTAGTATCAACAAAATCATCCTGTGTAGGAATAAGATGACTAGAAGAAGTACCCTTGCCCTGGTTGCCCCTACTAGAAGAAGCACCCTTACCCTTAAACATACCTTTTAATCCTTCTATTTTAATTATGATAATAAATAATTAAAGACAATAAAATTAAGTGCGCTAAATAAAATAAACATACAATAATAATTTAATGAAGGAACGAATGTACCAAACGCCGACGTAACGTCGATGTGTAATCAAGAGGTTGAAAATTGAAACTTTGCTCGATGGAAGATCCTCAAGCTAGTTGCCAATTTCACTCCCAATTCCCAAATGAATAAATAAAATTGAATATTTAGTAAACAATGTAGACTTGTAGAGAGATATATTGAGAGATTAGAGAGATTGTAGGAAGATTTGTGAGAAAGATGAAGAGAAAATGAGTTATTTATAGTTGAAAAATTGGGTTAAAGTGTAAATATAATAAATTATAGGTTAAAAATAAATATTAAGGGGTAGGGGGGAAGGCCTAAAATGACCGTTGGCCAATGGCCAAAATCTAAAATGGTCGTTGGTGCAACAGCCATATTTGCAAAGGGGGGACAAAGGGCGGGGTCGGGGTCGGGCTCGGAACGGGGTCGGGTCGGGCGGGCCTGGGGCGGGCTCGGGTCTGGCGGGACGAGACATTGTCCCGTCCCGAGTTCGAGGCCCGCCACCGTTTTTTTTTTTTTTTTTTTTTTTTATCGGAGTCGGGGCGGGGTCGGGTCGGGGTCGGGCCGTCCCGGCCTACTGGCCACCCTTAGTTTACACCAAGCCATCAACATCATCGCCGCTGCAACAACCATCAATTCCACCGTAGCACCACCAAGTTGCCCAACCACCACCAATCAATATTTGAAAATCAAAACTACCAAATAATCAAAATTAAGAAATTAACATCACCATCAAACTAAAATCTGAAATTTAAATTACCACATTCTCCAGCTCCGTACCGAACTATACCTTCCTCAATCTCTTAGCCTAACAACTCCCAATCTCCATTTTAGGAAAAAAAAGTTTGAACTAAATAAAAGAAAAAGAATAAGAAAGAAAACTACATTATTGCTACTGGACTCCACTACAATAACCAGAAAGAAGAAAGAAGAAAGAAGAAAGAAGAAAGAAGAAAGAAGAAAGAAGAAAGAAGAAGAAGCTACAATAACCAGAAAGAAAGAAAGAAGAGCAAGGAGAAGGAGAAGGAGAAGGAGAAGGAAGAAGAGAAGGAGGAGGAGGAAGAAGAAGAATATTGATGATGGGTGTAGAAGAGATCTCTAGTAGCAGAAGATAAAAATGAAACAGAAGGGTAAGGTAATGAATAGGGAAGATGAGAAAAGAGGCATGTTACTCGAATATACACAAAATGTATATCCATGCATGTATATCTTATATATCCTTGAGGTATACCATCATAGACTTAGCAATTTGAAGGAAAATTGACTAATTATAGGCATGCTAGGGCGCCGGCAAAGACAAATACCATGGAGACTTTCCATATATGAGGAACAGGTAACGAACGCTAAGTTAAACATTCACGGATAGACATGCTCACATAGGTAGATTCACAAACCATATAAAAAACACATAATCCTAAGTAGGCAGCCTAGGCAAATATACTCAACTTAATAAGAAAAAAATGTAATTCTTGTTCCTAAATGAGGCCTATTTAAGAAAATTACTAGAATACATCATTCACACTTAAACAACCTTAATGTCAAATTGTACCCTGTATAGATGTGTCCTACTTAAATGAAACATAGTTATGAGTCAAATATGAGGTGCAAATGAAACTATAACTTAGCATGGAATGGGTCAATTAACCTTTTTAGGATACTATCCTAGATATACAAGGCCACAACTAACAGTTCAAGCAATCCAAATCATACTTAGACATAGGAGTATACAAACATGGACTTACAAGTCAAATATATTCATGTTCATGTTTTGGGAGTTGCACAGATTACCGAAAAGGCTTTATACATGAAATTATGTATGCCAACGTAGGATAAGGATCGCTCCATCCAGTTAGGATAATTCCTTCATGTTACTCATTGCGGGATATTGAATTCATTCATGTCATGTTCATGTCTCGTACCCCGGCAATGTGCGAGATATCTTAGCTGATCGGGTATAGATCAAACGCTGAGGTAGTTTCATGTCGGTTATACTAAAGCTCTCCCACTTAAAATATATATTATATTTTATATTATATTCATGTCAAATATTATTACATGCTCATGCTCAGGTTACAATTTCAGTTTCAGTTCCTAATATTTCATGTGCTTGCTCATTCCTTCAGTTGCTTTACATACAGTACAACTTGATTATACTTACATCCCTTTTTACCCAGGGCCCGCACTTCACGGTGCAGGTATTGAGTTGCAAGACGACGGATCAGTTCGCTAGGATTTCATCAGTATTAGCTATTAGTAAGCCCCATTTCATTCGAGGTGTCAGATTAGTTTATACTGCCTTGTCCTGGTAAAATAGTTTTGCATTCAAACTCATATTTAGAGGTTTGATAGACTAGTTTAGCATGTCATGTTAGATATCCAGTATTTAGACTTATTATGTTTTTCAAATTATTCCACAAATCATATTTTCAGACTATATCTTCAGTATTGTGTTTTACATGTTTTAAATCATTATTATTGAACGTTTAGATGCCCATATTGATTCAATAGGCCATGTGATTCATTCGTTCACATGCAGTCAAGCACCGAGTGTCGTATTTCACCCAGGCCATGGTTCAGGCATTACAAAGCTTGGTATTAGAGCCTAGGTTCAAGAGTCTTTGGGAGTCTATGAAAACATGTCCAATAAGGCCACTTTTATGTGTGTGTGGCACCCACACTGTTAAATAGATGACCGAGATATACTCACTTCTTCCATATTCTAGATCGTGCAGTTAGAGCAGTACTTTCAAGAATTCTTTTAACTAGTGCGAATTACGTATTTCATAAAATGCCTACAAAAAATGTACACCAAAAGGACTTCAGCTACTAGCTAGAGAGCTACTGATAACGCTGCTCAAGAGGAGAAGACTTATGCTTAGAGGGCTAAGCCGGGTACAATACCCCTACCTGACACTAGGGGGCCTGCGGAGGTTCGTACTCCAGTTCTGCCGCCCATTTCTACTTACCTAGATGTTAGGGGAGCTATTCAACTGCTCATCCAGATTGTGGCTGTACAAGCTCATCATCAGGGAATGACTCTAAGTACAAGAGCTAGTGGAGAGTCATCCAGTTTCAGGACTCAGAAATTTCTATGTATAGACCCTCTAGTGCTCACATGGTCTAGCAAGACAGAGGATCCGTAGAATTTTATTGACGAGCTTCAGAAGATATTTCGTGTTATGCATGCTACTGAGATAGAGGCAATAGAGTTGAAAGCTTATCAGTTACAAGATGTTGCTAATATTTAGTATGAGTCGTATGAATAGTCCCGAGGGGAAGGTGTGTCTTATGCGAGTTGGGATAAATTTGCAGATGCTTTCATTCAACACTTTCTGTCGCTAGAGGTTAGGGAGGCAAATACCTTCAAATTTGAGAAGCTCAAGAAAAATGAGAGGAGTGTGCATGAGCACTACCTTCATTTTATTTCTTTGGCTAAGTATGCTCCACATATGGTTTCAGATATGAGGGCCAGAGTTAGGCATTTTGTGTGGGGTCTTGACCCTCATTTGTTTGGTATTGCTAACATTTCTGCTCAAAACAACAAAATGACTATTACCAAGATGGTTGCTTTTGTACAAGGTAATGAGAACAAAATGAAAAAGAGAAAGTGTTATAGAAGGAGAAAGATAGAGAGTTCAATAAGAGAGCTAAATCTTCTGGTCACTTCAGTTATTAGGGGGGGGGGGGTTAGAGGCAGACAGTTCTGTAAAAATAGGTCATCAGGACCCACTCCATCTTCATCTAGTTCCTTAGTCCCAAAGTTTAGGAATGATCAGAAGAAATATAACTTCAGAGCATCAGGCTCTCAGTCACACGCCAGTGTGAGTCAGGAGACCTATAATAATCCAGTTTCTGGTAACTGTGGTAAGAGACACCTGAGGGAGTGTCGCATCGATATGGATGTCTGTTATGGGTGTGGTTAGCGAGGTCACTTTTAGAGAGAGTGTCCATCAGCGAGGCAGGGTGCATGAGGTAATGTGACTCAGTCCACAAATTCAACAGTTACTCATAATTCTTAGGCCCAATCAGGGCGTGGTACAACTAAGTATGGTAACACAGGCGGAGGTCCAAACTTCTTGTATGGACTAGCAAGTTGTTAGGATATATAGGCTCGTGCAGATGTCATCACGGGTATACTAATCATTTTTACTTTTGACATTTATGCCCTTATGGATCCTGGATACTGGATCCAGTCTATCATATGTAACCCATTCATTAATAAGAAATTTGGGATAGACCCAGAAAAGTTGCATGAATCTTTTGATGTATCCACTCCAATCGGAGAGTCAGTCATAGCTAGACGAGTATATAGGGGTTGTTCAGTTAAATTCTATCACCGTATTATAGTAGCCGATTTGGTAGAGTTGGAAATAGTAGACTTCGATGTAATCATGGGCATGTATTGACTGTCTTCATGTTATGCCATAGTAGGCTATAGAACCAAAATTGTCAGTTTCGAATTTCTCAGTGAACCAGTCATAGAATAGAAGGGTGATGCAGTAGAACCCATAAGTAGGTTTATTTCCTATCTTAAAGCCAGAAAGATGATATCCAAGGGATACATTTACCATCTAGTTCGGGTTAAGAATGCAGATACCAAGACCTTAACTCTTCAATCCATACCAATTATCAATGAGTTTCTAGAAGTCTTTCCATAAGATCCTCCCGAAGACCCTCCCGATAGGGAGATCGACTTTGGACTTGATTTACTTTTCAACACTAAGCTGATATCTATTCTGCCGTATAGAATGACTCCAGCAGAGCTAAAGGAATTAAAAGCCTAGTTGAAAGATCTCCTTGATAAGGGATTTATTAGGCCAAGTGTCTCACTTTGGGGTGTACCAGTCTTGTTTGTTCGAAAGAATGATGGGTCTTTGTGTATGTGTATTGACTACCAGTAGTTGAACAAGGTCATCATTAAGAACAAATATCCTCTTCCGAGAATCGATGACTTATTTGATAAACTTTAAGGTGCCCAATGTTATTCCAAGATTGACCTCAGATCAGTGTACCATTAGCTTAAGGTTAAGGAAGTTGACATTCTAAAAACCGCCTTTAGAACTCGCTATAGTTATTTCAAATTTTATGTCATGTCGTTCGGATTGACGAATGCCCCAGCTGCTTTCATGTATCTTATAAACAGGGTCTTCAAGCCTTACCTTGATCTTTTCATTATTGTTTTCATTGATGACACTCTTATTTATTCCCATAGTAAGGTTGGTCATGCAGAACATCTCAGAATAGTGTTGCAGACACTTCTGGACCACAAGCTCTATGCGAAGTTTTCCAAGTGTGAATTTTGGCTAAAGTCAGTAGCGTTCTTAGGCCATGTGCTTTCAGGTGAAGACGTCCAAGTTGATTTTTAGAAAATAGACATTGTAAAGAATTGGCCCAGACCTACCCCAGTCTCTGAGATAAGAAGTTTCTTAGGTCTGAAAGGCTATTACATGTGCTTCATAGAAGGTTTTCTTCCATATCAGCTCCATTGACTATATTAACTCAGAACAAAGTCAAATTTCAGTGGTCAGATGCTTGTGAGCATAGTTTTAAATAATTAAAAATGAGATTGACATTTTCTCAAGTGTTAACATTGCTGGAGAAAACCGAGGGGTTCGTTGTACATTGTGATGTATCAGGAATTGGTCTCAGATATGTGCTAATGCAGCATTGTAAGGTTATAACTTATGTATCCAGACAACTTAAACCTCATGAAAAGAACTATCCGACTCATGATTTAGAATTGGCAGTCGTGATTTTTGTGCTCAAGATATGGCGCCACTATTTGTATGGAGTTCACGTTGACATTTTCACAGACACAAGAGCCTTCGGTATATTGTCAAGCACCGGGAGATGAATCTTAGACATAGGATATGGCTTGAATTGATAAAGGATTATGATGTGAATGTCTCTATCATCCCAGGAAAGCGAATGTGGTAGCCGATGCTTTTGGTCGGCGATATGTGGAAAGCTTAACTCATGTTGAAGAAGAAAAGAGAACCATGGCAAAGGAAAAATTTAAGAGTTCGACTTTTGGACTCCGAATATAGTGGTGTAGTTCTCCATAATAGGTCTAAATCCTCCTTAGTAGCTGAAGTGAAGGGGAAGCAATTTAATGATCCCTATTTGTTGCAGCTGAAAGACAGTATTCACAAGCATAAGACTACAACTTTTGAACAAAGGGTAGATGATGGTACTTTGAGGTACCGAGGCAGGTTATGCGTTCCAGATGTGGATGGGTTCAGAGAGTGAATCATGGCAGAAGCGCATAATTTCTGGTATTCTATCTACCTAGGCTTTACAAAGATGTATCATGATCTTAAAGAGATTTATTGATAGAACGATATGAAGAGGAATATTGCAGACTTCATAGACAAGTGTCCGAATTGTCAGTAGGTGAAGGCTGAGCACCAGAGGCCTAGTGGGTTGGCTCAGAATATTGATATTCCTATTTGGAAATGTGAGCTGATAAACATGGACTTCATATAAGGTCTACCTCATTTATATCGAAGGCATGATTCGATTTGGGTGATTATGGACCGACTTACTAAATCATCACACTTCTTGCCAGTCAAAAACACGGATTCAGTAGAAGATTATGCCACGTTATATATCCCTAAAATTGTCAAGCTTTATGGGATCTCAGTATCCATTATTTTGGATTGTGGTGTACAGTTCACAATGCACTTTTGGAAGTCTTTCTAGAAAGGATTGGGTACCAAGGTAAATCTCAGTATAGCTTTTCATCATTAGACGGATGACCAGGAAGAACGTACTATTCAGACTCTTGAGAATATATTGCGAGCATATGTCCTCGATTTAAAGGTAATTGGTATTATCACTTGACTCTTATTGAATTTGCTTATAATAATTGCTACCATACTAGTATCCAGATGGCACCATTCGAAGCTCTATATCGGCGAAGGTGCAGATCGCCAATTGGTTGGTTCGAAGTTGGTGAAGCAAAATTGTTAGGGCTGGACTTGGTCCATCAAACTATAGAGAAAGTCAAGTTAATTCATGAGCATTTGAAAATAACTCAGAGTCGCCAAAAGTCCTATTCAGACATAAGGCATAGCGACTTGGAGTTTCAAATTGATGATTGGGTGTTTCTAAAAGTTTCACCAATGAAGGGTGCCATGAGGTTTGGAAAGAAAGGGAAACCCAGTCCTAGATATATCGGACCATATAGGATCCTGCGAAGGATTGGTCAAGTGGCTTACGAGCTATAATTGCCACAAGATCTAATTGTTGTACACCCTGCATTTTATGTATCTATATTGAGAAAGTGTGTAGGAGGCTCGTTGTTTGTTGTTCATACTGGATAAATGACATTTAAGGATGGATTGACCTATGAATAGGTCCCTGTGGCTATTCTGGACCGTTAGGTTCACAAGTTGAGAACTAAGGAAGTTGCCTCATTGAAAGTGTTGTGGAGAAGTTAGAAAGTTGAGGAGGCTACATGGAAAGCTGAAGATGACATGAAGTCCAGATACCTGCACCTATTTTAGGAGTAAGAAGAAAATGTATAAGGTAAATACCTTTATTATTCATGACATGTCCCTTACGTATCCATGTCTCATGTTTCACATTCATGTATTCACTACTCATGTCTCATGCCCCTATGTTCATGTTTTCATGTAATGATGTCATTTATCCCCTATGTTCCATGTCATATTTCCTCATATTCATGTACTTATGCTGGACCCTTCTGGTCCGGCCCTTCCTCGGACTTCATGCATAGCGAGAGCTTAGTGTACCGGGCTACTCTTTTTTAACCATGACCCATAATTCGAGGACGAATGATCCCAAGGGGGAGATATTATAATACCTCATACCTTTAAACTAAGCCTTGTTCATAATTCAGGATTTTAGAAAATCAAGGTAGGAAGTGAGAAGTCAAAAACTTCATTCGGTAAAGTAATCAACGTTGTACGACTAACTTAGACGGACCGTAAAATTAGATCGTAGGGGACCCCACAACTTTTGGTAATCACTGGAAATTATAACCCAGTGACGATTTATATGGACGGTACAATTATGTACGGCCCGTACTTCTCACTGTAGAAATTGTCGTGACAGTACAATCCAACCGTAAAAGGGCCCGACGATTAAACATATAAATATGCGAAATCAGTTCTAAAAATCAGTTTTTCATTATTTTCATGCTCTAGCACGAAGGTTCTCTCCTCCCATCACTCTCATACACTAAGGTAAGCCTATTCCAAGTATTCCAAGTGAATTCTAACTTATACACATGAATACTAAGTAGAAATTCATTGTTCCTAACCTAGGGTTTTCATGAAAACCCATCTCGAGGCTCAATGTTCACATTTTGGGTTTCTTCTTCAAAGTTTAGACCTTTATTGCAAGTTTTGGAGTGATTAAGGTATGTAGAGTTTCTATCCACGTGTGGGAACATCATTGTTCTTTCCCATGGCGTTTTTAATCCATGAAACACGAATTTCCTCAGACCTAGGGTTTTGCTCTAATTCATGATGACCCTATGTACATATACAACTCTATATACCATGCTTATATTATGTTTTCGTTAATTGTATTCATGATATGTCATAATGATTGTCATGAACCTTTCCGTAATCCATGAACACATATTTTGAATTCAACGAGTTCTTAAATACAAGTCATGAACCATTATTACTCAATTCGTGAAATTTCACATGCTTTCATATTTCTACAAGTTATACTATGTATCTACTTACATGTTAAATTAATCTTACAAATCATGTTTATAAGTTATATTTATGAAATTCATGGTCTTACAAGACAAATATATTCATATTCGTATTTTGGGAGTTGCACAGATTACCGAGAAGGTTTTATACCTGAAACTATTTATGACAACATAGGATAAGGATCGCTTTGCCCAGTTAAGATGATTCCGTCATGTTACTCATTGCGAGTTATTAGATCCATTCATGTCATGTTCATGTTTCGTAACCCGTCAACGTATGAGATGACTTAGCTAATCGGGCAGAGATCAGACGCCACGTTCTACCGTGGTGATTTCATGTCGGTTATACTAAAACTCTCCCACTTAAAATGTTTTTTCATGTTTTATATTATATTCATGTCAGATATTATTACATGCTCATGCTCAGGTTACAGTTACAGTTTCAGTTTCAGTTCCTATTATTTTATGTGCTTGCTTATTCCTTCAGTTGCTTTACATACATAACAATTCGAGTATACTTACGTCCCATTTTGCCCGAGGCCTGCACTTCATAGTGCAGGTACTGAGTTTCAGGACGACGATCAGTTTGCTAGGATTCCATTAGTATCAGCTATTAGTAAGCCTCATTTCATTTGGAGTGTCAGTTTAGTTATAATCATGTTATGTTTTACCGTAGAGGTATGACAGGGCCTTGTCCCGGTAAAACAGTTTTGCAGTCAGACTCATGTTTAGAGGTTTCATAGATTAGTTTAGCATGTCATGTTAGATGTTCAGTATTCATACTTATTATATTTTTTCAGATTATTCCACAAATCATATTTTTAGACTTTATCTTTAGTATTGTGTTTTACATGTTTTAAATCATTACTATTGCATGTTTTGTTGCCTATGTTGATTCAACAAGCCATGTGGTTCGCTCGGTCACATGTACTCAGGCACTGAGTATCGTGTTTCACCTAAGCCATGGTTTGGGGCGTTACAGGGCATGAGGTGACTGAATGCATAAATAAATTAAAAAGCAGAAAGGGAAAATGACTAATGACCAAGAAGATCACGGAGTAAGACAAGATGGAAATACAACTCAAACGGACCTTGATTCAGGAACGGCCAATGTGATGCACATCTGGTGTTGAGAAATATAGAAACAATTACAAACCAAGGGCCACAAAAACAAGACAATGATGGAAAATGAGCAGGATCAAGTCAAGTAGGCAAACAACAGGAGTAGGGCAAGCCACATGGGAGACACAAGGCATGAATCAATTATAGAGGGCAGATAAAGCTATATAAAGAAGTGGTACCTACTGAAAAATACATTTAAAGATCTAACTGAGGGAGCTAACGATGAAAGAATAGAACAAGACAGTATCAATGCTTCTTACCCTAAGGAGGCACCAAGTAGGATGGGACCAGCACTTGGAAGGGGTAGGGTTCTACCCCCTTCTAATGGATAGACTGAGATTCTGGAACGTAAGGGATTTGACCAAGACAACTAAGCAGAATTTGTGTACTCAATCGTCTAGTAACTATGATTAATTTAACAAAAGCTAGTAAAACTTCTTTTAATCTGTGTACTCAATCGTCTTTCACCACTAATCTAGCAAAGCATAAAAGATGAAGAGTTTGAATGTTATGAAAACCAGCATTATTTGAGGTTGATGTCAATGAAATCATAGCACAAATGACCCATAGTTATGTAAGATATATCGGAACTTACAGGAGGTTTTGGTTTACTCTAGTATATGGTTTCAATGACATTGGGATGAGAAGACAATTGTGTTTAAGTTAACTGGTGTTCAGGAATAGATACTTAAACCTTGGGCTGTTATGAGGGATTTCAACAATGTTTTGAATTATAATGAAAGAATAGGAAGCACTGTAATATTCTCAGAAATAAGGGAATTTAAAGAGTGTGTGATTGAATGTGCATTACATGATCTAAACTCTATAGGGACATTTTATACATGGAATAATAAACAGTTGAGAGGTGATAAGGTAATAAGCAGGATTGTTAGAGTAGTAGTGATTAGTGAATACTGAGTAGATTTTTGATTTGCCAGCATCCCAGATTTATTATATGAAGAAGGGCTATTTGATCATTGTCCAGCAATCATTAGATTGGACACTGGACAACAAAAGTACCAAATGACATTCAAGTACTTTAATATGTGGAGATTGGAAAAAGATTACAAAGAAAATGTGAAAGAGATTTGGGATAAGCCGTTTCATGGTACAAAAATGTATCAAATGGTGGGAAAATTGCAAAGACTAAAAGGGTACTCCAAGCACTAAACATAAGTAGATTTTAAGATTTGAAAAAAAAAGTAGTGGAGGTTGAAATTCAGCTGAAAGAATATTAAAGTTTGATTCAAATAGACCCTCTTAATATGGGGTTAATTGCGATGAAAATACAATTGGCTCAGGAAACAAGACAATGGCAACAAGCAAGAGATCTCTATCTCAGGCAGAGAAGTAAAATACAATATCTCCAATCTGAGGATCAGAACACCAATATATTTCACAACTTCATTAAGGCTAGAATGAATGCCAACAATATATTTTCAGTGGTAAACAGGCATGGGGTAACTCAAGACACACCCGAAGGAAGTGCTGTTGTATTCACTAAGTTCTATTCAAGTTTATTGGGGTCAACCACTAATGATAGAACACATGTATGTAGGGATCTAGTCAGAAGTGGTACAATGCTTATAGATGAGCAAAAGTGTATCAAGAAAGCAATTTTGGTTTATCCCTGAGAGAAGTCACTAGGCCCAGGTGGATGTGGAAGCCAATTCTTCAAGGATGTATGAGATATAATAGGTATGGTGAAAATAGTACAATAGTTTTTTCAGAATGGGAAAATGCTGAAGAAATTGAATAATACAGTAATCACACTTATACCAAAAGGATCTCATGCTGAGAGTATAGGTGATTACAGGCTCATAGCATGTCTGCAACACAATCTATAAAGTGATATCCAAGGTCATTTGTAACAGACTGAAGATGGTATTGCTAGAAATTGTTTATCCAAACCCGAATGCCTTTATAAAAGGGAGAACAATAGTGAAAAACATATTGAGATGTCAGGATTTAGTGAGACTCTATAATAGGAAAGTTACTACAAAGAGCTGCCTATAGAAAATAGATTTGAGGAAAGAATATGACTCAATAGAATGGAATTTTGTGAAGGAAATGCTTTATGCATTGCAGTTTCCAGTAATATTCAATAACTGGATAATGGAATGCATCACTACCACTTGATACACAATATCAATCAATGGAAGCACTTATGGGAATATAGCTGGGAAGACAGATCAAAGGCAGGGAAATCCACTTTCCCCACTTCTTTTTGTAATATGCATGGAGTACTTATCAAGAATGTTAGAACTGGTTGCAACTCAAGAAGGATTTTAATATCACACTAAATGTAAGAGCATGAAATAGAATCATCTCAGCTTTGCAAATGATATATTATTATTTTGTAAATGTAAATTTCAAGCCATCTTGTTGATGTTAAGGGGCCTAAAAACTTTCTCACAAGCATCAGGACTAACCACTAATGCCTTCAAGTCCAACATCTTTAGTGTGAATATGTTAGTGCAACATATTTGTGAGCTCACAGGGTACTAGAAAGGTGTTCTACTTTTTAAATATCTTGGAGTTCCAGTTTCCTCTAAAAAGTTATCTATAAATGATTTTGATATGTTAGTTGATAAAATCATAAAAAAATCAAAATATGGAGCACTAAAAATCTATCCTATACTGGAATGACACAACTAATAAACTCAATCCTGCTTCATTTGCATGTGTATTGGTCATCTATATTCTTACTACCAAAGAAAGTACTAAAAGCTATCGCAAATGCTTACAGAAATTTCTTATGGAATGGAAAAGTGCATTCATCTAAAATATCTTTAATTGTGTGGGAGGTCATATGTAGAGGAAAAAAGGAGGGACTGGGTGTGATTGACGATGTGGTATGGAATGAAGCTGCTCTAGTTAAGTATGCCTTGAATATAACAAGTAAAGTTGATAATTTGTAAGTGATATGCAGCATAAGAGATAAATTCAAGAGGGGTTATAATCAGAATACATGGCTAAGACCTTCAGGCACCTATACCATTGCAAGTGGGTACAAATGGTGCAAAAGAGAAGTAGACATTTGGAAGCATTAGAGATGTGTATGGAATAATTTGAATGTGCCAAAGCACAACTTCATTTGTTGGCTGAGTGCTCATGAGAGACTACTAACACTAGGCCGCAATTAGGCAACTGAAGAGTTATCACTCATAAAGTGAATCCTCTAAGCTCAAGATATGCTATAAATAACAAAGTCACTACAAGTATTATTATAAGTAGGAACCTTGTAAGGATTTCCCATACATCCATGTGTATCAATTCATAAGTTGTTTTTTCCTTATTGCTACTAAGAGGAAATGATACTCTAGTTTATCTTGTCAAAGGACATACAACACATTTATCAATAGCGTAACCACTACAAGTATTACACCCATTAGTACATGTCCTAATTTCATGTGTCACAACTCAATATCTACTTTGCTTGTGACAGTCATTATTTTGTGCTTATGAGTTTTATATTTCTTCAACTGTGAATTTAAAACATAGAGTTCCATCCTCTTCCTCATTAATTTTCTTGAATTTTCTAGACGAGAGATTCTAAAACACACAAAATTTTGGAAAAATGTGACACAATAATTTAATTTCTTTCTCATAGTGAATACAAATAAAAGATTAAATCCAAATGTTGGTACACATAATATATTTCTAATCACATCACCTTCATTCAACTAGCAGTTTCCCACATAAGACACGACATTTGAATCATCAGTTGGCAATTGAACTTTTTCTACATATTCTATCAATTTTTCATTCTGTAAATGTTCTTGTTTTTCTATCATATGATTTGTAGCCCCATTATATATGATACATTTAGAAAGTCTTAAGTTATTGGTTATGAGATTACCTTCCATATTAGTCACTGTGTCTCCACCTATATTGGACATAGTATTTCTTCTCAGGACATTCAGAATCTGACTGAGTTTTTCCTGTTTGAGCATCTGACCTGTATTAATTCTCTTTTTTTACTTAAATCTGGAGGATATCAATGAGCTAGTAAGAGTTTTCTTTGATATACCTTCAAGTGATAGAAATCACAATTCATCATCTCGAAACACTCTTCCTTGTTGGTCCCTTGGTATGACAATACTCATAATCTTAGTTATAGTTCTTCCTCTAAAATTTCTCTTCATTATATTTCTTCTTCTGAAACTACTTTGTCTGTTGTTCTTTGAAGAGAACAAAACAATAGGTTCAATGTTATCATACATTCCTCCATCAATCCTTTTTTGACTTTCATTCGTAACAACCATAGCATGTGTCTGATTAACACTAGACAAGGTTGTCATTTTCAAGATCTGCTCTCTCGCTTGATTGAAGTTGTCGTTCATTCAACCCCATCATATAATTGCAACAACCTTTAATATTGCAATTGTTTCACATACTCTTTTGATTTCTCACATTCACAGGCTGGCGGGGGCAAAATAGAGTCATAAGCATCCCACAAATCCTTCATTGTCAAGTAGTGAACAAAAGTAGTAGAAACACCCTGAGTCTTGGTAAAAATTCCCCTATAGAACTAGTACAACCTAGCTAGAGTCATTCACCTTATCAAATTAAGTACTATTTAAGATCTAGCCAACTTTGTGTGCACTAGAATAAAACATAATTTCACTTTGTAAGTCCTTACTCACATTGCATGTCAGCCAAGAGATCACAATTATATTGCGTTGATCCCATATTGTTTTCAAATCTCCTACATAATCATCTCTCGAAATAGATCCATCAACAAATCCCAATTTGTTTCTTCCTAGAAGTGCTATTTCTATAACTTTACGCCACAAGGTATAATTCTCTATTCCGATGAGTTGTATTCATGTTGATAACAATCCTTGTGCATCTGATGAATTCATATTCTTGTGTGCACGTTAGTACAGAGGTCTACAAAGCATGACACCATTTATTACTATATATGCATATCATATTATGCTTTGACGAACATATTTCTTGTTAACACTTGTTATATTCTCCAGCTTGACATTGTATAATACATAATGATGTATGCTTTACAGACAAGAGTATAGATAGCACACCTATTTTCCTATATTATAAAGATTCATCCCACGGGGACAATTTATTTAAGTAATAAATACCAAGTATAGAAAGTGCTCATTCACCTTTTCCTCTTATTCTATTGTATTTGTTCATATTAGGTGCTTCACTTTTGAGTACCGCGACAGATAGGTTCTTCGAGCTTATAATAAACGCTGAGCCGTCCACCCCTCTTCCGTGGCAATCATATTTATTTCATTCTATATTTTCATTATGTTGTCGAGCTATGTTTGTTAAATACAATAATTATGTGTAGCACAATAAGAAAGAATAAAAGGGTAGGATGAATTGAATTATATATATTAGAATAACATAAACTAAAGTATTTAACCTAATTTTAGTTTTACACCATATGGTATTGCCACATCTTTTGGTGCAAGTGTCATTTTTGTGTGTTAAAAATAATTGAGTTCTGGTTACGAGGTACAACAATGGATGAAGAGGATTCATTTTCAGATGGGTTTGTCATATTTCTAATGTAGACGCAATAAGAAATTAAAAACTCAGAGAACCACTTTAATACCAATTCTATGAGCTAATTTATATAGAGATACAATACATTTCTAATTAGAAAAACAAAATATTTCTGCATAATCTTACTACACCATAATTATGGAATAAATTACTATTATTCTTATTGCCATATACCCATAAGTGACTCATGCCAATATAAAGGAGATAAATAGTATATACATAGAAACTTGAAAGGAAATATACTGATTAACTTTATTTCAATCGCCATATTTATTGTTGTTTCTGTTGGAAATTTAAATTTGATGGGGGTTGCGTCCACCCATATTTAATGACTTAAACACTCGGGTTCCGCATGTTGGAGACTTTGGTTGTTCACACATGCATAATCTACTAAGTGAGTAGATGACCGTAGGGCCAAGGATCGTCAAATTTCGTTAAGAAATGAAAGATATATTTTCACAAAGTAAGGTGTTTGAGGCATGGAAATATGGTGTGAGAAAAATCTCCCACATCGGTAGAAAAAGGAAGAATTATTCTTTTTATAAGCCTAAAAAATGGATAAAAGTTTGGGACCCCAAGAGGTAACCCATGTGTTTGAAGGAGAGAGGACCATGTGTGCTTGGGTTCAAGGCTAGGCCCACACGCACACCACCAACACCAGCCCAATCCGGGTGGGGTCATGGGGTCGTTGGGCTGCTTATGATATTATCTTTTGGACTCCAAACTGCTAAGTATATACAGTTTGGTCCCTGGAGTTTCAGGAATGCTGCTAGCAATCGAAAAGTCAACAGTTTGGATGGCTTTAACCATCTGTAACGTTTTGTACTAATTACAAAATGTTCAAAACGTTCCTGGCCTTGATTGTACCTCTCCTCATCCTAAACACTATAAAATGAGAACCTTACTCTAATTTGAAAAACACAAGTCTTGAACAAGAGAAGTCCAGGAAAGTTCTTATTTTTCCTCTAAATTTCCACTCTTCAGCAGTCGTTTCATGTTTGGTTTCTTCGTCAGAATCAACTTATTTGCTTTGTAGTGTTGATTAGTTGTTGTTTTATCTTGGGAGACTATTGCCCGCTAACGTAAAAGTATTTATACGGGACAATCTTGTCTTAAAAACAGAGTGCCATCACTCGACTCAGCAAAGTT
This sequence comes from Anisodus tanguticus, assembly GCA_034509755.1. Lineage (NCBI taxonomy): Eukaryota > Viridiplantae > Streptophyta > Magnoliopsida > Solanales > Solanaceae > Anisodus > Anisodus tanguticus. Next base: position 19,339,704 of record CM067549.1, read on the forward strand.
GTAACTCTTCTAGATTTAGTATGTCCTGATTTTAGGTTATCAGGATTCAAAGAGCTTTCTGCAAATTGGTATAAAGATTCAAGACTGATTAAAGAAATCAAAAAGCTTGTTGTTGTCACAATTCTTATTTACTACAAGCTTGTTGCTATTGTATTCTTTATGGTTTATCCTTTAGAAGCACTTGTAATAGTTATTTACTATTCCCGTACTGCTTTATTTCTAATAATTTTAAGACAAGATCGCATTAGTGCTCGAAAGATGTCGGTCAACAATTGTGTGACCAAATCTAGTTATGGTTGTATTTTTCTGGTTGAAGACAGTTCCATTGATAGTCCTGTTGACAATAACTTTATTTGTGTCAACAAACTAGACTATGGTTCTAATGCTGAGATTGAAAGTGCATATGTTGGTCATGCAGTTGACGGTCAAGGTGTTGATGGTGTCACTGCTCCCAAGAGTGGTGGAAGCAAGCGCCCACTCGAAGTTGAGGATGTTAACTGGGACAAGAGGAGAAGGCTGAAGATGATGTTCTATCTTGTAGCAGAAGGCCTAAATCTGTCCCAGACAAAGGATCTGAATTATGGTAAGGAGGAAATAGACATTCAGTCCAACAAAGTGACTGACGTGGGCCAGATTCCGAAATTAGGCTAAGTTAACTTCCTTCCTTGTTAATAATGAGATTAAATGATGTCTGATTAAAGTGTGTAAAACAAGTCTATGAATATGAAAGTGTTTTCATTAAAAACTTATATTCCCTACACTTTAAAATCAGAAATTGATTGTCCCTCCTTCCTAGTTAAAGCTTGGTACTGGAAAATAAAACTTAAAAGATTTGTTCTTTTGGGTGTAATTATTAAAAGTGTGTAAAGTATATTCGCACATACGAAGGAGAGAGATCCACTGACTGTGCAAAAACTATTACCACTCTTAAGCAAGCGCCATGAATTGTCTGGGCACCAATCTCAAGGGAAGAAGATTATAAGATAATGACTTATCTTAAGACGTTGAACTTGTCACACTATCTGACAGAAGATCCTTCATTTGATAGGATGGTATTGGACTTTCAGTCGTACAAAGCCTATAGGCGACTTGAGTAGGCCAAAGATTCCGAGTCTTAAACGATCTGAAGGCCAAAAGAAAGGCAGAAAAGAAATTGGACACTTAATCTGCCAAAGCAACTGGAGTGGGCCAGAGTATCTAGATCATATATGATCCGGTTACGCCCTAACCACAGGAAAGATGTTGTTCATGTGAAGCAACGTCACATCTGAAGTAGAAGGGGTTGGAGAGTTTGTCCTCAAAAGGACTTCAGAGAATATGATCACTCTAAAAGGAGGTGATACATGTCCCAAACTTGTTTTCAGGGACGCTGTTGGTCAAGCTGGTTTAAGACTAGTCCAACAGGTCTATAATAACTAAGAATGGTACAGTATGTCTGTAGCCAAATGAATAATATATTTGTAATCCATGCATCTATGCCATCATAGATTAAGACACGTTAAATAGAAAGTCATTCAAAAGCTAACTAAGTTAAGATAGTTGCCTTCTGTCGACATAAACCCTCTAAATGAATGTGAGGTGGGTGAAGAGGCAAAATCTCCTTTCCATTCCGTCAAAGGAATAACGAAAGAAGCACCGCTCCTCTAGAACTTAGTCACACCTACATGGGTGATTTGAAGTTTGTACAAAATAGAGGGGAGAAAGAAGTACTTTGTGACCTTCATTGATGATGGTACAATGTATTTCATCATTTGTTTGTTGAAAAGCAAAGATGAAGTTGTTGAAATGGATAAGAGTTACAAAGCAGAAGTTAAAAAAAAAACTAAGCCTACGGATTGAGGAATTTGTAGTGATAGAGGATGAGAATGTGAAGCATCGTTCATCAAACGACTGCTCCTTACTCACCTCAGTCTAACGATGTTAGCCAAGCGCAAAGCCGTACGCCTAAAATATGTGGGGAAAGGCGATCCTTACCACTAATGTGATTCTCAATAGAACTCCGCATAAGCATAAGGATAACCCTCCATGTGAAATATGGAAAGGATCCCACCTACAAATGTTGTGATGTGGGGTGACTTAGTAGATGATGGAATACCGAAACAGGTCAAGTTGGACTTAAGACTGTAGATTGCATATCCACTGGATATATAAATAACAATAGTGCGTATCGCCTCTTGGTGTCGAAGAATGCTGAATTCTTTGAAGATAACTGTACTTGAGAAGAAAAAAGAAGTAATTGCTCGAGGTTAACAAGAACCCACGAGTGCCTGATTGTCCGGAACTAGACATTCCAGATCTACAGGACTCAGAAGTTGCTGACTATCCGGAACTTAATGTTCCAGATCTACATAACTCAGAGATTCTAGATGTTGAACCGAGACTAAGCAAAGAGGGGACAAAGACTTGTTCCAGGCCTTATAACTTGTATGGTTGAGAATGAACCATGGATAATTAACAAAGAATTGTCATCTCCAGAAGCACTGATTTGTAAAGAAGCTACAGAAAGATAAATAGATTCCATCAGATAGAACCATACTTATGTAATGGTTGACCTTCCTCCGGAAAAAGAACTTTTGAGTTGTAAAAGCGGAGACTCAAATTGAGCACAAAGTAGATGGATCTACTGACGAGTATAACGCCTCTGCTACTTAGACATGTGCTCACCTGGTAATAGCTTAACATCCAGGGCCATTGCAGTCTTGTGTGACATGGATGTTGAGACAACCTTCTAATCGGAGAGTTGGAAGGGGAGGATCAACGTTGGTTGTTGGACTGTTGGGCTTCTTCCTGCACTTTCTTTTGGTCCTTGAAATGTTTAAATTTTGGTCCTGGAAGGTTCAGATGAAACAGAAATAATGAATCTTACAATAGAAATATTGACTCTGAAGTTAGAAAGCCAACAGTCTGAAAGTGGAAGTCATATTGAAACAAAGTCTCGATATGAAAGGATAAGACTTTTGGTCCTGACTTTGTAGCTTATATGGTCGATAACGAATCGAGGACAGTTGCTGAAGCATTTTCTACTCCAGAAGCATCGCTCTGGAAAGAAGCTATTGAGAGCAAAATAGACTCCATCCTGCAAAACCACACATGGGAGTTGGTTGATCTTCCTCCGAGAAACAAACCGTTAGGATGTAAATGGATACTCAAATGGAAATATAAAGCAGATGGGTCTATAGATAAGTACAAAGCCAGGTTGGTAGTCAATGTCTATCGACATAAGGAAGGCCTTGACTATTTTGACATGTACTCCCCAGTGTCTAGAATGACGTCCATACGAGTATTCATTGCGATAGCAGCGTTGTGTGACCTTGAGATATATCAAATGGATGTCAAGACAGACTTCCTAAATAGTGATTTGGAAGAAAAAATTTATATGGAACAACCCGAGGGGTATGCGGTTCCAGGGCAAGAGAAGAAAGTCTGTCGACTTGTCAAATCTCTGTAAAGGCTGAAACAAGCTCTGAAGCAATGGCATGAAAAAATTGATAGTACTCTACTATCGAAGGGTTTCTCTATTAATGAGTATGAAAAATGTGTCTACATGAAAGGTAACTCTGATTCGTTCGTCATGATATGCCTGTACGTAGATGACATGTTGATCATGGGAAGCAGTCCTAGCTTGATCCTAGAGACTAAGAACATGTTGAAAAAATGTTTCGACATGAAGGATATGGGTGTCATAGATGACATCGTAGGAATTGGGGTTTCTAAGACATCCAACGAACTGGTCTAATTCCAAACTCATTTGTGAGATAGTTGACAGTCTTGTTAAAAACACCAATGGATATGAATAATAGAATTGATTGGAATCATGGTGCATCCATATACCAGGAGAGATATGCGTAGGTCACATGTAGTTCAATGTATTTTACACACTACAACCGACCTGGTATTGTCTTACAAAGTAGATCAGTTGAACTAAGGTTCACTCGTGATTTTGGAAATGATCGATAGAAGGCGTTAAATCGGATGACGATATCTGAAATATTGGCTTATCTACGGATTATGGTATTCTGGATGTCTAGCGGTTCTGGGAGAACACAATGATACAAACTGGACATCAGACATGAAAAACACCAAAGCCACAAGTGAATGTGTATGGTGTGTCTTGGAAAGTCCTCTTTTTGGGAGAAACCCATGCCTTCGGCAGTTATACACTGTGGCTAGCCGGTCGGCTTCAGAAAGGGCACAAATAACGGCGTCTGGACATATCTGTCAGAGACACAAGATCGTATGGTAGTTGATCACCACGGGTGTCATTCCCGTTGATTACATCAAAGGATAATATAGCAGACCCTTTAGCTAAGGGACTACCCGAAGATCAAGAATTCTGCTTGTCTAGGGGAATGTGCTTAAAACCCTAACAATACGAACCTTTTGCGATGGTAACCCAACCATACTGACTGGAGATCCCAAAAATTTGGTTCAATGGGAAAACTAAGCTGCAAAAGGTTCAGTTGAGCGCTTCGGTGGATACAAGAGCACTTAGAATGATGATTTCTGTAAAGAAACATGAATCCAAAGTTTATCCCGCGATAGACATTAAAGTGCTACCTGCATGGTTAAGCTTCCAAACCTTTAACAATCCTCAAACGTTTGAGGTTAAGGTTGGGGAAACTTTAATGATTCATAACACTTGTGAAGTGGGGTATAACAGGATACCTTGTAGGAGATCACCTATTTAAGTGCGAGGACAGGACGCCTCAAATGAATACACTTAAGAATCCAAGTGTGTCCATGGCCACAACGGACAGGACAATAAGAATGAAAATGAATAAGGGGAGTTATTGTGTTGGTATCATTGTCTTGGCTTACACTAAACACTAACGGTTCAAGACATCACGTTCACCGCACAGTAAGTAAGTCCGGTGGTATTCAACTAGGGAAGGTTCAAAGCGGAAGCTACCTCTCCTGATTCAATATCTTTCTGTTGAAAGATTGCTGAAGTTTGACACCCTGTGTGCACCAATTCTCTTTCAAGAGGGGATTGTTAGAAATTTGTCTTTGGTGGGGGTTGCGTCCACCCATCTTTAATGACTTAAACACTCGAGTTCCGCATTTTAGAGACTTTGGTTCTTCACACGTGCATAATCTACTAAGTGAGTAGATGACCGTAGGGCCAAGGATCATCAAATTGCGTTAAGAAATGAAAGAGATATTGGTCCACAAAGTAAGCTGTTTGAGGCATGAAAATATGGTGTGGGACAAATCTCCCACATCAGTGGGAAAAGAAAGAATTATTCTTTTTATAAGCCTAAAAAATGGATAAGAGTTTGGAAGCCCAGTGGGTAACCCATATATTTGAAGGTGGGAGGACCTAGGTGTGCTTGGGTTCAAGACTAGGCCCACACGCGCGCCACCACCACCACCCACCCTCCCGGTCGTGGGGTCGTTGGGCTGCTTCTGATATTATCTTTTGGACCCCAAACTACTTAGTATTTACAGTTTGGTCCGTGGAGTTTCAGGAATGCTGCCAGCAACCGAAAAGTCAACAGTTTGGATGGCTTTAGTCCAGAAAAGTTCTTATTTTTCCTCTAAATTTCCACTCTTCAGCAGTCGTTTCATGTTTGGTTTCTTCGTCAGAATCAACATATTTGCTTTGTAGTGTTGATTAGTTGTTGTTTTATCTTGGGAGACTATTGCCCGCTAACGTAAAAGCATTTATACGGGGCAATCTTGTCTTAAAGACATAGTGCCATCACTCGACTCAGCACAGTTGTAATACTTCCAGATTTAGTATGTCTTGATTTCAGGTTATCAAGATTCAAAGAGATTTCTTCAAATTGGTCTAAAGATTCAAGACTAATTCAAGAACTCAAAAAGCTTGTTGTTGTCACAATTCTTATTTACTACAAGCTTGTTGCTATTGTAATTATGATTTATGCTTTCGAAGCACTTGTAATAGTTATTTACTATTCCCGTACTGCTTTGTTTCCAATAGTTTCATGGTACTAGTATGCATCTATGCAAGTAATTTGAAATTCGTAAAATGCTTTTCGATGAAAAAGTGGAAGGTATATTACAAATATTTTTAGAATTTTCATTCTTCATGAATAGTGAAATTCCAGAGTTATAACCATAACTTGATTTAAGGAGCCGCATTGACTGTCAGTCCTCCATCAACACAAATAATTTGACCAGTAATGTATGAAGAAGCACGCAAGCAAAGAAATGCTACTGTTGCTGAAACTTCTCTGGGCTCTCCAGCACGTTTCATTGGAGCTCGACTAATCAAACATTTTACCATTTCTTCTTTCTGAAATTACTCACGAGTTATTAATAAATATCTAAAAAAAAGAAATATATAAAAAATTAGAGAATCATGAAATTGTAAATTTTACATTCATTGATATAACGAGAGGAGTTATAATGATCCATGGTGCAACAGCATTAACACGAATCTTGTCCTTTGCCCATTCACATGCTAGATTTTTTGTCAGTTGATTAATGGCTCCTGATATGAGTTAATGGGCAATAACATAAAGGAAAAAAAGAGTTTCAGTTTTATAAATTGAAGCATTCACACATACAATTGTCACTTATAAAATCATTACATAGTCAATTTTACGTATGGTCAGAACCTTTTTACAATTACAGAATTATCGTGTATCAACAATAATAATAATAACATATTCAGTATATAAATTCCACCAAGTGTCTGAGAAATTAGACAGTTCACAGATCCTACCCCTACCTTGAGGATAGTGAGACTGTTTATTATAGACCCTAGGACCAAAACACATAATTATCATTTATCACGTTAAAATAATTGAACTTTGCATAGTATAGCAAGAAAGTCATAAAACAGTTTGCTTATGTTAAAGTAATTGAATTTATCCACTATAAAAGTAAGATTACTCATGATGGGTAGATTTTATCGTTAAAATGAGTAAAATTTAGTAACTTTACTGATACAATATGAGTTTTATGACTTTACAATTATAATTGATAAAGTTTAATGACTTCACTATTATAGTGTGTAAAGTTCAGTCAATTTAAAGAGATAAAAATAATATTTTTGTCATTCCACGGTTTCTGTGGATAAAGTTTGATGATCACACGTAAACCATTATAATTAAAATTATTATAACCTGATGAAAAGTAACTAATCTGCTATCACAGGCAGATGATCGTCCAAAATTTGAATTTTATTGGTTTTCAACAATCTCAATCTCAATTTCATTTTTTTTTTTTTTTAAAAACTTCTTTATTTTTGCCCAATGGGAATAAAACACAAATCTAGTTATTTTTAATAGACTTAATAGGTTTCTCAATATAAATATAAGGTATGTGAAAAAATTATATATTGGATTTCCAAAAATCCGTACCCAATACTCTAAATCTGCCCCTGATCATAGTTAAGCTACACTAATAATATAAAACATTTTGTACTATCGATATATAAACTTAATTAATATAAAATAAATTAATAAAAAAGAAATTTTACATGCAACACAAAAGGAGAAGATTGAGTTGCTACCTTTGGAAGTAGCATAGATTGAAGAAGAAGGTACTGAAGCAATCCCAGCTGCAGATGAGAGAAACACAATGCTTCCATTTCCAGAAGCCTTTAACAAGGGATGAGCAAGTTGGGACAAGTTGTATGAAGCTTCAACATTTGTTCCCATTATCATGGAGTAATCTTCTGCAGTAGTTTCCGTGGCTTCTTTTGCCACAGCAATACCGGCATTGTTCACCTGTTTCAAAAGTGAAATGTATTGGTGAATCACATTTATAGAATCAAGATTTTCAAGCTATATAAGCACCAAGGTATGTTGTTGTATTCACCGCCTCCACTTGTGAGATTACTAAGTAATAAGTTTGACTCTCGAAATTTAAACTATGACACATAAATTGAGACAGATAGAGTACTCGCTCTGTCCCAAAATAATTATCATATTTCGTTTATCGAGAGTCAATTGACTAATTTTTATGCTAAATTATATTAATTAAGTCAATATTTTAAAATTAAGATTTAGATATTGAAAAACTATATGAAAAGTATTATAATTTGTCGTTCTTCTTGTAACAATATGATAAAAAAAATACATCTTAACATATGGTCAAAGTTACTTGACTTTTGGAAATCGAAATGTGACAAGTAATATGAGACGGAGGGATTATTAAACTAACAAACTTACTAGAATATTAAGCTTCCCATTGAACTCGTGGCTAACCATTTCCATAAGCTTTTGGCGTTGGACTCGTGAAGATAAGTCGCATACTGATCCCGATACCTTAAATCCTTTAGTTATCCACTTGCTCAAACATTCGTCTAGGTCCTCCTTATTACGTGAACATGTATATACATCTGCTCCCAAGCTCGCTAGTTCTTCTACAATGGCAAATCTTGAAAAAAAGAAGTACTTTTGAGTAGTAACAAAAGCTTTTCAGAAGATGAAAGAATCAAAGTTTACCATAAGAACTGTTGGAAATTTGTCTTTGGTGGGGGGTTGCGTCCACCCATATTTAATGACTTAAACACTAGGGTTCCGCATGTTGGAGGTTTTGTCTCTTCACACGTGCATAATCTACTAAGTGAGTAGATGACTGTAGGGCCAAGGATCGTCAAATTTCATTAAGAAATGAAAGAGATATTGGTCCACGAAGTAAGGTGTTTGAGGCACGGAAATATGGTGTGGGATAAATCTACCACATCGGTGAGAAAATGAAGAATTGTTCTTTTTATAAGCCTAAAAAATGGATAAGGGTTTGGGACCCCAAGGGGTAACCCATGTGTTTGAAGGAGGGAGGACCTACGTGTGCTTGGGTTCGAGGCTAGACCCACACGCGCGCTGCCCGTCCCGTCCGGGCTACGGGCTACACCTCTTAAAGGACCTCTTAACACCTCTCCTCCTCCTAAACACTATATATTGAGAATTGAAACAAATTTGAGAGAGAAAAAAAGATACAGAAACTCTTCATTTTCCTCTAGATTTTCAATTTTTCAGCAAGTCGTTTCATGTTTGTTTTCTTTGTCAGAATCAACCTATTTGCTTTGTAGTGTTGATTAGTTGTTGTTTTATCTTGGGAGACTATTGCCCGCTAACGTAAAAGCATATAGATGTGGAAATCTTGCCTTAAAGTCTTAAAGATAGAGAGCCATCTCTCGACTCAGCCGGTGATGTTGTGATTATCTAATTGGTTGCTAACTGTTTCAGGTGTGAACTTGAATCTCGAAGGACCCTAACCGTTCGGATTCTCAGCGGATCTACAAGTCACAAGTGTAGCAGTTCATGTTTTTGTATTTCTGAATACAAGATCCAGATTTGGAGTTCCAATTCAAGATCAATAGATTGACAACTTGTTGTTGTAATATTTGTTGTTTATCTTTTCGATCACTATAATAGTTATTTACAATTCTCGTATGTGCTTTACATATCCAACAGAACTTTTTGAAAGCATCGTTAAGCACAAAAACCTATTCTAATATTGGTACAAGTGAATTCCGAATTGATTAACCAAACACGAAATATTATTCTCCAAAAGTACATTCTCATAAAATACTTCTATAAAAACACTTATCAATGTAAGTAAAATTTCGAAAAGAATACTTTTGAAGAGTACTAATTTGTGTTTGGCCAAACACTTCTGATAAAAGGTACTTTTCAAAATAAATAAATTTTAAAAATTTAATCAGACAGGCAATAAATCAAGATTCTAAATTATTGAAAATCACTTACCCTAAGCCACGAGTACCCCCAGTAACAAGTGCAGTTGTGCCATTAGCAAGTGACCATATTCCATCTCTTGTTAAACAATCTGTTTGAGCCATTGCTAGCTAGTTTATGTGAAAGTTGCCTGATACTTCACTACCAATGGATATATTAAAAAGCCAAAGATACTTGATTGACGTTTTTTACAAATTATTACTCTATATACTAGTTTTTCTTTTGACTAGTAAATGACTTACCCTTTCACGAAACCTTCTTTTCCCTTTCATTTGACTAGTAAATGATTTGCCCTTTCACGAAACCTTCTTTTCCCTTTCATGAGTCAATTGTCAAACTTGAGGCCAGTTGACCTTGGATATTAAAGTAATGATTCGAAGGTTAGCTTGATAGTGAAAAACTATATTATAACATTTAAAATTTACTAAGTTAAATATGTATTAGTAATATTTAAAATCATAAAAGTTAAGATTCCGTTATAACGGAATCCTGCAACTTGAGATCCCGTTAGCAAGTTAGATGCCAAACTTGTTATCTAGCTGAGATCGACCGCTACCAAAGTCAAAATAGTAGAACGACATTGACAGTCAATTTTGACGAACTAAAAGGACTTCTGCCTACCACATTCAAGAGATGTACAGTTTTAGACATTGACCAGTAATATACGAAGTAATTACTTGTGCCTTTCACGAAACCTTCTTTTCCCTTTCACGAGTCAATTGTCAAACTTGAGGCCAGTTGTTCATAACACAAAGAATAGTTAGAAAGAACCATTAATTGTGAGTCCACCATCAACACATATTATTGGAAATTTTCCTTTGGCGGGAGTTGCGACCGACCAACTTTAAGTTTTGTGGGTATCCCAAAAAGACACACGAAGTGGAACGGGCTTGAAGTTTGTTTATGATTGTGGAGGGAAACAATGGATAACACAAACACTCAAAAACCCTCAAATGTGTATATGAAGGAATATGATGGTACAAAATTTGTGTGGGTGATAGGTTTGAGAGTAGCTTGCTAGGAAGAATGTTTTAAAGATATGTGGTCATTTGAAGAGAATGATGCCAAAATGATGGTGGTATGGACGAATGCGCAAGAAGCGTGCGAATTAAATTGTTTATGGTTCGTATTTTTCTTTTGGATTTCCCATTTTGAGGAGAAGTATGTGGTCATGAGAGACGCAATGACATACCATTTTGGTGACAAAATTTATAAATTGGTCATTTATGAATTCCTCCCATTGTTACATTGAAAACATTTAATGGACTTCTCAAATTGTGTTTGGATGAAAACACTAAATTGTTTTAAAATAGTGAGGACTTGCTATTTTTTCCAATGGAAAATGTCCATAGAAAATTAGAATAATCATTCAAAATAAGCATATAATACTTATGTCCTGCCGAACTTAGAACCGGAGATGTCCACAAATCATTATGCATGATATCAAATGGCATAATAATATTGGAAGTAGATAAAGAAAAAGGAAATTTAACATGCTTCCCAAAAATGCAAGACTAACAAACATGGGAGTCCACAAATTAGTTACAATCAATCAATTTATTTTTTCTAAGAGTATTGAAACCCGGTGCTCCCGGGTGTCCCAAACGGTTATGTAATAAAATAGGAGAAAGAGCAGGAAAGGTTGATTGAGTGGTGATTTGGTTGTTGGAGGTGGCGGTCATGGGATACAAATCTCCAATGCTATTACACCTCATTAGTGGCATCACCGTCTGAAAGTTCTTCAAAAAAAACCCAAATGGATCAAAATCAACATAAATTTTGTCAGTGGTGAAACGATGTACAGTATCAAGTTTTTAATAAGTTCGGGTGCATGTAGGACATTTTTCAAATGTAGATGTGGGTGAGGGGGGAGGAGGTTTAATTGACCAATACCACGAATTGGAATTTCCTGCTCACTGCCAACTACAATATTGTTATTACTGCTCATATTAAAATAAGATGAGAGAGTACCTTGAGATGCCATCATGTGTGAGGTTTCCCCCATGTCCATGTACCACGAGTCATCGGGAACATTGAGATTCATATTGTTCATGACTTGCTCGATGTCCGTGGGAGCATAACTCGAAGACGATGGTCCATGAGCTGAGAATGCTTATTATGGATGGTTTCCTAAGACATTGGGTTGCCTGTTCGGTGTGTTAGGCCTGTCGGGTACGGGTTAGGTGGGCCCCAATGCTGCGGGTTCCAGCCCCAAGGCGGGAACAGGCCCCACTGCCCGCTTCCACCAAACTGCTGCGGCTGATAATAGGAACGGTTCTGCCCCTGCTGCCTGCGGCTGCCTCCTCCGCTGGAAGTGTTCCCGCCGCCGCTGCCCCGCCCACTTCCACTATTTTTTTCCTTTGTTATTGCTGCAATTTTGACCCCTCTTTTGTCCATTATTATTGCGATTTGACGCACCTCCCAAACCAGAATTTTGAGAGCCAAAATCATCTGTAGACACATTGGTGGAAAGTAGGGCGGTGACGCATTGTTTGCCGACGTCGCTTCCTGTTTCACCTTTCGGGTTTCTTCAAGAATCAACCTCGAACGAGCCTCATAAAATGGCGGTAACGAGTTACTTTGTTGAATGAACGTAGTAATCCATCATATTGTTCATTCAAACCTGCAATTAGTTGGAGAACTAACCTTTGATTTTTCACTGGTGCACCAACGTTGGATAGTTAATTGGCAAGCATTTTTAATTCTTGACAATAGGCGGAGACGTTTGCAAAGTCATCCAATTTCACATTGGTGAATTGGTTTTCAAGATATACCGCCCTAGAAATCTTATTATCTTGAAAAATATTTTGCAAACGCTCCCAAGCTTGTTGAGCCGTAGAGTTCGATTCCAAAATGGTGTGCAAAACATCATTAGATATGGTGTCGTAAATCCATTGAAGGACTATCGCATCCAAGCTAGACCATAGACTTTTGTCAATATTAGTGTCCTCTGACTGAGACTTAAGAGGAAGAATATGGTCAATAACTTGGTATGCGCGACAATGAATTTTGAATAACTCCGCCCAAGATGAATATTGCCTTTTTTCCATCTCAAGAATCACCGGAATGAAGTTCTTGACGTTGTTTACGGCAAGAACGGGATGGAATTTGTGTTGGTCGGCCATTGTTACCCAAGAGAAACAAGAAAAGAAGAGGAGATATGATATTTTGGTGATTGGAGGAAGTGGGAGGAAGAACCCTAATTAGGGTTTTGAGGTTGAAGAAGCCAAAAAAATGGGTTGGATTTTCAGGTAGGGTTTGGAGAAAACCCTAATTAGGGTTTGGTTGATGAAGCCGAAAATGGGTAAGGTTTCGGCTAGGGTGGTGGGAGGGCGGCGATGGTTTAGTTTTAGGGCAAAAAAGGGGGGTTAATTTTTTGCTCTTGATACCATGAAGGAAATATTTTTCATACCTTTTTCATTCATGAATACAATAATATATACATTAATAGAGGACTAATTCTGGGCTACAATTTTGGTAGACTATCATAAGAATATACTAATTATATTTACATCCTAATTACATGGTATATGATTTGATTTGATTGAATTATGGTATTTCCATAATTATCTAACATCCATTTTAGAAAGTCTAAGTTATTGGTTATGAGATTACCTGCCGTATTAGTCACTATGTCTCCACCTGTATTGGACATAGTATTTCTTCTCATAACATTCAGAATCTGACTGAGTTGTTCCTGTTTGAGCATCTGACCTGCATTAATTCACCTTTTTTAATTGAAATCTGGAGGATATCAATGAGCTAGTAATAGGTTTCTTTGATATACCTTCAAGTGATAGAAATCACAATTCATCAACTTGAACCACTTTTCCTTGTTGGTCCCTTGGTATATCAATACTCATAATCTTGGTAATAGTTCTTCCTCTAAAATATCTCTTGATTATATTTCTTCCTCTGAAACTGCTTTGTCTATTGTTCTTTGAAGAGAACAAAACAGTAGGTTCAATGTTATCATACATTCCTCCATCAATCCTTTTTTGACTTTCATTCCTAACGACTATAGCATGTGTCTGATTAACACTAGATAAGGTTGTCATTATCAAGCTATGTTCTCTTGCTTGATTGAAGTTGTCGTTCATTCAAGCCCATCAAAAAATTGCAACAACCTTTAATATTGCAATTTCACATACTCTTTTGATTTCTCGCATTCACAAGCTGGTAGGGGCAAAATAGAGGCATATGTATCCCACAAATCCTTCAGCGTCAAGTAGTAAACAAAAGTAGTAGAAACACACTAAGTCATGGTAAAAATTTCCCTATAGAACTGGTACAACCTAGCTAGAGTCATTCACCTTATCAAATTAAGTACTATTTATGATCTAGCCAACTTTGTGTGCACTAGAAGAAAATATAATTTCACTTAGTAAGTCCTTTCTCACATTGCATGTCAGCCAAGAGATCATAATTATATTGCGTTGATCCCATATCTTTTTCAAATCACCTTCATAATCATCTCTCGAAATAGATCCATCAACAAATTCCAATTTGTTTCTTCCTAGAAGTGTTATTTCTATAACTTTACGCCACAAGGTATAATTCTCTATTCCGATGAGTTGTATTCATGTTGATAACAATCCTTGTGCATCTGATGAATTCATATTCTTGTGTGTACGTTAGTACAAAGGTCTACAGAGCATGACACCATTTATTACTATCTATGCATGTCATATTATGCTTTGACGAACATATTTCTTGTTAAAGCTTGTTATATTCTCTAGCTTGACATTGTATAATACATAATGATGTATGCTTTACAGATAGAGTATAGAAAACACACCTATTTTTCTATATTATAAAGATTCATCCCACAGGGACAATTTATGTAAGTAATATATACCAAGTATAGAAAGTGCTCATTCACCTTTTCCTCTTATTCTATTGTATTTGTTCATATTCGGCGCTTCACTTTTGAGCACCGCGACGGATAGGTTCTTCGAGCTTACAATAAACGGTGAGCCGTCCACCCCTCTTCCGTGGCAATCATATTTATTTCATTCTATATTTTCATTATGTTGTCGGGCTATGTCAGATAAATTTGCGCTAACAGAAATAGAATAATTATGTGTAGCATAATAAGAAAGAATAAAAGGGTAGGATGAATTGAATTATATGCATTAGAATAACATAAACTAAAGTATTTAGCCTAATTTTAGTGTTACACCATATGGTATTGCCACATCTTTTTGTGCAAGAGTCATTTTTGTGTGTTAAAAATAATTGAGTTCTGGTTACGAGGTACAACAATGGATGAAGAGGATTCATTTTTAGATGGGTTTGTCATATTTCTAATGAAGACGCAATAAAAAAATAAAAACTCAGAGAACCGCTTTAAAACCAATTCCATGAGCTAATTTATATAGAGATACAATACAATCCTAATTAGAAAAACAAAATATTTCTACATAATCTTACTACACCATAATTATGGAAGAAATTACTATTATTCTTATTGCCATATACCCATAAGTGACTCATGCCAATATAAAGGAGATAAGTAGTATATACATAGAAATCTTGAAAGGAAATATACTGATTAACTTTATTTCAATAGACATATTTATTGTAGTTTCATGGTACTAGTATGCATCTATGCAAGTAATTTGAAATTCGTAAAATGCTTTTCAATGAAAAAGTGGAAGGAATATTACAAATATTTTTAGAAATTTCATTCTTCATGAATAGTGAAATTTCAGAGTTATAACCATAACTTGATTTAAGGAGCCGCATTGACTGTCATTCCTCCATCAACACAAATAATTTGACCAGTAATGTATGAAGAAGCACGTAAGCAAAGAAATGCTACTGTTGCTGAAACTTCTCTTGGCTCTCCCATACGTTTCATTGGAGCTCGACTAATCAAACATTTAAACATTTCTTCTTCCTGAAATAACTCACGAGTTATTAATAAATATCTAAAAAAAGAAATATAAAAAAAATTACAGAATCCTGAAATTGTAAATTTTACATTCATTGATATAATGAGAGGAGTTCTAATGATCCATGGTGCAACAGCATTAACACGAATCTTGTCCTTTGCCCATTCACATGCTAGATTTTTTGTCAGTTGATTAATGGCTCCTGATATGAGTTAATTGGCCAATAACATAAAGGAAAAAAAGAGTCAGTTTTATAAATTGAAGTATTCACACATTTATAAAATCATTACATAGTCAATTTTACGTATGGTCACTGAACCTTTTTACAATTACAGAATTATTGTTTATCAACAACAATAATAATAACATATTCAGTGTATAAATCCCACCAAGTGTCTGAAAGATTAGACTGTACACAGATTTTACCCTTACCTTGAAGATAGTGAGACTGATTATTATAGACTCAGGCTCAAGACACATAATTATCATTTATCACGTTAAAATAATTGAACTTTGCATAGTATAGCAAGAAAGTCATAAAACGGTTTGCTTATGTTAAAGTAATTGAATTTATCCACTATAAAAGTAAGATTACTCATGATGGTGTAGATTTAATCATTAAAATGAGTAAAATTTAGTAATTTTACTGATACACTGAATAACATCCCGTTACTTTAATATGAGTTTTATGACTTAAATAGTATAATTGATAAAGTTTAATGACTTTACCATTATAGTGTGTAAAGTTCAGTCAATTTAATGAGATAAAAAATAATATTTTTATCACTTCACGGTTTCGGTGGATAAAGTTTGATGATCACACGTAAACTATTATAATGAAAATTATTATAACATGATGAAAAGTAACTAATCTGCTATCACAGGCAGAGGATCGTCCAGAATTTAAAATTTATTAGTTTTCAACAATCTCAATTTTTTTTTTTTAAAAAAACTTCTTTAATTTTGCCCAAAGGGAATAAAACACTCATCTAGAAGGCCAACTAAGTCTTACCAAGTTTCCATTACTACCACTGGACCAAGAAATTATTTTGTTTCTGGGTTTTCAATAGATATTCTTAATAAATTTAATAGATTTCTCAATACAAATATAACGTCACAAAAATTATATATTGGATTTCCAAAAATCCGTACCCAATACTCTAAATCTGCCCCTGATCATAGTTAAGCTACACTAATAATATAAAACATTTTGTACTATCGATATATAAACTTAATTAATATAAAATAAATTAATAAAAAAGAAATTTTACATGCAACACAAAAGGAGAAGATTGAGTTGCTACCTTTGGAAGTAGCATAGATTGAAGAAGAAGGTACTGAAGCAATCCCAGCTGCAGATGAGAGAAACACAATGCTTCCATTTCCAGAAGCCTTTAACAAGGGATGAGCAAGTTGGGACAAGTTGTATGAAGCTTCAACATTTGTTCCCATTATCATGGAGTAATCTTCTGCAGTAGTTTCCGTGGCTTCTTTTGCCACAGCAATACCGGCATTGTTCACCTGTTTCAAAAGTGAAATGTATTGGTGAATCACATTTATAGAATCAAGATTTTCAAGCTATATAAGCACCAAGGTATGTTGTTGTATTCACCGCCTCCACTTGTGAGATTACTAAGTAATAAGTTTGACTCTCGAAATTCAAAATATGACACATAAATTGAGACACATAGAATACTCGCTCTGTCCCAAAATAATTATCATATTTCGTTTATCGAGAGTCAATTGACTAATTTTTATGCTAAATTATATTAATTAAGTCAATATTTTAAAATTAAGATTTAGATATTGAAAAACTATATGAAAAGTATTATAATTTGTCGTTCTTCTTGTAACAATATGATAAAAAAAATACATCTTAACATATGGTCAAAGTTACTTGACTTTTGAAAATCGAAATGTGACAAGTAATATGAGACGGAGGGATTATTAGACTAACAAACTTACTAGAATATTAAGCTTCCCATTGAACTCGTGGCTAACCATTTCCATAAGCTTTTGGCGTTGGACTCGTGAAGATAAGTCGCATACTGATCCCGATACCTTAAATCCTTTAGTTATCCACTTGCTCAAACATTCGTCTAGGTCCTCCTTGTTACGTGAACATGTATATACATCTGCTCCCAAGCTCGCTAGTTCTTCTACAATGGCAAATCTTGAAACCAAAAAAATATAATAATGTTTTAACTAATTCTGTGAATGTTTTTACATAATCACAACTCTATTATAGCTTATCTGGCTAAGCTTCTAGACAGCCAAAAGTATTTTTTTAAAGTTCTTATTTTAGAGAGTCGGGCCAAACTTTTAGAAAAAAAAAAGTACTTTTGAGTAGTTACAAAAACTTTTCAGAAGCTGAAAGAAGTAGATTTTACCAGGAGAACTTTTTGAAAGCATCATTAAGCACAAAAACCTATTCTAATATTGGAAGTGATTTCCGAATTGATTAACCAGACACGAAATATTATTCTTCAAAAGTACTTTATCATAAAATACTTCTATAAAAACACTTATCAATTTAAGTAAAATTTCAAAAAGAATACTTTTGAAGAGTATAGATTTATGTTTGGCCAAACATTTCTGATAAAAGGTACTTTTCAAAATAAATAAATTTTAAAAATTTAATCAAACAGACAATAAATCAAGATTCTAAATTATTGAAAATCACTTACCCTAAGCCACGAGTACCCCCAGTAACAAGTGCAGTTGTGCCATTTGCAAGTGACCATATTCCATCTCTTGTTAAACAATCTGTTTGAGCCATTGCTAGCTAGTTTATGTGAAAGCTGCTTGATACTTCACTACCAATGGATATATTCCAAGTTATTACTCTATATACTAGTTTTTCTTTTGACTAGTAAAGGATTTACCCTTTCACGAAACCTTCTTTTCCCTTTCATTTGACAAGTAAACGATTTACCCTTTCACGAAACGTCTTTTCCCTTTCATGAATCAATTGTCAAACTTGAGGCCAGTTGATAAACATACTAGTATTTCTTATTTCCCAGCTAGTGTCTGGTATCCGATTTAGGTCCCGACTAATTCAAATTCTCTCTGAATTAAGTTTATTAA
Organism: Anisodus tanguticus; assembly: GCA_034509755.1. Taxonomy (NCBI): domain Eukaryota; kingdom Viridiplantae; phylum Streptophyta; class Magnoliopsida; order Solanales; family Solanaceae; genus Anisodus; species Anisodus tanguticus. The sequence goes on from CM067549.1 coordinate 19,358,362, forward strand.
AGGGGAAAACACTTCTTATCAATTTTTTTTATATTCATGTTCGAATCTGAGAACTCTTAAGGGTGGAGGAATCTTATATATCTCTATACAATCATGTATCGTGATAATTTATGAACAATTACGGCACTTGTCAGAAGATTACAGGCCGCAATTTAATAGAGTATTTCTTAGTCCAAGATAGCGAGCCGTGCGGCTTGAACATTCAAATATTAGAATATAATTACTAATATAATATAAGGTGATGTTTGAATTTAGGTATTGTTAATTGACAAAATGCAGCCCCATTTGCTGAAAAGCATTAAGATAGACGAGAGGAAAAGTAAGCAATGAGAAAGTTATACCCTCCCATTTTAAATTTTTCTTGTTGGTCTAGTTTATTCAATATATTTTCATTGATATTTTAGTGAGTTGTTCGACTTAATTATATTGAAAGGAAAATGTATACACGTTTCTTTTAATTTTCATAGTTGTATATTAGAGTATCAAAGGGTTATTACAATATCATTTTATTTTATCTTATTATCCTTTTGATCAGTTATTTTATTAATGTACAATTTGTCAAATTAGAAAAATAAACCTGCAAAGATGTTTCTTGTATTTCAGGAATTTTAATTTTTTTAAAGAATTATTTTACTCGGATTATAAAGTATTATTTAATTTTTCTCTAATTTATTTTTGTACCATAATTTGGATTATTTATTCTTAGGAAAAATCAAGAACAAAAGGCAAAGAAAAGAAAATGAAATATTGCCTTATGCTCTATATTAAAGTTGTTGGGTATTGATATTGGTGAATGGGAAATGATGGAAAGAAAAGTGGGAGTTGTCCCACATCGGTAGTGAAAAGAAAAGTGGGAGTTCCCTCTTGCTTTATAAAATAAGCATTTGTCCCACATTGGTAGTGGAAAGAAAAGTTCTTCTACTTATAAATAGAAGTACTCCTTCTTGTCGCTAAGGGTTAAGAAGAGGGTCTCCCCTCGCGCCGTCGTCGTCGCTCGGCTCGGCTTCGGCTTCGGTCAAATGATCTAATTGATTGATAATTATTATTTAATTAAATTAATTAACTTATCCAATCCTACCCGTTAGTGACCCGGATCCGCTTGTCTGACCCGCGACCCGTTTTCTTTACCACATTTAAATTTCCCACCAGTTTTTAGTGGCTGTTCAGAAAGGTTGCAAACCTTCAGAAACAGTACTTCCATGGCTATAAATTCGTTTGATTCCTCAGAATTTTACTTACGAATTTTCTGAACAACACAAACTTCTTCTTCTTCTGCACAAATAAATTATGTGTGATATACTGCCGTTGAGTGGTTCGTCGCTACCTGAATTTGGAGTACTACTATTCTGGTAAGATAATCGTTCTATCAGGGGAGGGGATATTCCATCAACCTCGAGTATTGTGAGGGGAATAATTTCCTTAAGGACACACTTTGAACTAAGTGGGCTCGATTATATTCTGAAAAATTATTCTTATTTTTCAACACTGATTCTGTTTATTTTCAGATATTAGTATTTACTGATTTTTTTGGAATACAGATTAATAACAATCTTAAGGAAATTATATTTTTAGATTAATATGTATTCTGTTTTGGAGACTAAAACCTGTGTGGTTTTCTACTCCGTATGAAAGTTCATATTCTGACTTGAAGACATAAAAATTTCATTGGAATATTAAAGTTCATGCTTGTACAACGATTTGAAGAACATAAAAACTTCATCGTTACTGTATTCTGGTTTGGAGATTAAAACTTGTGTAGTTTTCTACTCCATATGAATATTAGTATTCTGACTCGAAGATATAAAAACTTCGTTGGAATACTAAAGTTTCATGATTATACTGCGATTTGAAGAAATAAAATCTTCATCGTTTAAGTCTGTGATTGAATTACTATTCTGTGACAAACGAATAATGGAAATTGAGACTGGAACTACCTCTGCGAATACTGCACCAGCGGTTACTCCTACAACCCGTACCGCTGTGCCACTGGCTGAGAAACCTGCGAAGTTCACCGGTGCCGACTTTAAAGGATGACAGCAAAGAATGTTCTTTTGGCTTACCACCCTTGGTAATGCAAAAGTTCACCAGTGAGGACCCTCCCGTGCCTGCCGCCGACATGCCTGACAACCAACAGTTCATGGTTACTGAGGCTTGGAAACAGGCTGATTTTTTGTGCAAAGGCTACATTTTGAGTGCCTTAGAAGATGACTTGTACAACGTCTACAGTGCAGTAGAGACTTCCAAAGAACTATGGAGTGCACTTGAAAAGAAGTACAAAAATGAAGATGCTTGCTTGAAGAAGTTTGTGGTTGCCAAATTTCTAGACTACAAAATGGTGGATGGAAAAACCGTTGGAACCCAAGTTCAGGAGCTTCAACTTATCTTCCATGACCTTATTGCTGAAGGTATGGTAGTAAATGAAGCGTTCCAAGTGGCTGCAATGATTGAGAAGTTGCCGCCCTCATGGAAAGATTTCAAGAATTATCTTAAGCACAAAAGAAAGAAAATGAAGTTGGAAGATCTTGTGATTCGTCTCAAGATCGAGGAAGATAACAAAACCGCTGAGAAGAGGTACCGTAAGACTTCACCAATTGAAGGGGCAAACATCGTTGAAGATGCTGCTCTGAAAAAGAACAAGAAAAGGAAGAGACCTTCTGGAAAGGAGAAGGATTCCAACAAGAAAAAATTCAAGGGCAAGCTCGCTTTAATTGTGGGAAAGTGCCACAAAGCCCCAGATTGTCGTCTCCCGAAAAAGAACAAGGGAAAAGGACAAGCCAATATGGTGGAAAAGAATGATGATATGGATAATCTGTGTGCAATGCTATCGGAGTGCAATTTGGTTGGAAACCCAAAGAAGTGGTGGCTTGATTCTGGTGCCACTCGACATGTTTGCGCTACAAAAGAAGCATTTGCAACCTATGCTCCCGCTGGACCCGAAGATGTACTGTTTATGGGAAATACTGCAACAGCCAAGGTTGAAGGATATGGGAAGATACTTCTGAAGATGACTTCCGGCAAGGTCCTGACTCTCAACAATGTTATGCACGTTCCAACAATTCGGAAAAAGAATTTAGTTTCAGCCGGACTACTCGTCAAAAACGGGTTTAAGTGCGTGTTGGTTAGTGAGAAAATTGTAATAAGTAAGAATGATTTGTTCATAGGAAAGGGCTACCTCACCGAGGGCCTTTTCAAACTCAATGTAATGGTTGTTGACAGTATTAATGAAAATTCAGCTTCGTCTTACTTATTGGAGTCAAATGATTTATGGCATGTTCGTTTAGGACATGTCAACTACAAAACCTTGCGCAAATTGATTAATTTAGAAGTATTGCCTAAGTTCGAGTGTAATAAATCTAAATGTGAAATCTGTGTTGAATCTAAGTTTGTTAAACATCCATATAAGTCTATTGATAGGAATTCAAATCCTTTAGACTTAATTCACACAGATATATGTGATATGAAGTCAATACCATCTCGCGGTGGGAAAATGTATTTTATAACTTTTATTGACGATTGCACTCGATATTGTTATGTGTATTTGCTTAATAGTAAGGATGAAGCAATTGATGCATTTAAGCAATACAAGAACGAAGTGGAAAATCAATTGAATAAAAAGATAAAAATGATTAGAAGTGATAGGGGTGGAGAGTACGAATCTCCTTTTGCAGAGATATGTTTAGAATATGGAATTATTCATCAAACTACTGCCCCTTACACACCACAATCAAATGGAATTTCGGAAAGGAAAAACCGAACATTAAAGGAAATGATGAATGCCTTACTAATAAGTTCCGGTTTACCGCAAAGCTTGTGGGGGGAAGCTATCCTTACAGCTAACCGAATACTCAACAGGGTGCCCCACAGCAAAGCACAATCTATTCCATATGAACTATGGAAAGGAAGAAAACCCAACTTGAAATATTTCAAAGTGTGGGGGTGTTTAGCAAAGGTCCAAGTTCCTTTGCCCAAAAGGGTAAAAATCGGACCAAAAACTGTGGATTGTGTTTTTATTGGCTATGCTACAAACAACAAAGCTTGTCGGTTTTTGGTTCGCAAATCGGACAATCCCGAAATTCATGTTAATACGGTAATTGAATCAGATAATGCTGAATTCTTTGAAAACATTTATCCGTATAAAACCGAATGTGAGTCGTCAAGTGAAAAACCTAAACGACCGCGGGAAGAACCAAAGGAAATTACACCAAGTAAAAAGGATGCAAGGCGTAGCAAACGTCAAAGGACATCTACTTCCTTTGGACCAGAGTTTGTGACATTCTTGCTTGAAAATGAGCCTCAACATTTAAAGCAGCGATGTCTTCTTCTGATTCAGCATTTTGGAAAGAGGCAGTCCATAGTGAGATTGAATCAATTTTGAACAACCATACATGGGAATTGGTTGATCTTCCTCCTGGAAATAAACCTTTAGGATCAAAATGGATTTTTAAAAGGAAAATGAAAGCTGATGGCACTATTGACAAATATAAGGCAAGACTTGTGGTCAAAGGTTATAGACAAAAAGAAGGCCTTGATTACTTTGACACATACTCGCCGGTAACAAGAATAACATCTATTCGGGTGTTAGTGCCACTGGCGTCTGTATATGGTCTTGAAATCCATCAAATGGATGTCAAGACAGCTTTCTTAAATGGAGAATTGGAGGAAGAAATTTACATGGAACAACCTGAGGGCTTTGTGGTTCCTGGTAAAGAAAGGAAAGTGTGTAAACTTGTTAAGTCACTTTATGGACTTAAACAAGCACCCAAACAATGGAATGCGAAATTTGACCAAACAATGTTGGCAAATGGATTTAAGATTAATGAGTGTGACAAATATGTCTACATTAAAAATACTCCAAATCATGAAGTCATTATTTGTTTATATGTTGATGACATGTTGATAATAAGTAGAGATATTACCGATGTAAATGCTACGAAGCGTATGCTGGCTAGCAAATTTGATATGAAGGACTTAGGAGTTGCTGATTTGATCTTAGACATCAGAATTCATAAAACTCTACAAGGTCTAGCATTATCGCAGTCTCATTATATTGAAAGAGTACTTGACAAGTTTAAGTATTTAAATTTCAATGTTGCAAAGACTCCAATTGATATAGGTTTTGCACTTCAAAAGAATGAAGGTGAAAGTGACTCACAATTGGACTATGCACGAGTTTTGGGAAGTTTGATGTATATTATGAATTGTACACGACCAGATATAGCATGTGCTATAAGCAAGTTGAGTCGATTCACGAGTAATCCCAATCAAACTCATTGGACGGCAATGAAACGAGTCTTGGGGTATTTAAAACACACCCAAACCTATGATTTGCATTATAATAAATATCCCGCAGTAATTGAGGGATATAGTGATGCAAACTGGATCACCGGATCATCTGAAGTTAAATCCACGAGTGGATATATTTTCACCGTTGGTGGAGGAGCAGTGTCTTGGAAATCATCAAAACAGACATGCATCGCCCGCTCTACAATGGAATCTGAATTTATAGCTTTAGACAAGGCCGGTGAAGAAGCTGAATGGCTCCAGAATTTCTTAGAAGATATTCCATTCTGGCCCAAACCTTTGGCTTCTATATGTATACATTGTGACAGTCAAGCAGCAATAGGTAGGGCAGGGAGCGTAATGTACAACGGAAAATCTCGTCACATACGACGAAGACACTATACCGTTAGACAACTCCTTTCTAGTTGCGTTATCACGATTGACTATGTAAAGTCAAGAGATAACGTGGCGGATCCGCTTACAAAAGGCTTATCTAGAGAGGGAGTTAGTAGATCATCAATGGGAATGGGGTTAAGGCCGAGGACAAGTCATCATGACGGTTACTCTACCTAGTAGACTGGAGATCCTAAGAGCTAGGTTCAAGGAGATCAAACAAAGTTGTGACTGACGGTTCAACATTGTCAAATAACTCAACCCATTCTCGGATGAAGACAATGTTCAGAAATAAGGATAAAACCTTATGGCTTGTTAATGAGTTAATAAAGCATTAAGGTTATTTAATGATTATCTAAATCTGGCAGTGTATGACCAGATAATGCGGCTATAGGACCACATGTTTAGAAATTACCTATGTGAGTGTTAAGTGTAATCTGCTTTAAAGGCGAATGACAGTGAAGGCCCATTCTCTACGCACTCATGAAACCAGGAAGTGTTCATGGTGAAAAACGAACACAACCGTGAGAACCATAAACGGTTGAGGGTTGATTGTGTGACTTATGTTGTCTAGGTATACAACAAAGTTCGACGGTTCAAAGATATCAAATCTACCGATTGATCGAGTATATCCGATATAAGTTCACTACGGAAAGTTCAAAGGGAAACCTACTTATCCAGATGCAGTCAATTCTCTCTTGTATATCACACTTGTCCGCGCATTCCTTTATCTTATAGCCATTCCCCATTCATGTGGGGGATTGTTGGGTATTGATATTGGTGAATGAGAAATGATGGAAAGAAAAGTGGGAGTTGTCCCACATCGGTAGTGGAAAGAAAAGTGGGAGTTCCCTCTTGCTTTATAAAATAAGCATTTGTCCCACATCGGTAGTGGAAAGAAAAGTTCTTCTACTTATAAGTAGAAGTACTCCTTCTTGTCGCTAAAGGGTTAAGAAGAGGGTCTCCCCTCGCGTCGTCGTCATCGCTCGGCTCGGCTTCGGCTCGGCTTCGGCTTCGGCTTCGGCTTCGGATTCGGATTTGGATTTGGATTTGCATTTGGATTTGGTCAAATGATTTGATTGATAATCTTTTTGGACCAAATTTTCTTTAATTTTTAATTATTATTTAATTAAATTAATTAACTTATCCAATCCTACCCGTTAGTGACCCGGATCCGCTTGTCTGACCCACGACCCATTTTCTTTACCACATTTAAATTTTCCACCAATTTTTAGTGGCTGTTCAGAAGGGTTGCAAACCTTTAGAAACAGTACTTCCATGGCTATAAATTCGTTTGATTCCTCAGAATTTTACTTACGAATTTTTTGAACAACACAAACTTCTTCTTCTTCTGCACAAATAAATTCTGTGTGATATACTGCCGTTGAGTGGTTCGCCGCTACCTGAATTTGGAGTACTACTATTCTGGTAAGATAATCGTTCTATCCTGGGAGGGGATATTCCATCAACCTCGAGTACTGGTGAGGGGAATAATTTCCTTAAGGACACACTTTGAACTAAGTGGGCTCGATTATATTCGAAAAATTATTCTTATTTTTCAACACTGATTCTGTTTATTTTCAGATATTAGTATTTACTGATTTTTTGGGAATACAGATTAATAACAAAAGTTTATATATAATATAGGTACGTCTAAAACAATAAACTAAAGTACAACAATAATAATAACAAACACAGTGTAATCCCACGGGTCTGGGGAGGGTGGGTGTGTACGCAGCCTTATATCTATCTTGTGAAGGTAGAGATGATGTTTGCGATAGACCCTCAGCTCAAATAAAGCATATTAAAATTAGTAAGAAGAGGAAATACAGTAGTGAAGAAGCCATGTAAAAAATAATAGAGAAAATAACAGTAACAACACCAAAGAATACGATAACCGAAGCAAAAGAACCAACAAATAAAAAAAAATGGAAGAATAAAATAAAAAGGAGAGTAGGCTAGCAAAACAATTTCAATTTTATATAATCAAACATCGAAAATTGGTTTCATCAAACAAATTCAAAAAAAAAAGTTGATCTTGGATATTAAGAGTACTTAAGTGGTCATAACACAAAGAATAGTTAGAAAGAACCATTAATTGTGAGTCCACCATCAACACATATAACTTGGCCAGTAATATACGAAGCAGCTGGAAAGCAAAGGAATGCAACCATTGCTGAAACTTCTTTTGGTTCTGCAGCTCTGCAAATTGGTGTTCTACTAATACTTCTTTCAATATATTCTCTAGTCAAAGGATCTTGGTGAAACGATTAGATAAAATTTCAGTAATCGATGCAAATAATAATTAATATAACAAATTAATCCAATGCATTTAAAATTTGTTAAATAGCTCGACATTTGCGAATCCTCACCTGTTAAGCTAAATTTCAGAATTAAGCTAGATCCGTTAATTTTCTTATCATGATATCATCAGTGCTAAACCCATTCATATTCCTAGTTCTCTCAATTTTGGACCACATATTATCTTATATATGTTCCAGTTTTCAAGAGCGTGCGGGATGTTATTCAAAAGAAATAATTCCTTGATTATTTTCATTGATTGAAAGGCTATATATACAAGTTACATATTTTCATAATAGGAGAATCATATTTCTATTCTACTCCTAAAACCTTATTCTACTTGGATACTAAATATATATTTATGATAATACAAATATTATGGTAAGTGTACAATACTAATTACACCACAATATCACCTAAACTAGGAGACTACAACATTACCTAAGTATCTACACCATACACGGTTTACATGAGGAATCCGAGAGCAACAATATACATAATATACACATGTATATCGTGTGTATACTATGTATATTTAACACACCCCCGCAGTCATAGCGGGCGGTCTTCGAACGCTGAGACTGTCCCTAAAATATTCAAAAAGGACCGAGTGAAGACCCTTTGTAAAGATGTCGGCAATTTGATATCTTGACGGGACATGTCAGACGTGTACCTGACCACGAGCAACCTTTTCGTGGACAAAGTGAATGTCCATCTCGATATGTTTAGTGCGCTGGTGCTGAACCGGATTACCAAAAAGGTAGATGACACTAATATTATCGCAATAAACCAAGGTTGCTTTCTGAATAGGTGAATGAAGGTCCAATAGCAAATTACGTAACCAACATGATTCCGAGATCACATTAGCTACCCCTCGATACTCGGCCTCGGCACTGGATCGGGATAATGTCGACTGACGCTTTGCAGACCACGAGACCAGGTTATTGCCAAGAAACATACAATAGCCAGACGTAGACCGTCTGGTGTCTGGACAGCCATCCCAATCAACATCCATATACGAGACAAGTATGGACGTCGAAGGAGGATATAAATGAAAACCATAGTCAAGTGTACCCTGAATAAACCGAATGATGCATTTGAGTTCATTCATATGCTCAATCCTGGGATCATGTATGAACAAACACACCTGCTGGACATCATATGTAATATCTGGTCTCGTAAATGTAAGATACTGAAGGGCCCCTGCAAGACTGCGATAGAGGGTCGGATCCTCTTATGGTACGCCGACCGCGGCACTAAGCTTGGGTTTAGTATCAACTGGAGTGGAAGTGGACTTACAGGATGACATTCCCGCCCTCTCAATGATCTCAGCTGCATACTTCCTTTGATATAAGAACAACCCATCTGCATGACGAGTGATAGCAATCCCCAAAAAGTAGCTCAAAGGCCCCAAGTATTTCATAGCAAACTCAGAGCTGAGCATTGTCATGATAGACTGGCGTAAGGCATCAGAAGAGGCAGTCAGAATAATATCATCCACATATAACAGAATATAGGCCAAGGACGACCCACACCTATAGATGAACAAGAAATTATCCGACCTGCTGTGAGTGAACCCAATAATTGAAACATAGTCGACAAACCGCGTATACCAGGCCCGTGGAGACTGCTTAAGCCCATATAAGGACTTCTTCAACAAACAGACATGATGAGGATGTTTGGGAACCCTAAATTCTAAAGGCTGATGCATATAGATTGTTTCCTTGAGATTACCATGTATGAAAACATTTTTTACATCTAACTGATGAATATGCCATGCTTTCGAAAGAGCTAAGCTGAGCACAGTGCGAATGGTAGCCGACTTGACCAACGGACTAAACGTCTCACCACAATCCACACCAACCTGCTGAGTCTTACCATCGCCCACAAGCCGTGCCTTATGTCGGGAAAATGACCCATCTGAATTTTCCGTATGAGAAAAAATCCACATAGACCTAATAATATTAATATCAGATGGACGGGGCACCAACTTCCACGTCTTATTATCAATAAGAGCAATATATTCATCGATCATAACAATTTTCCAATTCGGGTCATTTAATGCAAACATAGGATTACGGGGTAAGGGTGATTTAAGAACATTAGAATGTAAATTAAAATGTATTTTTGATGTAAAAATCCTCCGTTGACTACGAGTGACTGGTCTATGACTCGGGGCAGAGGCGGGTGGATTTTGGGAATTTTTGGAACTCGGGACGGACTGGCCAGCAGGCAGTGGGCCTGCTGGCCCAAATCGGGAACTGAAACCGGGAACCGGGCCAATCTTGGACCTAGAAATAGTACTCGGAACTGGGCTAGAACAGATGGCCCAGTTGCTGGACCCAGATTTGAAGATAACACTGTGTGGGGAGTACCAGCAGGCAGTGGGTCCGCTGGAGAATTTTGAGTGTGAGATATGTCCGAAAAATGGTGCATAATATACGGGGATATACTATCATCCAAAAAATGATACGAAGTAGGCACGAGAGTATTAACTTTAGCAAATGAAAATTGGGTTTCATAAAATATTACATGACGATTAATGATGATTTTATTGGAGGATAAATCAAAGCATTTGTAACCACGATGATTAGACAGAAAACTCAAAAAACACACGGAGTAGACCAGGCATGAAGTTTGTTAATTGTGGTAGACGGGAATAACGGATAACACAAGCACCCAAAGACCCGAAGATGAGCATAAGAAGGAGTCTTATTATATAAAATTTGAAGAAGGGAAGAAAATGTCAGACCTTTGGAAGAAATTATATTAAGGAGATATGTAGCCATTTGAAGAGCATGATGCCAAAAATGTGGGGGTACGGAAGCATGAATTAATAAAGTTCAGACAATGTTATTTATGGAATGAATTTTGCGTTCGACTTTCCCATTTTGTGAAGACGTATGAGGACAAGAAAACCAAAAATTGATCCCATTATTAGCACAGAACTCCCGAAATATCCCATTGTCATACTCTTTGCCATTATCACACTGAATAATTTTGATTTCTCGTTCGAATTGGGTTCTAATGAATGCTCTAAATTTTAAGAAGACGGAAAAAACTTGGGATTTTTTCGCTATTGGAAATGTCCATAAAACTTAGAATAATCATCTAAAAAGAGAACATATTACCGATGAACCAAAGAACTAAGAACAGGAGACGTCCATAAGTCGCTATGAATAATATCAAATGGCATTAAAGTATGAGAATTTGAGTCTACAAATGGCAATCTAACATATTTTCCTAAAGAACAAGACTGACAATTTGGAGTACTATTCGTACTCTTACATGAAATCAAATTATTTTTATCTAATGACGACAAAATAGATGATCCGGGATGACCAAGACGAGCATGCCACAATGAAGGAGAAATGGTTGCAAATGTGAATGGCAAGGCTTGACTCGATGGACCGAAACTAGGTATGATACGATAAAGATCTCCCCTACTATCACACCTCATGAGAGGACTCTCCGTCTTGAAATCCTTCACAGAGAAACCAAATTGATCAAATTCAATAGAAACAGAATTATCAGTAGTGAATTTACGGACAGAGACTAAATTTTTAATCAATTTGGGGGCATGGAGGGTGTTTTTCAAAATAAGAGGAGGATGAGGGGGAGATAAAGTTTTATGACCATAACCACGAATTGGAACAAAATTACCATTACCCACAATTATGCCGCGAGGGTTGCCCAAATTGGAATAAGACGAGAGCGTACCTGAATCGGATGTCATGTGGGTAGTGGCACCGGTGTCCATATACCAATTTGGGTCTGGAGGATTTAAACCAAGCGTGTGCATTGCGGCTTCGATGTCGATAGACGTGGGTGCCGCAACGTGATGGGACTGCGGGGGTCGAGGCCCAAGAACCCCTACTTGTTGCCTCGGCCCAGAAGACTGACTGTAGATGGAGGGACTGTAGGTGGACTAATTGGGCCTAGACCAATTGGGCCAGGACTGCTGTTGGGCAGCCCACTGCTAGTTGGGCGAAAATTGACTAGGCCCAAACTGCGATTGTGGGGCCCACTACCACTACATAGGGGCCTACTATGGGGCCCAGAACTGTTGCTGCTGCTGCTGACCACCGCGAGGACCCCCTCCGACAACACCATTCTATCGGCTGCCACTGTTGTTGCCGCCGCGGTTTTTGCCATTATTTTTCTTATTTCCTCCCTTTTTGCCGCCACCGTTGTTGCGGCTTTGGCCCAAGTTGTTGGAACCGGGAGGATGGACAGTGGATTCTGACATCATAACTACAGGACTAGTACCGGTGGCCGCCTTTTTAGCCATGCCCGCTTCTTCGAGTGTAAGCATAGAACGAGTTTGATAAAATTGCGAAAGTGGATTGCTTTGACGAAGAAGCGTGCCAACACCACTATAGGCCTTGGAGAGCCCTGAAACCATTTGGAGGACCAAATGGTCATTCGAAACCAGTGCACTAATGTTGCGGAGTTGGTCCGCCAATTCCTTCAATCTTTTGTAGTAGGCCGAAACATTAGGAAAATCTTCCATATTGATGAGGGAGAAATCCTGCTCAAGAGTAACAACTCTAGAATTCTGATTATCTTGGAATATATCACGTAATCTATCTCAAGTCGACTGCGCCGTAGCGTTAGGTTCGATAATCGTTTGCAAAAGGTCGGTAGAAATTGTGGAATATATCCACTGAAGGACGGTAGCATAAAGAGTCGTCTACAACTTAGGATCATTGTCACGTTTTGGTACCTCCGTATCCTCAGGAGCCGCGGGGATTATGTGATGGATGACTTGATGCGATTGTGCGTGAATTTTGAACAGTTCGGCCCACATTGCATATTGGACGTTTTCTATTTCAAAAATAAGAGGGATGTTATTCTTGATGTTATAAATTGTAAGGGCGGGATGAAACGTATTTTGGGATGTAGACATATTGATATAACGATATGTGATTGAGGGATTAGGGAGAAATATTTGGGAAGAGGAAGGCTCTCGTCAACACGAAAAACCGAGAGCAAAGGTCTCGGAATTTCAAGGGAGGTCGACGGAATTGGGGGAAGTGAGAGAGAGGATTTTAAGACCTAGACTTCTGATACCATGAAAAGAAATAATCCCTTGATTATTTTCATTGATTGAAAGGCTATATATACAAGTTACATATTTTCATAATAGGAGAATCATATTCCTATTCTACTCCTAAAACCTTATTCTACTTGGATACTAAATATAGATTTATGGTAATACAAATATTATGGTAAGTGTACAATACTAATTACACCACAATATTACCTAAACTAGGAGACTAAAATATTACCTAAGTATCTACACCATACACCGTTTACATGAGGAATCCGAGAGCAACAATATACATAATATACACATGTATATCGCGTGTATATTATGTATATTTAACAGTTATATTATTTCATGTTGGTGGAGGGAATGGATTGTTATTTTCTTATATATTGTTAGGTAATTCTAATTCATGAATTAGTTTTTGGAGTTGAATTAAATTTAATAGCTAATTTCTTATGAGAAGCTAATTCACAGTTGCACGATTGGTTGAATTATCTCCTTCATAGCTGAAAATATCATTGCAATGGTTAGAATTTTGCAATTGGGTCAGGTGCATTCATAAAGAGTGATAATTAATTCACTAGTACATTAGTTAATCCTCATCCTAAAAATCCTAATTCATTGAGTACTATAAAAACATCGACGTAGAAAAATACACTTTTTATTGAAAGAAAAATGGCTAGCGTTTGGAGTGGAAAAGCTAATATTCTTTTGCATCTAGAGGACTTTTAGGTTGTGAACATAGGAAGTTTGTCTGTATTGTGAGGATTTTTAACGAGTAGTAACTCGGATCATGGTTGCAATAGAACCGTTTCCACAAAGAAAAGCCCGTAAGTTTCCAAGATTTAGGGGCCGTTTGGTAGGATACATTAGAAAAAATAATGCAGTCATTAGTTTTGTGTATTACTAATACCTTGTTCGGTATCCTTTTTCAACCTATATATAACTAATATAAGTGTTAGTTATACATCATATTTGGTATTATCCTATACATAACTAATACCTAACAAACCATGATATTAAGGAGATTGAGAATGAAAGCAAACTTAAATGATTTTATTCAATGATAATGTTTACTTAAATACAAGTAAATGTAACTAACTCAACTAGATTTAAGAACTAATCTAACAAGTTAATCTAATCTTGTAGATAAGATTAGATTGATTATTCAAACTAATATAAATAACTAAATTAAATCTACTTCTAACAAACTAATAATAATTATAACTAAATCTAATTCTAACAAATGGATAACTATGAGGTTATCTCAATACACCCACTCAAGTTAGGTGTGGTGCAACTACACCTAACTTGCATAAAGATCGAAGGAAGGAAGGCCTGGGCAGGGGCTTGGTGAGAGTATTTGCAACTTGGTCCACGGAAGAAAGGTATTTGACAACCACTCTATCTGATTGCACAATATTTCATAGATAGTGAGAGTCCACTGTAATATGCTTCATCTTAGTGTGAAAAACGGGATTCTAGCTAAGATATGAAATGTCAATGTTATCACAAAAAATACTTGGCGTTTGTGAGAGATGGTATCATAGTTCGTTCAACAAGTTTTGGACCCACGTAATATCAGAGAGTGCATTGGCCACATAATTGTATTCTGCTTCAGTGGAAGATCGAGCAATTGATTGTTGCTTCTTGGAAGACTAGCAGATGGGGTTTGGTCTCAAAAAAAGCATATAACCTGATGTAGAGATTTTATCACTTGGATCGCTCGCCCAGTCAGCATCAATATACATATACAAATTTCTATCGGAATGACAAAGAATTTGCAAACACTATGTTGTTGATTACTTGAGATATCTAAGAATCTTTTTTACCGTCTTCCAATGCTCCAAACTCGGGGAGTGCATAAATTGGGATAATTTATTTACTGCAAATAAAATATCAGGGCATGTGAAGGATAAGTATTGCATCTTACCCAAAGTGCGGCGATATAGTCTTGCATCGGCATGTGGTGAACCATCATCTGCTCTAGGTGGTGAACTTTAACACGTGAGTGTTTCCTTTGCAGTTAGTCATATCCACTTCCGAGAGAATCTCAAAAATATATTTGAATTGGGATAAGATAACCACATTTAGAACTTGCTTAACTTTGATTCCCAAAAACTAATTAAGTTTACCAACATCCTTTAGGGAGAACCTACTAGCCAAAGAGTTGATGCCATGTGCAATCAATTTAGGGTGATTCTCAATAATGAGAATATCATCAGCATACACTAAAATATAAAACAGTGACAGCCAATGATTTAAAGATAAATAGTTAGGCGTCTGATTCAGACATAACAAACTCAAATATTATTCAGATGAGACTTCAGAGCTTCATACCAGACACGTGAAGCTTGTTTGAGGCCATAAATTGTCATTTCAAGATGACATACATGATTAGAAAAATCAGAATTAACATAGCCTTTTGGTTGAGCCATGAATACCTACTCTTGTAAGTCACCTTGCAAAAATGCATTATTCACGTCAAGTTGGTGAACCTTTCACTTGTTTTGAATAGATATGGACAGAAAAATTCTAATTGTGGTCGGCTTGACAACTGGACTGAAAGTTTAATGAAAGTTCAATTCCGGACAATGTTTGAAACCTTTGGCCACTAATCGTGTCTTGTACTTCTCAATGAAACCGTCAACTTTTATTTTAATTCGAAACAACCATATGCAGTCCACAACATTTTTTCACGGGTCCTTAGTTACTAATTCTCAAGTTTGATTTCTCATTAAAGCTTCATATTCTAAATTCATGGCTTTCTTTCATTCAATGTGCTTAACAGCTTGTTTAAAGGTATTTGGTGTGGGAGAAAGGTGAGCCAAGAAGCTGAATTATTTTTTTGGTTTGAAGATTTCATTTTTGGACCTTGTGACCATATGGGAGGGTGGAGGGGCATTGAAGGTTTTCATAGTGTTTGGAGAATTTTATGATGGCTGGACTAATGTTGGTGGAGTAGGATTATGAGTGGGTGATGAAGTAGGAGTATTAATACATGATGGAGACTAATCTCTTGAAGATGCTGGCAGATGGCCTTCGTTAGAATTAGAAGATAGATGCATATCTTTTGAAGGATTAAAAGAAGAGGGAATTGTTAAGGGGATAGGGATAGGTGGCAGAAGAGTGGAGATTGGGTTGGAGTCTATGTTGTGTTGGACTTCTAAATCATTTTCTCTAAGTGGGATTCTATAATTTCTCAATTTAACTTGAAAATTTTATTTGACAAGTGTGAAAACATTTGAGTAAAAGGAAAAATATTTTCACAGAATTAGACATCACGACTAATAAATATTTTTGAGTTTACTGAATCAAAACAAAGATGTGCATGGTGAACAATAGAAATTCCTAAATATACACATGATATAGATATAGGTTGAAGTTTCTTTTGTGTATATGATTTGAGCCTTAGGTAACAAAAAAAATCAAAAAATTATAGCCAAGTGTATTTTGATGGTTTGCCAAATAATTTTTGATAAGGAGAGGCATTATTTAGGTCAGGTGTAGAAAGTCTATTTATGAGATAGACTGCATTGTGACAAGCAAAGGACCACAATTCAGGGGGTAGTGAGGCTTCATTGAGAAGAGTTCTAGCTGTTTCGATAATGTGACGATGTCGTCGCTCAGCTATGACAACTCGTTGAGGTGTGTAGGATGGTGAAACTAAATGTTCAATGCCACTTTGTTGTAGGTAGTGTTTAAGTCCCGTGTATTCACCCCTTCCATATGGATAAACCGACACAATTTTGTGTTTAAAGAAATTTTTCACCAAGGGATAAAATTGTTTAAAATGGAGGCGACTTTACTTTTATTTTTGATTGTGTACAACCAAATATATTTTGTGTAACGATCAACAAAAATACAAAAATATAACTTTTTATCAATAAATAAAACAGGTGATGGACCCCATAAATCACTGAACAAAGTTTGAAGTGGAGCATTACTATTTAAAGTGAGTTATTGAAATGAAAAACGATTAACTTTATTTGAAGAACAATCATTACAAAATTCAAGCTTTTCCTTGGTAGAAATAGGAAGTGAAAATTTATTCAATACTAATTATAGAATTTTCATATGAGGAGACGGTGCCACAATTGATGAGTGACTTTAGTGGAGGTAAAATTTTCTGAAGGTGACATATGATTCATGTGTGGCCACTCATAGAGTCCATTTTTGTTTCGGCCTTGTACCAACAGCCTCTGAGTTTTGAGATCCTCCAGAAGAAAAAAATATCTAAAAAATTTGATAGATGTTAGATTGTCACAACTAAACTTGACAACAGAAATGAGGTTCTTTTTTATAGATGGATCACAAAGAGTGTCAGAAAGCATGAAATTAGTATTAGAAGCTTTTATTTGAGTTACACCAGTATAAATAATGGGAATAGTTTTACCGTCATCGATGGACACTTCCTCATTGCTAGTGTATTATTCAAAATTATCTGATTTTATTGTGACATGATGTGTTGCTCCTGAATTAAGAATTCAAGAATTTGCATCTGATTGATGATTCGATACGAAATTGACCTTTGCTTCAAGGTGATTGTGTGACTTTGAGTGACACACGTAAGCAGTATGACCGATCCTTTGGCATAGTTGGCATTTCACAGCTTGCCTAGGTTATCTCCCATTTAGTTGGTTGCCAGAATACGTTGCCATTGCGCTAGTGATTTCCAAGATTGATTGGGGAAGCGACGATTATTCTTGTTGTGTTGAGGTTGAAGTTGGTCCTTTGTGCAACTGCAACAATGATGATTGAGGATGATTTTTCAAGATCTTAGTGTTTGAGAAAGAGTTCATGATTCGTGAGTTCGTGGAATAGTTCCACAAAGTTTAGAGCCGAGTCTCGTGATTTTATAGCGGCATAAATCTCATGGTACTCAGGACCCATGCCACTCAAGATCTTGACTGCAAGTTTTTCATTAGCGACCGGTGAACTGCTACTTTGAGAGCGTCAATGATTGATTTAATCTCATGTAGGTACTTAACAATCATCTTGGAGGCCTTTTCAAGTTTCTCAACTGGTCTCGCAAGCTGAAAATATGAGTATGGCTCTTGTTGGTACAAGCTGTATGAAGAAGTTCCCACGCCATTTTGGTCGAAGAAGCAGTTGCAATATTGGGAGAAATAGTAGGATCAACTAATGCTATCATTTCCTATTAAATCAGTTGATCCTGGCAGAACCACGTTTCAAATTCAGAATTCGAGATAATAATATCATTTTGAGTGATAGTGGCTGGTGGAGCAGGTTTGGCTCCGGTAAGATGCCCAAGTAGTTTGGTCCGTTGAGTAGCATCACCAGTTGTGCCTTCCATATCGCAAAGTTGAGATTACCTTGCAGTTTGATAGGTAATTGGGCAGTTGGATTGAACTGTACACATTGGTGTGTAGGAAAAATTGCAACTGCATTGTTGCTGGTGGTAGAAAGTAGATATATATTAGTGAAGAGAGAAAAAAATAGATCAGACTCGTGAGAATTTAGAGAGGCTGGAATACCATTAACAAATTGAGAATGAAAGCAAAACTTGAATGATTTTATTCAATGATAACGTTTACTTAAATACAAGTAAATGTAATTAACTCGACTAGATTTAAGAAACCAATCTAACAACTTAATCTAATCATGTAGATAAGATTAGATTAGATAGATTATTCAAACTAATTCAAATAAATAAACTAAATATACTTCTAACAAACTGATAACAATTGATAACTAGATCTAATCCTAACAAACGGATAACCATGAGGTTATCTCAATAGGTATTAGTAATGCAATGAGTTTTAATGCATACATAAGCATGATTAAAGACACAATTTCTCAATTTTCATACTATACGTAATTATAAAAATGTCACAGCTGACCATTCTGCGATCGCAGAACAGGTCAGCGTTCCGCAAAATGAACCTAGAGTTCATAGAGTGGTTTCTTGTTTCGACTATCTGGAACTGCGGTCCGCAGAAGTGTCTTCAGTCTTGGCAATTTGAGTCAAACTCGAACTGAAGCAGTAGTCGCAGACCGAATTGCGGTCTACATAACGGATGTGTGGACCGCAGTTTGGGTCGCACTTCGGGGCTCCGAAATTCTTCTTTCACTATTTATTTTTGTGACATAGCTACCATTTTGCGGTTCATAGTCTGGTTCTCCGATCCGCAAAAGTGGTCTTCTCATCACTTCTTTTTTTTCCAGCACTTTTATCCATGTTTCAGCACATTTCCTCACTTTTGGTGTTCCAATGCAAAAATTCTACAAAAATCAAAATAACATAAGAAATGACTACTACAAATGCATAAAGAACAACAATAATTCTTGAAATTGATATCAAATGTGCCGTAATTTCTAGGCACATCAATTGTTGCTGGGGGTAGCAAGTAGAGACATATTGGTGAAGAGAGCAAAAAATGGATCAGACTCATGAGAGTTTAGAGAGGTTGGGATACCATAAAGAGATTGAGAATGAAAGCAAACTTGAATGACTTTATTCAATGATAACATTTACTTAAATACAAGTAAATGTAACTAACTCGGCTAGATGTAATGAACTAATCTAACAACTTAATCTAATCTCATAGATAAGATTAGATAGATTATTCAAACAACTAAACTAAATCTACTTCTAACAAACAAATAACAATTGATAACTAAATCTAATCCTAACAAACGGATAACCATGAGGTTATCTCAATAAGTATTAGCAATGCAATGAGTTTTAATGCTTACATGAGCATGGTTAAAGACACAATTGTCCATGAAGTCCCTTACATAATATAGTGTGGAGAGTATTTTTGTAAACAACCAATTAATTTTAAAAATTACGCAATGCATGTTATTTCTAATACACCACAGTGGATAAAAAATAATCCCTACATAACTAATATCAGCATTACTAATACAGCATTACTAATACACCATATTCAACATTCTTCTTATACACTCTACCAACGACCCCTTAATTCATTGATTTACTTTAGCAACACAAGCATGCATCTAGACTATAGCAAGTACTCCCTTCGGCTCCTTTTTGTTGTCGTTCTTATTAAAAATAATTATCGTATTAAAGAATCAAGATATAATTAGTTACCCCTCATGTCTCAATTTATGTGATACCCTTTCCTTTTTAGTCTGTCTCAAAAAGATTGATACATTTATATATTTAGAAATAATTTAACTTAAAACTTCTCATTTTACTCTTAATTAAATGATTTACAGCCACACAAATATCTATGACTTGTTTTAGACCACACATTTCAAAAGTCTTCCTTTTTTTTAAACTGTGTGTCTAGTCAAACTATATCACATAAATTGAGACGGAGGGATTTTTAATTTTCACCTTTACCTTTCCTCAATAAATATGGAGAGAGATTAATATAGTAAAAAAAGATATATTAAATTGAGATTAAAAAATAATTAAGAATAATTTAATTAAATCATATATTAATTAATATTTTTTAAATATGTGTAAAAATAAAATATGACAAGTAAAATAGACCGTACAGAGCAGAAGAAATGATATAGAGAAAGATGGTTACCTCGGCTGCTTCGATTAGTGGTGTTCTGATAATCCATGGCGCAACTGCTTTGACTCGAATATTGTCTTTAGCCCACTCGTAAGCCAAGTTCCTTGTAAGTTGATTCATTGCTCCTATAATTAATAAGATGGAAAATACAAAAGAATTTTATCTGCTCTACTAATAATTGTACTACCTTTAACTGCATATATTACATTTTTTATATATCAACTCCAATATTTTGAAAAATAACTTATTTTCTAGACAATTTTAAAGTATTTAGTGTATTAGAGGCACTATAGGTCTCTATATATCCCTACCTCATTGCCCACAGTCCACTGAAATGATCTAACCTTCAATTTATATATGAAACAATTATGAGGACTTTGACTTAGAAATATATTTTTCATAACAAAGTCATTTATTACTTGCATTTGGTTGATAGAACATGATTTTCAAGGAAAAAGATTTCAATTAAATGTCGGAAAATGACTACTTCCTTCACTTATAGGCAGAAGTCATTTTCCTTTTAAACTTACCTTGTTTCAACTAGTATTTTGACATTATTATTAATCTTCAATACTCAATAGCGTCATCAATACAATCTCTAATTTGCTAATATAATTGCTTATCTTTAACATATACTACTATTTAATTTTTTTAATCCGGAAAATATTTTCTACAGAAAAAGGAATTATGTCATGCCAAATACATGTATTTAAGTCCTCAAAAAGCAGAACTCGGACAATATATATATATATATATGAGAAACATATTTCTTTGAATAATGAGATTACCTTTAGTTGCTGAATACATTGAATTTGTTGGCAATGCCACAAACCCATCAATAGAAGAGATAAAGACAATGCTTCCACTTTTTGAGGCATTTAAAATGAGGTGTGCAATTTGGGAGATGTGGTGAGAAGCTTCAAAATTGGTTTTCATGAGAATGGAGTAATCCTCTTCTGAAAATTCTGTACGTGGCTTAAGTATCAGTGTTCCAGCATTATTTATCTATAAAAAAATGGTTAAATTAATACAGGCATAGAGTAATAATCCAACAACAACAATATATCTAGTATAATCTCACTAGTGGAGTCTGAAAATAATAGAGTGTACACAGATCTTACCCCTACCTTATGGAGATAGAAAGACTATTACTGGAAGACCTTCGACTCGAATGCAGCATAAAGCAAAGAGGTTATGAAAGAGGAACCACAATATAGAATAATTATCCCTCTGTCTCAAATTATTTAACCTTTTTGTTTACACGCCCCTTCGTTGTCATGCCTCCTTGCTGAGAAGGCAATTTTCGGAAATTCTAGATTACGCTTAAAAGGCATTGTACTTACAGCCTTATCACCTATACACGAGTGTATGAATTTGCTGAGCAGCTGAAGCAGGTAAGATCGCACATTTTAAACGTTTTATTTACATATAAAAGCCAAAAATTTCAAAAATCTCTATTTTCTTAACTTCATGAGAGTTTCGAACAATAAAATAAATCAAAAAAATTTATAACAATTAACTCGTAATCACTAATGTAACTAACGACAATCAAACTCAAATAGACATACAAATATATAGAGGGTTTCAAAGTCTTTGACATGACTTTTTTTTAAAAATAATTCATAACTTTTGGTAATTAAACAGTCTTCCGTGCTTTAAACTTTAATTTTTACATAAAATATTTTTTTACCCAAATTACTTAATCACATTGCTTAAAAAATTTAAATTTATGAATATACATTGGGCCCGTGCACTGCACGGACTTCTTTTCACTAATAATTAATGTGTTGGACCATTTTGCTTAAAATTTTAAATGAGATAGTACTCTTTTTTAAAAAGACACTTAAACTTTGCAACAATTTTATGACCCCTTATTTTTATTCAGAGTAGTATATATACCACCTTTTTCGGCCAATCACAGTTATAAAAAAAATGTGTGCAAATCAAGCACCAATTATCACTTGCCACATGTCAAATTAATTTTTAATTTCTGTTTTATTTTTTACTTTTCTGATTGATTCCTTTTCTTTCTTTCTTTTCTCCCGTTCTTCCTCGCCTCAATTTCTATGAAAGTTTTCACCAAGCGAGCAACATCATCGCCGCTGCAACCACCATCAATTCCACCGTAGCACCACCAAGTTTCCCAACCACCACCAATCAATATTTGAAAATCAAAACTACCCAATAATCAAAAATTAAAAATTAAAAGACACAAATAATTTACTAAATATTATATAAATAAAAGAGGTATTTTAATATATATTATTATCATACTTCAAGAAATATTACATGTTAGATTATATATATATGTGTGTCTGTGTGTGTATAAGTCAGTGTTTTTAAATATTTTTCGGAGTTTTTCCTTGCATAAAAAGAATATAAAAGAAAAAAATTACACTTACTCATTTGTTTCTATAAATACTCAGACGTACAATTTGATTCCATAGAGAAAAACGTTAGAAATTCACAGGTGACCATCTTCTTCTTTTTTTATTTTTTTTTATTTTTATAATCCAGGTTTTCAGGCTTGCGTCTGACTACTTCACTGATATTATCCAGACGTCCTGGAGGTAATAGCACCGGTCCTTCAACACTATTACCAGGTAAATCGCCGGATGGTGACCATCTTCTTTAAAAGTGAAAGAACACAATATTTATTCTTGCAATTTACAACAGTTGTAAAATGAATCACATAAATACACCATTTCTCAAAGTAAAAAAGAGAAGAAAAAATAATGAATCTTTAAATAAAATTTAAATGGTTCTTCTTCATGTATATAAAAAAATTAATATTACCTTATTCTCCTGTATTTCAATCACTAAAATTTATTCCTGTTAAGTAATATAAATTTTGAAACTTTATTAGTAATTAGCAGACTTCTAATCATAAGTTACTAATTTGAACCAAAAGAAATTATAGATACAATAATCATAAATTTTTAGAAAAAATAAACTTAAAAGGCATCATAGAGGTACGTAAAAAAAAAATAAGAAAACTATAATACACAAATCATTATGATCTTAATAATTAAAAATAAAAGAAAAATAACGAAATCGATACATAATTTTTCAAACCTGTTGATATCCGTTCCTACAAGCTTATCACCATTCAAGAGTCTTCTTTTTCTTTAGGTCAAATAAAAGCATGAATATAATACTAAAATAAAAATGTAAGATAACCTTGGATAGAATCTCCTGAAACAAAAAATATGAAATTTATATAGATAAAAATAGAAGAATACCATAAGGTATTTTAAACTTTTAAATTAAATATTGAGGGTTATGAATATGAAAACTTGAAAAGTATGTCATAAATATTACTCCATTAAGAGTATAAATTTGATAGGCGAGTTGTGGGGTAAATTATTAAAGCAAATAAAAGGTGAAAAAAGACAAATAAAGAATGGGAGAAAGATAACTGCAAATCGGATTTAGTGCTATAGTATACTACGTGGGCTCAGCTTTAGAATACAGATATAGCCCCTTTATTGGCTGGGCTTTATTAGGCAAACAAGATGACAAACTTAGCCCAAATTCAAATGAAGCGTCTAATTCGCCAGAGATTTTAAGGGTTTGGACAATAGTGATTTTGATTATGGATTGATTTGGGCCAGCTCAAGTTGACTAATTATAAATTAGCAGCCCAAATAAATTCATGATGATATCAAACTTAATCCACGAAAATATTCAATCTTAACGATTAAAGCTCCACTTTAGATTAAGATTTTTATTTATAAATAATTATTTAAAAAATCCTTATTATTTCGGAACAATAAAAATATACCAACGCACCCAACCAACCACCACACTATCCATTCATCCTACCCCTCTCCTACACCAACCCCCACCCAAGCACTGAACAACCCTCACATCTTTGCTCCCTACCTTGCCTACTCCACCGCACCCCTTACCTCCCTACAACCCCTACCACATCCTACCCCATATACCCCCACCTCTCGCCTTACCTCCACCCCACCTCCTGCCCTACCCCACCCCCCCACTTGCCCTACCCTATCCTCAAATTTCTATTTCATATTTTTTGTTACTTTTATAAAAAAAAATATTAAAAATATGATTTTTTTTCTTACCCACCCCATGCCCTACCGCATCTTCAAAATTCTATTTCATATTCTTTTTATTTTAGAAAAGAATTATAAAAAATATGAATTATTTTCTTACCTCCTACCCCCTCTACCCCATGCCCTACCCCATCCTCAAATTTCTATTTCATATTTTTTTTACTTTTATAAAAAATATGAAATTTTTCCTTACCTCCCCCACCCACCCCCCACCCCATTGCCCTACCCCATCTTCAAATTTCTATTTCATATTCTTTTTACTTTTATAAAAAAAAAGTCTTACCTCCTCCCCCTACCCCCTCCACCCCATGCCCTACCCCCATCCTCAAATTTATATTTCATATTTTTTTAATTTTTTTTAAAAAAGTTATTAAAAATAAAAAAAATCTTAACCCCAACCCCCTGCCCTCCCACACCATCCCGAAATTTTTATTTTACTTATATATAAAATTTAATTATAAAATGAGAAATTTTTCGTACCCATCACCCAACCCCCTTCCCCACACTACCCCGCCATCCCACCCCACCCCCAAATTTTCTATTTTATAATTTTATTTAATTTTATAAACTTTTTATAAAAAATGAGAAAAAATTGTTTATCCCATCCCCACCCCCCACCCGAAGTTTTTACTTTATATATTTATTTTATTTCTACAAATATTTTATAAAAAATAAGAAATTTTTCTTACCCCACTACCACCCCCCCCCTTCTTACCCACTACCCCTGCCCTTCCACCCATTATTTTATATATTTATTTTGCTTTTATAAAAAATAAAAAAATTGTTAAAAATATTATTCTTATTTTAAAAATAAAGATATGAAAAAATCAAATATCATACAAAATAAAATAACATCATAGAAGGTAAGTTTGAAATTTGTAAGTAATGGATCAAGTTAGGCAAGTTGGGTTATGACCCATCATTTTGTTCATCTTGACCCGCCCATCTTAGCCCATGTAAGCTTTGGACGGGTTGGACATTGACTCATCTATTGATTCAATTCATCTTGACCTGCCCAACTTCAGCTCAAACGGCCCATCTGCCACCAAAATGGATTAGACTTTTTCTTCTTTATTAGTACTAAATTGTATTAAATAGATTGAAGGAGAAAAATATCCAAAAAATGCAAAAATTTGAGAAAAAATGATAAATACCATTGCTGGCCATTAAGAGTGTCACATCACATTGTCTATGACTAATTTTATTATATATATTGATTTGTGTGATTATACTTCATCTAAAAAATAAATATTAGAGGGTGAGCATACAAAGAACTGTTAAGAAAAGATTAGGCGGTCTATTAAAAGTGTATCTATTCTGGCAATTGGATTTAATTAGATCAACAATATTAACACAATTCTTCTCGTCTTGCTAATATACACGGGATAAAAAATGTATTTCCTGCTAGAAAATGGTGTGGTGAAAATATGGATATGATTCGACCCTTATACCTTAGTTGGATCACTTTCCATAGAGAATTATTTGTTCCTTATAAATACTCTCATGAGATAGAATAAAGTAAAGCCAAGACATAATGAAACAAGTCTTTGAACACACAAGAATTAATGTTGCAGTCACTAAACTTATCCAAATTTTTCTTAAGGAAGAATGTTGGTACTTGAAATATTTTTTAACCCATGAAACGACACAATTTTTGGGGAAGAGATGTATTGTTTCAGACGGAAGAAATATTCTTTTAGGAAGAAAAATATATTTTTCTTTTTGTTTGCCTATTCCTTTTATTTCCTCTTGAAAATTCCATCATTTCCTCTATCCCAATTTACATAATATATCTTTCTTTAATCTGTTTTAAAAAATAATATCTTTCAATATTTTAAAATAATTTAACTTAATATTACATTTTTTTTCATTTTACCTTTAATGATATGATTTGAAGCCATACAAATATTTATGGCTTATAGGCTGACCGGATATCGTTTGTCCACAGACAAACGATAAAGATAGGTTTTTAGTAGTAGTTCATGAGACCTCGAATTCCCATGTTCTAGCGTGCATTATGCTAACATGTACCACCACCAACTCTAGTTGAGAAGTTGAGTCACCTTTCTTTTTTTTTCCAGAAATAGAATAGAATAAAGAATGAGATAGTCTATATCATGTATCGATCATAGGATCACTCTATGAATAGGTCAATTCTCTGTGACCTCCCACCGTTCACGATATCCCTTTCTTCTCGAAAGAACGTCTCCTCAGTGGAGGAGTAGAAGCGATGGTCCCCTTCGATCAACTTGCTTATGACCGATGTTACCTACCATAGGACCTCTGTCCCCGAAGCGAATAAAGAGGAGCAGGAACAAGAAGTTGTCCTCTCCAACCAGTCAAGCAGTATCTGCAGACCCTCTACCCCATCGACTACATCTATCGCTGAACCAACTGAACATCCACTTGAAATGACATATCCATACTCGATCTCATAGATACATATAGAATTATGCGGAAATTTGTATTCGATGAAAGTCGTATGTACGGTTTGGAGGGAGATCTTTCATATCTTTATAGATCCATCCTACAATATGGGATAAAAAAGACAAAATAAGTAATTTTAGCCCTTATAAAAAGAAAATTGATTCTTAAACCCCTTTCATGCTCATGTCACGTCGGAGTACTGCAGAAAAAAATAGCAAAATCCGATCCAATTTATCGTAATCGATTAGTTAACATGCTGGTTAACCGTATTCTAAAATACGAAAAAAATCATGGGCTTATCAAATTATCTATCGAGCCGTGAAAAAGATTCAACAAAAGATAGAAACAAATCCACTATCTGTTTTACGTCAAGCAATACGTGGAGTAACTCCCGATATAACAGTAAAAGCAAGACGTGTAGGTGGATCGACTCATCAAGTTCCCTTTCATACAAATTGGAGTATGAAGATAATTATTCAGCACACTAAAATCTAGTGGATGGGGTTCCATATTCATGAAAAGTCGGGGTTGAAACATGTTATGAAACTAAGACAACAATTATTTCTAATAACAAGAAAGAGTTAAGAGCCGTCTTAACAAGAGAATTCCTAGCAATAATAAAGAAAAGAAATAATAAAAGCCATATTCCACAAAAACAAATTCTAGAAAGAAATAGGGAAAAGAGAATTCAAGAGGCCCATAAGTATCAAAATAAAGATAATGACGGCTGCACCAACTTGATATTTGTGTATCATCGCCGCAAAAAATTACACCTATATGGGAAAAAAAAGCTGCTCTAGCTTTAGCGTGCACCCTTTCTCCTATGAGAAAAGTGACTCTTTCCGATTCATGTATGGTAGCAGAAATCAATAGGTTTTTACCCAAAACTCCGCTCTGATACCTCCCAAAGCGAAATAGGCACGTGCACAGGTAGAGAGTATGACTGAGTCGTGCGGCCCCAGGTAACACCTAGTTTAGTGTAGCACTTGGGTTCTGCCTTCTCGTTGCTGAGCTTTGATTCTGATCTCTCTCTAAGTCTGTAGTTCGTTACCTTCTACTATCGATCTTCTCCCTCTGCTGCTACTGGAGCTACTCGATATTGACTTAAGAGATACTAGATCGGGGGCTAGAGGAAGGTCTTCAAACGAATCTTTCTATTTCCTCTTAATGCCTCGAGCCGTTGTCTCTTGAAGCCTTTGTAGTTGTTCTTGGAGTTTGGCTAGGTCTACCAGAAAGAAAAGTTGTAGGCAAAAGCTTGAGTTAGGTGTGAAAGGTATTCGGTTGCCACCAGCTCTTAAGCACACCCATTGGCATGGGATTACTTTTACCACCTTCTCACGCTTAGTGGCGGAACTTGCCCAAAATATTAAGGGGGCGGTAACTACTAACAAAAAATATTATAATTGAAATTTATAAGAACAAAATATAATTTTATCAAAGATTCAAAATAACATCAATACAACAAAAATATAATATAAAAGGAAAGACGTGCCTAGAATTAAAGTGATGTCCTTCGTTGAATCTTGAATCTTGCAAGGTTGCTCATCTCACTGAACCATTTGATCATCGGAATGGTTCTTTTCCAGTGTCCATGTTGAAGCTATACAATTTTCATATTTGTTGGAAGCTTTCCTCTCGAAAAATGCATCAATTTTCTTAAGTTGGACCATCGTACCAACTACCACTCCTAAAAAATCCATAAATCAATTATCAAAGAAATAAACATAAAAGAATAGTTAATCTGTTAAAGCATTAATCTGTAAGCACCTAATCAACTAATTCATACTCATTTCAGTACACCAAACGGAATTGGAAATACATTAAACATGCTAAAGCAACAGAAGTGGAAGAAAAAAATGAAAATACTAGAAAACTACATCAAAAACAGAATTGAAAATCAAGGGAGGACTACATATTAAATCTAAATAGGAACACAACTGTAAAGATTGTTTAATTTATTGGAACACTTTAAAATTTAGTTGAAGTCTCATGTAGGCAAACGATGCTAAGATCCTTAGAAATGGTAGAAAGACCCATTTTCATGACTTAATTCAATTTTCAAAAAATCTATTTTTTAGAAAACTAATCCTAAAACAGTTTTTGTAAAGAAAATAGTTTCAGGTTTTTCAGAGACAGAACTGAATTTGAATTTGTTGAGTTAAGATAAATTTCAAAATTCATCATTTTCAGTTTCTTTTTAAAGACTAAAGCAATTGGATTTTTAATAACGAAATGAGTTTGCATCTCGGTTTAACAATGGAATAAGACAAATTTTAACCCTAAATTGACAGAAATACATGAATTGAACATTTAGAACAAAATAATGACAATATCTAGCCAGGGGATTTGGTGACGCTCTCCTCTCTCTTGAAACTTGTTGTCGGCTCCGGCCAGATCTGTGGGTAGATCTGCTTTTGCCTTTTCATTGTGACACGGTATTGAGACTTTGAAGGCTGCTTCACTTTGCCGATAGGAAAGTTTCTCGCCAATCTAAGAAAAGCCAAATTTAGAGGCTTAGGGCTTTCTGTGATTTGGGGCAAATCGTGTATTTTGAGTTATATAAAAAAATTATTTAAGTTTTTTGAAGGGGGCCACAGCCCCCCCCCCCCTACTAAGATCCGCCACTGCTCACGCTAATAAAAGGCCTTACAGAACGTTACTCAAAGAAGGGAGTGAGAAGATATTCCAATGGGCACCCGAAAGTAAACTGACATCTTCAACAAGCGTCTGTCCGACTTCCAGGTCACTTGTGAAGGGAACAAAGCTTAGGGATCAAAGAAGTCTTCTCATCCTGAGGTAAGGTTGGGATGCCTATCGAAATAAGTAAAGATGGAAAAGGCTATCTACGTCCAATTCAATGTTTCTTACATTTTTCGATGTAGTTGGCGACAAGATTGTGATTGAGATAAAAGGATTTTCTCAATACAACTTAACTCAATCAAGCCTGTACGAGTAGTAAAGAAGTATATATTGTCTTTCTTGGTTGTTGACCAAGGGAAAGCATGGGAGAAAGATGCACAAAGGAAAAGGAAAGGAATAATGACAGCTTTTTTGATAGATTCTGGCTAGCCCAAAGAGATCTTTCATATCTTTCGAGATCCACCCTACAATATGGGATAAAAAGCCAAAATAAGTAATTTAGCCCTTATAAAGAGAAAACAGATTCTTGAACTCCTTTCACGCTCATGTCATGTCGAGGTACTACAGAAAAAAATAGCAAAATCTGATCCAATTTATCGCAATCAATTAGTTAACATGTTGGTTAACCGTCTATCACAAATTTTAAAATGTTTTTCTTTCTTTCCTAATTTCGTGTCTTATCAATATGCATCATAAAAATTGAGACAAAAAATTTGTAAAATTCTTTTTAAAAAAAATAAAGGATCACCATCAAAATCTTTTGTAAGGTGTAACTTACTGGGGGGGGGGGGAACTTACTAGAATGTTGAGCTTTCCCTCAAAAAAATTGATAACCTTCTCCATTAGCATCTCTCTTTGGGGTCGCAATATCAAGTCACATACACATCCTTCTACTTTGTAACCTTTGCCTCTCCATTTCTCTAAACATTTGTCCAGCTCCACTTGGTTACGACAACATGTATAAATTGTAGCACCAAAACCAGCTAATTCTTCTACTATGGATGCGCCTATTTTTCCACCCAAAGAAAAGAAAAACAATTTCACCGTTTCATATTAAAATAATTACGTGGTCTATGTAAAGAATTTAACTTTTATATATCGATATTGTAAAAGAAGTTTTACATAGTTACAGAAAATTGTTCATAATAAGTAATAAAACAGACAACTTATGCTATTATAGGTTAAATTACATTCAGAAGCAGGGCTAGAAGGTTACACACGTGTTCGATCACGCGAACACAATAGCTTTTATCCAAATCCTTTATTTTTATTAATAAATTAATTAAATATGTGCAAAAATTAAATTCTGAACGGAATCACTAACATCTAATATCGCTATCCTACAATTTGAAACCCATAAAATTTAAGAAAAAATAACCTAGATAGTCGTTCATCCCAACCTCTTAAACATATATGCATAATCAAAGTCGGATCCAAAATTTTAATTTTATGGGCTCAAGTCTTCGGAATTTTCGTTTCAACCAATGAACCCATCACCTTGTTTGAATTACGGGTTCATAGCTCGATTTTTTCAATAATTTTAAGAATTTTATACTGAAAAGTCACATTTAGGATAAAAGATACGGATCCAATCGAACCCATAGCCAAACTGTTGGATATGCTCCCTGTATATATGTGTATAAATGTGTATATTTAGTGTATAATCACTGTATACCGCTAGGAAATGTAAACAATAAATTCAGCTGGTTATTTATGTAAATGTTTCAGAATTTAAATCTCAACTTCGCCTCTGATTATAAGGATATTATAAAACCTTTTAATACCATTGTATATAAGTAAAATCGGTACATAAAACACTTATATCTATTTTGGGTGTAAAACACACTAAAAATGATAGTTTAGGTGTGTTTTTGACTATTATCTCTGTTTATTAACAAATTCACTAAATATGTGCAAAAGTTAAACTCAAAACTCATTCACTAACATCTAATATTGTCATTCTGAAGTATAGAACCCATAAAATTTAAATTTTGATTGCGCCTCCAATAATACTAATGTATAAAATTAATATACGCCTCTAATTATACTAAGTTTTAATCACTTTATTTTAACTTTTATAAATTTTTATTACCTTATAAAAATTTTATTTTTCTTTATTATGCTTATATATAACATATCAAATTAAAAAAATTAAAATTATTTTACAAGATTTCGAATGAGTCAATTTGGGCTACATATCAACTCAATTTTTATGGACTGAAATAGAAAATAGATTGGATTGAAATGGACTGAGTTAATAAATGGACGGATAAAAAACGTGCCCAAACTTGAATGAATTGGACTGATTATATTTTCATGGACTCATTTTGCCACCTCTACTAAAAATCATCTTTACCTTGCTGATTAGAGTAATATTTATAGTAGCTTCTAGTTTCACTGATTAGCGTTGTAGATAGGGGTGCTCCCAATTAGTTTAGCAGGTTGTGTTAACTTTTTTTTTTTTGCGGATTGTCCCTCATATGGAATGGTCTTTAATTTTTGCCTCTCAAATTGATGGTTTTTTATTTTTGTCTCTGTTTCTCATTTAATAAAAATTTATGGACCAAAATACCCTTATTTGCTGGTCTACAAAATTAGAGATTCTGGCTTAGATCCTCAGCAGAGTAAGAAAAAATAATTTTGCAAGGCAAGATTTAGAATTTCGCAAGGCAAGTTTTCATAAAAAACTATGTCTATATGAAAAAAGGTACATAAAACTATGCCTTGTCCGACATAGTTGTGTAGTACTAATTTGCAAGACAAGTTTTCATAAAAATTATGTCTTGTCTGACATAATTTCTTTTCTACAGAACTATGCCGGACAAGACATAATTTCTATGTACCTTTGTCCGAATAGACATAGTTTCTATGAAACATTGCCTTGCGAAATTAGGTCATAAATCCGGCCACTTTTTTGTTACTGAAAGTACCGAAGGAAAAAAATAATTTGAGGGGCAAAAATTAAAGATCACTCCAAAATAGGGATATTTGTGGGAATTTCCCTTGTGTTAACCTTGTTATTTCGTAAATATTACTTTAGTAATTAATGAAAGTTTTGACCGTTACCAAAAAAATCATTTATACCCCCTTATTTTCTTTAAATTCAAACTTCCCATTAATTTTAAATAATACACATTCTCCCCCTTTATCGTCATTGACTTTTCTTAATATCTATGTATTCTTACGTTATCGACCTTTAATTTTCTTTACTTCTTTAAAATTATTATATTTTTATTTTTTAATCAAATGTAACAAATTTCTTATGAAAAATAAATATTAATTTCAAGACAAAAAAGTGAAAATATAATTCATGAGTATATAAGTCACTGACATTCTATATATAATGCAATAAATGAGCAATAAATAAATAAATTTTATTAATAATAATTAAAACTGTAATATATATATTTATACAAGTGAAAATAACTTTAATAATAATTTTATAAACATATTTCAATGCACGTAATATAAAAATAATTAATAAAAACATAGTATATTATAATAAATTCTTAAAATATTATTTATCATTAAAAATAGCATTAGATTTTGTGACAAATTCATAAAAGGTTTATTCTACTTATAATGTTAATGAATTTAAATCAAAATCTATAAATATCTAAGTTAAAAAAATAAATATATCATATAGAAATATGTTTATTGTTCATAATTGAGAAGAGAGTTTGATTTTTAAAGTAAAGTTGAGAACAGTAAATGATTTTACTCCTAATCATAGCCACTCCTTTGGCATATTTGGATAGTAAATTAGCTAGTATGTCATGTCAATTTATATTATATGTGGCCGCCCTCGTACCACAATTGATCTCTTTCAATATTCTTGTTTTTCTGTCCTAATTCGACGGCAACATTAATATTGTTAAATGTCAAACATCATTGAAAGTTTCTTCAGCTGTTGTTAACCAATTTTAGAAAATGTATGGGAGAAAGTTTGGGAGATATGTGAAAAAGAAATAACTAAAAAAAAAATGATGAATTGGGGTTATATTGTTTTAGCCCAAAGTAACCTCACCTCTTTGAGTCTTGACCAACTTCATTCTTAACACTTTGAGTTATTACTTGGTTCATTGACCCAACACAGTTTAACTCGTCAAAATATAGCTTAACATCTCATTTTGATACTCATTGTAAGTGGGTATAGCGACAGGACGGAGCTAGGGATCTATGGAGTTTATCCGTATTAGCGAATATTCTCCGAATATTCACAGTATATTTTGTAATTATGGTAGTTGTATATTTAAGGTAACTTAAAATTCTTACTGTATTAGGAATCAACCTCTGTACAACTATATATACATTGTGATTAATGAAAGGAATCCCCAAGGGAGATTATTCCAATCTTACATGGTATCAGTAGCCAAAACTCTAATCCCTATTTTTTCCTAAAGCAGTGGCCGTCGACCCCCCCCCCCCCCCCCCCCATTCTTCCTCCAGTCGACGGTACTACTACCCAATTTCCTTCAATTTTGTGGCCAACATGTCTCATCCCACTTCCCCTAAAACCGCTAGTTCATCCACCGGCTTATTTGACAACCACCCTCCTTCTTCATCGTCTTCTTTTCATCCGGCCTTTGCCGTTACCAACACCAAAAATTCCATCCCCATAATTCTTGATCAAGAGGGCTGTCAATATTCCATGTAGGTAGAACTGTTCTATATTCATGCTTGCGCGTACAACGTGCTTGACCACATTGATGATTCAATTCCTCGCCCTGATGATGTTGCAGACTCAACATGGCATCGCCTTGATGCCATCGTCAAGCAATGGATATACGACACCATATCAAAAGACTTGTTATGTACTATCATGAAAACAGGTGCTTCGGCACGGGAACTTTGGGTGAGATAATAAAAATACTCGGGCTGTGTATTTGGAGGAGCAATTCAACAATAAGCGTCTCGAGAATTTTAACAACATGTCCTAATATTGCAAACAACTGAAACTCATTGCGGACCAACTATCCAACATTGGGACATCTGTTTCTGAAACAAAAATGGTACTACAACTTGTTGCAGGTTTACCGAAAGGGGAATATGATACTATTGCAACGATGATTCAACAGGCTGACCCACTACCAAGTTTCAACAAGGCGCGTTCACAACTGCTGTTGGAAGAGACTCGTCGTGCTAAACAAGATGAGCACAACCAAAAGGCGTTAGCCGTTGAAAACATGGTATCACCGGCGGCCACCTCCACCCAGCCACCACCATCGGACCACCAGCAGCAGCAGACCCGTGGCAGAGGCCGCGTTAATGGTAACAAAGGAAAGGGTCGTGTGAAGGGCCAGAGGAACTAGCAAATAGGCCTAACCCCTACCCAGTATATCCAGTGGGATGGACAGCCAGCATGGCCCAATACCGGGAACTAGGCCTCGCCTGCATGCCCCTACCCAACAGCAGGGGCCCAGTTACAGCAAGCCTGGACACTAAGTATTCTAGGCTTCGCCCCAAACAGCAGGCAGGCCCACCAGCCTACTCAGTAGACCCACCTGGTCTCTACCCAACAGAATCCGCAAACCTCCAACCTGGTCCCCACTGATTCGGGCCAGGCCTTCAACGCCTTGAACCTTCAATAGCCCGATGATAATTGGTACATGGAAACCGGAGCCACATCCCATCTCACCCGATCGTCAGGTAATTTATCTCAAATGCTTCGGTTCAAGTATCCTCAATTTATTACTGTTGGCAATGGTCACCGCATTCCAATTGAAGGTTATGGTAACACACATACCAAATATCCCCACCCGCCTTTCTCCCTAAATCATGTCCTCTACACCCCTAACATCATTAAAAATTTAATCTATGTTAGACAATTCACTCACAATAATTCTGTGTCTGTCGAATTTGACCCTTTTGGTTTTTCTGTGAAGGATCTCAATACGGGGAAAATTCTTACGCGTTGCAATAGTGTGGAAGACCTCTACCCCCTTCACTCAATCTTCCGCTATCAGACCACACACACCTATCACCCTTGCTGAAATCTCTCCGTCAACTTGACATAACAGACTCGGACACCCAGGAGAACATGTCTTTAATTTTCTTTGGATTAATCATCGTATTCAATGTAATAATGGGAAACTTGCCCAAAACTATTTTTCTTGCCCGCTTGGCAAGCATACTCGTATTCCATTTACGTCTTCCACGAGTATTACTTTTTCTCCATTTGATATTGTTCATGCTGATTTGTGGACATCTCCTGTTGTTAGCTCTTTAGGTCACAAATTTTATTTAGTTCTATTAGATGATTTTTTTCATTTTATCTGGATTTACCTATTAAAATTCAAATCCGATGTTTTTGCCAAGTTTCTCGAGTTTCAAAAATTCATTACAACTCAATTTGAAAAACCCATAAAAAATTTCAATGTGATAACGGACGTGAATTTAGTAATTCGGCCATTCAAAATTATTGTTCTAATCACGGTATGGTTTTTCGTTCATCTTGTCCCCACACTTTACCTCAAAATTGAAAGGCTGAACGAATTATACGTACCATCAATAATATGGTTCGTACTCTCCTGTTTCATGCCTGTCTTCCACCCTCTTTCTGGGTCTATGCTGTTAAAATGGTAGAATCCCTTCTTATATTTTACCCACTAACACTCTCCAAAACAAGACCCCCACCGAAATTTTATACCGTAGGATCCCGTCCTATGACCAACTCAGAATTTTCGGTTTCCTATGATACCCCAATCTAGCCTCCATTGCCCCTCATAAATTAGCACCACGAACCACGCCCTGTGTTATCGTTGGTCTCACGTCTAATTATAGGAGTTACCTGTGCTATGACCTGTCCACTCATAAAATCATTATCTCCCGCAGTCACTTTTGAAGAGACGTGTTTTCCATTTTTGAATCTTCGGAAATTTCAAACCACGGATTACACATTTCTCGATGAGACAGATCTTTCCCTGACAGTCAAATCAATGTTCCAACTTCAACCCACTATTCTCGCATCACCGTCGTCGGCTCCGGTGGCCTCATCTCCACCAGTGACCAACGTCGTCGACATTCTTGCACCGTAGAGGTCCCTGTTACCCATTCCCACGGTCGACCCACCTCCCTCACCACCAAACCACCACCAATCACCTGAGAGGTTGTCCAGAAACCCACCATCCGCCACATCGCCGATCCACACACAGATCGGTAACCTGCAACCACTACAAATGCCTGAACTGCCAAGCTCCACCACCTTGCCACACCACCCACAAACACCGACAACTAACCCAAACCCCACCCGGTATCCTCAACCCTCCATCACCAGCGACACCCACAATCCAAAATCAGATCCCGAACCCGCAACCCAGCAGCCACTGACAACACCCAATACAAACCATACACCACTACCTACCCATCATATGGAAACTCATGCTCAACACGGAATTTTCAAATCCAAAGTTCATTTTAACCTCTCTACACAAACCATATCACATATTCCTAAAAACTCAAAACTAGCCAAACTGGACCCTAATTGGAATGCGGCTATGTGCGAGGAATTTAATGCTTTAACAAAGCAGAATACTTGGGATTTGGTCCCTAGACCGTATGGGGTGAATGTAATCCGGTGCATGTGGTCATTTCGTCACAAATTCAGAGACAATGGTGACTTGGAGCGGTATAAGGCGCAACTGGTTGCTAATGGCTACTATTCGTACTGTCCTCAGTATTGCTATGGGCAAGCATTAGCCTATTCATTAACTTGAAGTCAAGAATGCATTTCTTCATGGGGATTTGAAAGAAACTGTGTACATGCATCATCCACCTGGTTTTGTTCATCCTGCAGCCCTTCAGTACGTATGTCGTCTCCGAAAGTCACTTTATGGCTTGAAACAAGCACTTCACGCTTGATATGATCGATTTTCCAGGTATATTATGCATATTGGGTTTATATGTAGCAGGTGTGATAACTCTCTCTTCATTTTTCATCGCGGTAGCAACATTACTTATTTGCTATTATATATGGATGACATTGTTCTTACTGCCTCCTCTGACGGTTTGAAAAATAAAATCATTGCTCTACTCAAAACTGAATTTGCTATGACTGATTTGGGCAAACTGAGTTATTTCTAGGGTATATCAGTGACCAGATCTGCAGCTACTATATTCCTGAGTCAGCGTAAATATGAGGAAGAGATAGTGTACATGACTAAGATGATAAACTATAAAGTTATGCCAACTCTGGTTGACTCGAAATCCAAGCTTAGTGCTGCTGATTGTGATCCAGTTTCTGATCCCACCCTATATCGGAGTCTTGCAGGTGCCCTTCAGTATCTTACATTTACTAGGCCTGATATTGCATATGTCGTTCAGCAGGTGTGTCTATTTATGCACGCCCCGTGAGAGTCCCACTTTGCTGCCATTAAGTATATTATCAGATACATTAAGGGCACACTTGACTATGCATTGCATCTCTACCCCTCTGCGCCGAACAAGTTGCTCTCTTACACGGATGCAAATTGGGCAGGGTGCCCGGACACACGTCGCTCCACCTTAGGCTATTGTGTATTTCTATGGGATAATCTTATTTCATGGTCCGCCAAGCGGCAAGACACACTATCCCGTTCGAGTGTTGAAGCAGAGTATCGAGGAGTTGCTAATGTAGTTGCTGAGATCTGTTGGCTCCGAAATCTTCTTTTGGAGCTCCATTGTCCACTGCAAAAGGCGTCTATAGTCTACTGTGACAACATATCTGCCATATATCTGTCTTACAATCCGGTCCAACATCAGCAGACCAAACATATTGAGATGTATATCCACTTTGTGCGTAAGAAGGTCGCGCTTGGTCAAGTCAAAGTATTGCATGTGCCCTCCTCCTATCAGTATGCAGATATTTCATAAAAGGACTACCGAGACAGCTATTCATCGACTTCAGATCCATCCTTAGCGTCCGGCCTCCTCCCGCTCCGACTGATGGGGAGTATTAGCGAATATTCTCTGAATATTCACAGTGTATTTTGTAATTATGATAGTTGTATATTTAAGGTAACTTAGGATTCTTACTGTATTAGGAATCAACCTCTGTACAACTATATATACATTGTGATTAATGAAATGAATCCTTATTCCAATCTTACCATCCGAATGGTCTTTGTCAAAAAATTATTATATTATATATATAAGATTAATTATTCTATTTATGCGTATATATAATAGATTCTGAATTCCTTGGTAGAATTTTGCCTCAGCCACCACGTATACCAAGAGTGGGGAGAAAGCAAGGGTGGGTTTTAATGTACAAACATATTTATGCCTAGATCCTTAAAATGATTTTATGTTGTAACTAATATTAAGAGTGAATGTCCATATATTATAAAATATATATTAATTTATACTTGGAGAGCAAGTTTTGGTTGTAGATTAATGTAGTTAGAAAATAACCTATAGATATAGGAGATTAATTTAGTTAAGGTCTAACTAGTTATTTGGTGACGAAGTATTTCTCATCCTATAAATGGGAGGGATCTCTTACCATTTGTAATATGATTAAAATCATTATCAAGATCATTAAGAAAAGTCTAGCATTATCTTTCTTTAAATTCCTCTTATTTTACTTTGTTTTCTATTATTTCATAACACCTATCAATACGAGTGTCTAATCTTTTCAAAATTAAAGTTTTATTGTACTAATTCAATTTCAACAACAACAATGTACTTTGTATAATCTATTCAAACTAATAATAGTCTGGTGTTTAGTTGTAAATCACGATGAACATAATGAAATAACTAGTGGACTTACTTTACTATTAATTGAAGTAAATCAGGTAATATATTTTGATACTATTTTATATTTGCAAGCTCTTTGATGAGTGCTTTCGTCAATTTATGATAGATTTATATGTCAATTGTTCTTCTCCCTATTATTTAGCAATTACTTGGCAATGATATGTCTTATAGAAGAAACCTAACAGAGATTTTTACACATTTCATCAAGTTTAAAAAGTTAACATAAATAACATAACTTTTAATATCTTTCAAAAGTAGCAGTTTTAATAACACTTATAACATATTTTTTTAAATAAAATTTTAATATTTTAAGAATTAATTTCCTCTTTCTCTCCCCTCTTAAATATAAAATTTATGTATTAATCATCTCTTTCCCTCCCCTTTTGAATATAAAATTAAAGAATTAATTCCCTCTTTCTCTCCTTCTTAAATATAATTTCTACATTTCCTCTTTTAACACTATAGTCGCCAATCTCCATCCCGGCCTACTGCTTCATATTTAATATAGGCGTATAATACAAAATTTATTTCTAGTTTTAAGAGTAGTAAGTATGAATTTTTTCTTCTTGGAGTTCCTTTTCATTATATATTCTTACAATTTTTTTATATATGTTAAATATACATATAATATATTTTTTCATATTTTTTCTATGTCTATATATATATATATATATATATATATATATATTCTAGTAATAAATATAGAATATTTTATAATAACTATGACATATTGAAAAGAAAATTAAATATATACAGTAATAAACCATTTGTTAATTAGATATTAAATAAGGGATTTATTTCCATACTTGCTCTTCTCTCTTCCATAATCCCCCCCCCCCCCCCCCCCCCATAAATATATCTAATTAAATGAATTTTTATCTCAAGGAATCTCTTATCTTTAATTTAAAAAGAAACAAAAGTTCTCCCCACTATAAAGAGGTTGGTTTTTGTTAGGCATTGAACCCCACCCCACGGAGCGGTGCTAAGTGGTGTCCTCCCCTCCCTAATACCTAAACAGAGTTCCGTCTATGAATTTTTCTTCAAATTTTATTTTTGTGCTGACTGCTTTTCTTAAATAAACAAATTCGGTAATACATTTTAAGCATATTATATTGTGACATTTTATATAATGTTAATATTACATCAATATGTTATGTATAAATCCTATAACGTGTGTGTATACATTTAGTATATCAATATGAATTTTATAAATAAAATATAATACATATAATTAAACAAAATAATTATACATACTATTTCATATATGTACAGTATATTTAATATGCATCTGATTTATCACATACATCACTGAAATATAAAAATATACAAACACAATAATCCAATTTGTAATATATCAATATAATAAAACAAATAAAATTATGTTAATATAAAAAGAAAATAAGAAACAGAAACACTAGGGAAAAAAAAGACAAAATAAAATTCTAATATAAAAAAAAAACTAAAACCAAAGACATTAAGAGAGAGAGAGAGAGAGAGAGAGAGAGAGAGAGAGAGAGAGAACCGTTCTTTGCAAGATAGCAGTTTCTAGCGTTTTTAGGGCTTAATTAGTTGAGGGAAAAGGAGATTTATTTGGATAGGTATGGCTTTATTTGATATAGTAATTCTTATGCTAAAAACATGTGATGTGTTTTTTAATATTGTGTAGTTATGTAAAGTCCTCAAACTAATATGCCAACTGGGTCAATTTATTTTCAAGTAAATATGATTCTGGATTAAAGTTAAATTATTTAATTAGAAATTAGATCTTCCGTTTTTATAGAGATCGGGAGTATCTTTATGTAACTTTTTTCCAATTGTCTTCATACATTTTTATGGCTCTCATAGTAAGCTTCTAAGAGAATAGGCAACTACTGATTTTTGGACTTCGTTGGAAATCAAAGATTTTTTTTGTCAAACAACTACAATATTGCCCAACAATCTGAAGGGGAATCTTAATTGCTTAGTTGGTTGGCTATCACCTTGTTGGTGAAGGTTCAATTTCCCACATTATAATTGAATATACCACTATTCCTCATATCATAAACCACTCTGTGAGGCAAAAATACTTCGATATCATTGAAAAAGCAGTTTCCATGTGCGTCAAGCACATCTATGATTTTGAAGAAATAACTAGTAAAGGAGTTGATCTGGTCAATAAGAGAGAGTCATACTTTGGACATTTTTTTTCAAAAGAAACTATCTGAAAGCTCCTCCTTTATTGTTTTTGATTTTACGTTTGTCCAGACTTGAAGTACATTGCTTTTAATTATTTGATTTTGGATTAACTATATATAAAGATAAGGTAATCGGGTATATACAAGTATAATGTTTATACAGTGTGCTCATTTTAACTATAATCATTATTTGATTAAGTTTGATTAATTATGAAGTGTCTTCACTCGAGGTTTCCTTATTTATTTATTTATTTATTTATTTATCTTCTTTTAATTCAATGTCATATAAATTGATCTCTGCCTATCTCATAATGAGAGCATAACAGTTATATTTTCATTGTAAAGAACTAACAAGATCGCATGAGATCTAATTAAGATTGGTTATTTTATTTAATTATTAAGAAGACTTTGGCATAATTGAAGCTAGGAAGGGAAGACATGTTAGAGAAGTATTCAATATATTACATGCTTTGAATTTTCTCGAGAGTAGCAATATTTTAAAAAAGGTTTTAAAATATTAGGTTCAAATTCTAGTGCTCTACGACGTTAACATTGTCACGCCCCAACTCTGGAGGGACGAGACCGACATTCGGTGCCTTACTTGATCGAGCGAATCAAACTGTAACTTATATCTCTCGATGCAATCAAGCATACATAGGCCCGTAAGGCCAACTTGAAACTCAGAAAATACCAACATAGGTCGGTAAGGCCAAACTCAAGATAATCAGAAACTGAAACAACTCCAAAATGAATATACATAACTGGGCCGACAAGGCCTCTCTGAGTGCTATCATGATATAACTCAAAAGGTGTATATATACAAGGGTCGGTAAGGCCTCAAGACTGACTTATGTACAACAACAAAACAGGTCTACAAGTCTCTAAAAATAATATTGTACTGGGGGCGGGACATGGTCCCAGCCTACCCATGCTAGATGTACACAAAACTCTGACTGCGGCAACTTCGAATCAAGTGGAGCTTACCAACTCAGCTGATGCTCGGCAATCTACTTCTGGATCTATCTCCATATCCGTCAGACCCTGCGTGACATGAAACACAACATCCCCAAGCAAAGGGATATCAGTATGAAATAATGTACCGAGCATGTAAGACAACTGAAATAACTAAAAGCTAAAACTGAATTGAAAACTATAATAATTGTAAGTACTGAGAGTTAATGATAAACTGTGTAAGTACTTATTTGCTGTTGTCTCATCTCACATTGCTACCCGACCATTTATAGGTCTCGATGTGTGTTTGAATATCTAGCCACGTGGGCTCCATGCTAACCGACCATGGAAGGCTCGGTGTGTCTACCCGATCATGGAAGGATCGATGTATTTATCCTATCATGGGAGGCTCGGTGTGTCTACCCTACCATGTGCGGCTCGGTAATGCGATACATATATATAGCTACCTAGCCACATATAGGGCTTAGTGTTCTGTTACTCTATGAATCTGTAAGCTTGTGACTGAACTCTTTTCTTTCTCATTGAACAAGAATCAATATGGACTGAAAAGTACTCCCGATGATGGACAAACACAATATAACTCTACAAAAGGGACTTGAATGGAATAGGCTACTTTCTGATAAAATTCTTCTTTGAGCGTTTCTTTCTGAAAACTCACTCTGGAACTAAAGTCATGTAAAAAAAAAAGGAATATCCTTAACATACCTTTGACGTTTAATCAATGACTCAATGTGTATATGCTGCCTGAAGTACTTCAACCTGTATTAAGTCGTTAAAACTACGATTAAGCTACGAAAGATACAACTATCATACAACGAACGATAAACTTATTCTATATAAAAATAGGCAGTATCTCCCCTGTTCTCGTTACATTTCCCAAGCCCTCATTAGACATAGATAACAACTACAAGGCAGCCAATAACTCAAACAATAATACACGAGCGACAAGCTCAGTTTATAATATCAAACAACGTTTCTCCAACTTCTCCCTTCTTCCAAATTATTGAACTTCATCAACAATACATAAACATATATGTAAACATTTCCAACCCTTTTCTTATAGC
Source organism: Anisodus tanguticus (assembly GCA_034509755.1). NCBI lineage: Eukaryota > Viridiplantae > Streptophyta > Magnoliopsida > Solanales > Solanaceae > Anisodus > Anisodus tanguticus. The sequence continues at coordinate 19,401,997 of CM067549.1, forward strand.
AAAACGATCACCAAAACCAGCCCAAACACATTATACAACACAAACAACACTTCAACTACCTCAACTAGTCATATAAATTGTAACTTACCTCTTCCAAGCATAGCCAAATCATCAACCTAACTCATATACTAGCTATTTATACTTCCAACATCTAAACAAGTATATCCACATATTCCCCTGCCTTATACCTATCATAAGAACAACACTAAATAGTCCAACACAACTCAACTACATCACAAACAACTTTCAAATGTTATTTTGTAACTTACTCATCCTTATAACAAAGCTAAAGCTTAGATATGCTCAAACACAAGTAGAAGAGGGAAAATCTTACCTTACATAGCAAGAACAACCTTCAACGAGTAATTTCTTCAACTTAGAACAACTCTCAACATGACAATAACACAGTAGACGCACTTTTCTCTAATCTCAGAAGACTTTTGATATTGGATTTGGAAAGTTTAGCTTTGTATTTAGTCTTGAACCATGGGAGGACACTTAGAAAGGGTTTGGGAGGTGTTAAGGTTGGTATGGTCTAAAAATGTCTTAAAACAAGCGTTGCACCACTTAAATAAAGAAGGATTAGAAAATCCCACCGCCTAAGTGGTCCCAAGTAAGATGCTTTGCAGCGTGTTCTTAAAACACACATAACCTTTTTTACAGAGCTCCGATTGGCGAACGGTTTGTTGAATTAGAAAGTAGACTCACTAAAATTGAATATAGATAGGTTATGAATCCCATAACGCCTTATACATTACTAGATATACTCCCATAAAGTTGGGCCAAAATCCTGTCCAGAATTCTACCTACCTTTCCCATAAGTTTTGACGAACTTAATTTCTTCGATTCGTTTAGCCATAAGTTCTTATGAGACTTAATAAACACTTGTTTTAAAACCTTACCTTAACCTTGTATAGGTATATTAACCTCTTCGATTCACGTTCACCTTAACTCATTTATAATGTCAAAGATGATCTCATTCCGAGCTTATGTCAACTAACTCACGACGTAGCTTAGCATGTGAAATTACGGAATATAACAAAGATGTTGAGATCAGATCCCAACATGTTATAGCCTACTAGGCCTTTATATGAGTGAGACATTGGGTTTGAGTACCATGCACCATTTGATGATATAATGATTGTGAAGGTAAAATAATGTCCTTTTAACAGTAGATTAGGAAACACGTCCCACTAAATTTGCTCTATTCCCTAAAGCGAATGTGGTAGCAACAATAACATACCCAGTGTAATCCCATAAAGTGGGGTCTGAGGAGGGTAGGATGTATACAGACCTTACCTTTACCTTTGTGGTGGTAAATAGGTTGTTTTCGATTGACCGTCGGCTCAAGAGGAGAGTAGTGGATGCAGGATTGCATGAAAAATAAGACAACAAAATATCAAGATACAAAATAAATGAAGCAACTCATAGTAATACACATAACGCGATACTTAAATACTACTACTAAGAGAAGGAGGAGATGAGATGAAGAGGATAGACCTTTACTCTTCTCACATTATGCGACAAAAACTCCATTACGCACTAACCTTCTACCTTAATTCTCGACCTCCAAATCTTTCTATCTGGGGTCATGTCCTCAGTCAATTCAAGTTGTGCCATGTCCTGTCTAATCACATCCCCTAGATCTTCTTTGGCCTACCTATGCCTCTTCTAAATCATGTCACTGCCAATCTCTCACACCTCATAACTGGCACATCACCGCCTCTTCACATGTACGAACCACCTTAGTCTTGCTTCCCTCATCTTATCCTACAAGGAGGCTACTCCAACCTTGTCCCATATAACTTCTTACTAATAATACACATTTGAACCCTCAATTGAACAATATTCAAAAAACCCCAAATTAAAACCCTAGAAATTTCCCCCAATTGAAAATAGGTTTCTATTCTTAAATTAAGATTTACAACATAATAATCTAACATATTCCAATCCTAATTCACAATATTTATACACTCTAATCCATTAACCTCCATAAAAATCAATAACATAACTCTCTTATTCTCATAGGAACTTGCAATTTATTTTTCCCCAACTTAAAAACATACTACATCACCATTTAAGAGCTTAGAGACATAAACCCAATTCAAAAAGGAAGAAAATCTTACCCAAGAGATGAAATTACTCTTATTCTTCAGAGAATACTCAGTTGGCGGCTCTAGGTTCGAGACTTTCTAATTTAGGAAAGAAATTCTAACCTAGGAGAATATATAGGACATCTAATGCAGTATTTTCGCCCTAACGGAATCGACTCTGTTAGAGCGAATCAGTTGCCGCGAACAAAATCCTCACTGAGGCGGTGTCACTTGACACATTGCCTCAGCACCACGGTGAACACAACTCACAGGAGCGGACTCGCCCATGTGGACAGACCCTCCACCAAGACGAAAACCTAATACTTCCCCACTCTCACATCAGCGAGCGACGTCCGCCTCAGCGGAAACTAGTGTCGACGAGGCAGACACTAGATTATAGAAAATAAGCTAAAACCTCTACCAAACACCTGAAACACTCCCGAGGCTTCACAGACACAAACCAGACATGCTCGTCTATGGTAAATAGTACTTGAAACTTGCTCGTACCCTCAGATTTCACATTTAATCGAGCTAAGACATATTTTTCTAAAGAATCTTCCGAAAAAATCAAATATCCAAACTTTATAAATAAAGCCACAAAACCCATCTGATTATGTCGAAAAGTGAACCAATGACTCGATTAAGTCATAAATGACTCCGGAACTAGAGGAAGCGATGGAACTCAAAAACAAACCCATCTTGCCAAAAGTCAACTTTGAGTCAAACTAACCAACTCTAAGTTTTTAATTTTGGGGTTTTCATTTGAAACTCACAAAAATGGACCTCGGGATCCGTGCCACCCATCCCCTCACATCACAAACCCCTCATATAGTCTACGGAAATGGTCAAACAAGCAAATAAGGTCTTGAGCTAAAAACGACCAGACGAGTCGTTATAATTTAAATTTTATGCATCATCATTCACTAGTATAAATAATTTTTATACTATTAGGTCATCTAATGTATCTTTTTAGGTAAACATCTTTAAAATGTGAAAATTGAAATCTTGAAAATAAGATATGTAACATATATGGCAGCCTCTTCTCCTCAGCCTTATGCTGGGGTGAAAGAACCTAGTTTTAGCTCTCTTCTTCACTATATCCCTTCTCTATCATCTAATAATAATAATAATATGATTTAATGGTGAAAAAATTACTTACACTAACAATTATATAACTTATACTCATATATATATTTAATTTGTTTTTGAGAAATCGAATATAGTTCATCTTTCGCAAAATCTATTTCAATAGGCGTATGATGTCGATGGCCCGAGGATTATCCAAAACACAAAAACAAAAAGAGAAAATTATTGAAACTTAATTACAAACCCAAGAAGGAGCCGTTGATAAATTTTCTACAACCAAAAAACACCTTAAATTAGAAAATATGTTTCAAGAGAGATTAAAAGAATTGAATATATTAGAAATTGAAATTATATTTTAAGAAGAAATCAATTAAAATTATTTTTAACAACTTTGCATGAAAAACTAGAAAAATAGACTTAAAGTGAAATAATATAATAGTAAAAGTTTTTATTTTTGTTTAACTAAATCTTAAGGCCTCTTATTAAATTTTTGCTTTAGGCCACCATATTTGTTGAGCCGTCCCCGGGGTTATGGGATGGACTGATAAACTAGAGTGCCTATAGATTAGTTCACATGAGGTGCTAGGACAGTTCTATCATGCTGCATTTACATGGGCGGCTCAACACTATTAGTGGCCTAAAGCCAAACTTGATGAGAGGCCTTAATGTTTCTAGTTAAAGAAAAAGTTATATTATAGTATATAGTTTTTATTTAATTTTTTCCCCTAGATTTTTGAAATGTAAAGTTATGAATAATCATCTAATAATCGATTTCTTCTAAAATTTATTTTCAATGGATAATATACCTAATCCATTCTCTCTTGAGATATGGTTGATCTTAAGTAAGATTTTATCTATTTTAGCTTTAAAAACTTCTTTTCGCTGAGGCAACTGTTACATAAATTGTTAACATTATTCTATAGGCAACATAGACATTTGGAAAAGAATCAAGTCTTTTTATCTGATTGAGTATATCGATTAAAGTATTATCATCTACTTGTATAATCTCCCTTAACACTATAAGAATAATTAGCTTATTTTCCTCAATAATATTCTTCCATAATGGTGGTAAATATACAACAAGAATAGCCACATCTAAGGCTCTAATTATTCTACTAATAACTACTAATAGGTTATGATTAGGCTAATTATATGTCATCTAATCTATCACCTTAATTTCTAATTTACCTACCATTTACTTTCCAAAATCAATTATAGTAATTACTAATTACAATCAATTAATAATTATTCTATCATTCCCCCGCAGTCAAAGCGGGAGGTAGGCGTATGCTGAGACTGTCCCGAAAATCTTCAAATAAAACCAGTGGAAGACCTTTAGTAAAAATATCTACAATTTGATAGCGTGACGGGACATGTAACACACACACTTGTCCGCATGAGACCTTTTCACAAACAAAATGGATATTCAGCTCAATATGTTTAGTGCGTTGGTGATTGACTGGATTTCCAGAGAGGTAGATGACATTAACATTATCACAGTATACTAATGTGGCCTTCGGAATCGGGCAGTGGAGTTCGAGAAGAAGATTCTCAAGCCAACATGATTCAGACACAACATTGGCAACACCTCGGTATTCTGCTTCGGCACTGGATCTGGATAAGGTTGCTTGTCATTTCGAGGACCAAGATACCAAGTTATCACAAAAAAATACACCATAACTAGACGTGGATCATCTGGTGTCCGAAAACCCTCCCTAGTCGGCATCTGTATAAGCGACAAGTGAGGATGTCAACAATGGATATAGATGCAGGTCATACTCGAGAGTGCCCTGAATGTACCGCACAATGCGTTTGAGAGCATGCATATGATCATCCATTGGATTGTGCATGAAAAGGCACACCTGTTGCACAGCATAAGAAATATCCGGCATGGTGAATGTCAAATACTGCAGGGCCCATGCCAAGCTGCGGTATAGTGTTGGATTGGAAAACAGTTTGCCGGATGATGCACTCAATTTGGATTTAGTGTCTACTGGAGTTGTCGAAGGTTTACAGGAGGACATTTTAGCACGTTCAACAATCCCAGTTGCGTACCTTTTTTGGGATAAACATAATCATCTGCATGACGTGTCATAGCTATACCTAGAAAGTAGTGTAGTGGCCATAGATATTTCATTGCAAATTCATAACTAAGTTGTGATATGATGGACTTGCGAAGAGCATCTGATGAGGTAGTTTGTATAATATCATCCACATATAAAAGAAGATAAACAATATTATTACCCTGATGGTAGATAACCAGAGAGTGATCAGAACGGCTATTGAAAAAACCAATATGTGAGACATAATGGGCAAACCTCTTGTACCATGCCCTAGGGGCTTGCTTTAACCTATATAATGATTTCTTGAGCAGGCACACATGATTGAGATATTTAGAGTCCCTGTAACCCAAAGGCGAGTACATGTAAACAGTTTCATATAGTTGTCCATGAAGAAAGACATTTTTGACATCTAACTGATGAAGTGGCCATGCCTCTAACAGAGCGAGACTAAGGACTGCTCTGATAATTGTCGGTTTAACCACCAGACTGAACATCTCACCACAATCCACACCAACCTGTTGTGTCTTCCCATCACCTACAAGATGGGCTTTATGCCGCTAAAAAACACCATCAAATTTTTCTTGGTGACTGAAAATCCTAAACCGAATTATATTAGCATTAGGGGGTGTGGTACCAATTCCATGTCCTATTTTTAATAAGAGAATTAAATTCATCATCCATAGCCAATTTCCAATTCGGGTCATTAAGGACAGCTACGGGATTACGAGGCAATGGTAATTTTGGGACAATAATGCCGTGTTGACTACAGGTGATGAGCCGTGAGGCTGGAAGTGGGTCCAATCATGGAACACTAGAAATTGGGCCAGAATTGCCAGCGTCAACTAGGACCAGTATCGGTAAAACTGGCCGAGTTCGGTGGTCAATAATTTCCCGAGAATGGGCCACTGTTTCGGAGCCCAAATTATTTGGGTTCTTTGAGTTGGCCAAAACAATGGCTATGGGGTGGTTTTGGGCCACTGTATCTGGGCCCAAGTCACCCAAATAATGGTTGTGGGGACCAATAGATGGTGAGTCAAATACGGGGATATGCCATCATTTAAAAAATCATAGGTAGGTGGTCTGGACACATGTAATATTGCAAATGGGAAAGTGGTTTCATCGAAGAGGACGTGACGACTCATAATGATTTTATTGGATGAGAGGTCGTAAAAGTTGTAACCTCGATGATTGGAAGGATAACCCAAAAAAATTCAAGGAGTAGATCGGGGTTGTAGTTTGTTGATGGTGGTGGATGGAAAAAGAGGATATCACAAACATCCAAATACCCGTAAGTGAGAATAAGATGGGTCCCGTAAGTATATGATTTCTAATGGGGCTTGATAGGACAAATTTATTTTGGGGTAGTATGTTCAATAAATACGCAACCATTTGTAGTGCATGATGACAAAAGGATGGAGGTAGTGTGGCATGGGCAAGGGATGTTCTAATAATGTTATTGATGGTTCGAATTTTTCGTTCCACCTTCCCATTTTGTAAGGATGTGTGTGAGCATGAAAGGTGGAAATTTAAACCATTTGAATTGCAAAAATCCCAAAAATGGCTATTATCAAACTCCATACCATTATCACATTGAATATTTTTAACATCCCGTTCAAATTGTTTCCGGATGAATGCTCTAAAAATGAGAAATGTGGAAAAGACTTGTGATTTATTTGACAAGGAAAATGTCCACAAAAAATTAGAGTAGTCATCTAGCAATAACAAATAATATCTATGGTCTGAAGAACTCAAAACGGGTGATGCTCAAATATCACAATGGATAATATCAAAGGGCATAAATGTGCACGAATTAGATGAAATGGCAATTGAACATGTTTCCCTAGTGGACATGAACGACACATATTAGAATTACGTGTTTGAGTACATGAAATAAAATTATTTTGTTTGAGAGACTAAAACAAGTGCCCCCGAATGACCCAAACGTTCATGCTATAACGAAGGTGCAAAAACAACAAAAGTGGAAGGTAACTTGGTTCGTTGGTTTGGTGATGTAATTGGATAGAGCTCCTCTTGACTATCACATCTCATGAGAAGCGTCCCTGTCTGAAAATGCTTCACGGAAAATATAAAAGGGTAAAAAACAACAGACACCCAATTATCGCAGTAAATTTTCTAACCGACACCAAGTTTTTGATTAATTATGGAGCATGAAGGACATTATGTAAAATTAATGGTGGATTTGGTGGCGATAATTTAGTAGAACCATAACCTCGAATTGGAATAAAATGGTCATTTCTGACAATTATACCATTATTTTTGCTCAAATTAAAATATGATGAGAGATTACCTTGGGAGGACGTCATATGTGACGTCGTTCCGGAGTCCATATACCAATTTGCATCAGGCGGATTAAGTCCAAGGGTGTGCATGGCAGACTCAATATAAGTTGGGCTTTCCACTGCCGAATGGGCCTTTTGCCACTGGTTCGGCAGTGTCCCAAAGCTGCTGAAATTGTTGGTTGCACTGTTACGCGGCCCAAAATTGTTTGGCCCAAAATTGGGTTGTTGGTTACCCGTGCCCTGGCCAGTAGGCCTTGGACTGGGCCTGGCCGAGTTACCCGATGGGTAAGGGTAAGGTGGCACAGCCCAAGGCCACTGCCAAGCCCACTGGTTTGGGCCGCCGCCCCACTGTGGCCGGGGCTGCCACTACTGGCCGCCGGTGTCGCTGTTCCTTCTGCCATTTCTGCCGCCACCTCCACCACCGGAATTTCGGTTGCCGCTATTTTTTCCATTTTGGTTATTTCCACCCTAATTTTTACCACCGTTATGTCTTTTTTGTCCCTGATTTTGTTGTAGAGGCTCAAAGTTGGTGGTAGTGTCATTGGCTATCATGGTGGAATTTGAAACGGTTGAGGCCTTTTTGGCGAAACCCGCATCTTCAAGAATAAGAATTGAATGGGCTTGATAAAAAAATGGTAGATGATTGCTTTGTCGGATAAGCGTTCTCATACCACTATACGCATTAGTTAGATCGGCAACCAATTGGAGAACCAATCGATTGTTGGTAACCGGCGAACCAACAATTTTGAGTTGATCCGACAAGACTTTGAGGCGTTGACAATACGCCAATGCATTCGAAAAATCCGCCATATCAGTGGTGGAGAATTCTTGCTCGTGACGGCTCAGGAATTTTTGTTGTCTTGAAAAATATCACGCAAATGATTCCAAGCCTTCATTGCTGTAGAATCGGGTTCCATTAAGAGTTTCCCAAAGTTCTTTTTCATCATCGATTTTTAACTCCTTTCCTTTGCCAGTCGCCGGCGGGAGTATGTGATGAATAACCCGGTGGGAACGACAACATATTTTAAAAAGCTCTGCCCAAGTTACATAGTGAACATTTTCCATCTCAAGAGTGACGGAAATATGTATTTTGATGTTAGAAACGATAAGGACGGGATGAAATGTGGATTTGGAGTTAGACATTGTTGACTTGAAAATAAAGAACAATAATGGAAAAAAAATACAAATATGCAGAAAATGTGGTGGTCGGCCGGTAGTGGAGGAAGGGGGAGGGATGGCCGAATTTTGGAGATAAAATTATTTAGGGTAGGACCTTTTTCCTAATCTTATGATACCATGTAAGAATAATTAGTTTATTTTCCCTAATGATATTCTTCCATAATGGTGGTAAATATACAACAAGAATAGCCACATCTAAGGCTCTAATTATGCTACTAATAACTATTAATAGGATATGATTAGGCTAATTATATGTCATCTATTCTATCACCTTAATTGCTAATTTACCTACCATTTACATTCTAAAATTATTTATAATAATTACTAATTACAATCAATAACTATTATATTTTAAAGAACATTCAAGGTTAAGACAATGTCTTTCTAAATTCTCATCATCTAGTGATCTCAATATTTTTTTACTAAATAGAAAATCAAAAATATTTTCATAAGCTACAAATTGTTCACATCTATTTTGAAGTGAAGAACAATATATGCCTATGTAATAGAAATATCAAGCACAATAAATTTTAATTGAAAAAATAATACTAAAAAAATGAAGAAACAAAACTTGATTCAATTAACTTGATCTCAAAATAAGAACTTGTAACTTCATAAACTTTCAATAATGCTTGATATCCAAGAAAATGCAGATCAATAATTTCGTTTGTCACACACTTTTGCTCTTGCTTATTTCAAGAATAATATTGCTAAACATAAATTTCTTGAAGCTTGAAGGAACAAAAGAAAATATAAAAGCTTGAAGGAACAAAGAAGATATAAAAAGAGAGGAACTTATTTTGAGGCCCCTTTATGTCAAATCAAAGTATAAAAGATACATTCCTTTTTAATAAAAATATGTAGTACTTTTTTTTTAAAACAAAAGCTTATACTATAACTATTGTGGTATAAAATGAATTGAAGGCCTAAAGCTCAAACTTCACCAGCTTTACCCAGGGGCTATCCCTGCATCTATACCATATGGGAAGAAAGAAACCTAAGATTACTCCAAGCTACACGGAGAACCCATGAAGTGCTTGTGCGGTTGATTATTCAAGAAGTTATCCAGAGTGCCAGTTGGAACTTGGTGTGGGATACAACAATTGCAGGGAACGGAAAGTAAGTAAATATTACAATTGCTAGAAAGGATAATCTAAAGATTACAATAAAACTGGAAATCAAGAATAAAACAAACTCCTTGTGTGATTTGCTGAGTCGAGTGATGACACTCTGTCTTTAAGACAAGATTGCCCCGTATATCTCATTTCACGTTGTCGGGCAATAGTCTCCCTAGATACAACAACAACTTAACAATTGATAAAAGGAAACTCAAGTGTTACTCTTGAAGAACTTTGAGTATAGTAAACTTGCTAGAGAGGAAGAAGATGAAGTTAGAAAATTCTGTAGTATTTTTCTAAGTGTTGTGTAGTATTCAACAAATGAGCCAAAGGCCTCAGTTTATAGTGTAAGGAGATGACCCCTCAACTAGCCAACTAATGGCCTTCAATATCCATGTAATGACACTTGATTGAGGGGTTACATTCAGCCAAATAATGGCTAAATTCACGTGCCAAGTAATGGAGAATCAATGCTCCAAAATCAGCCCAAAGGTCAGAACTTTCCAACTTCCCGTCGCAGCATTCTGACTCCGACTCGTTTCATCTTACACTTATTCCTTCATTTACCAACGTGGAATACTTTGTCATTTGGCCAATAACCGTCCATAATTCTATGTCTCAAACGTATTACATACGTACGAATATCTCTTTCACTAATAAAATTTGTGATACTTGACACTACGTGTGCACATGAGTGGAAACGACGTTTCTGACGTGCGGAGCCCCAATTGTTTGAGTCATAAATAATGAGATATACTTAATTACACGTTAGTGAATTTCCAACAATCCCCTCTTGCATGGTGCCTTTTCCAACAATCTTTCAGCGGATCGATGTTGCATCTGGATAGGTAGCTTATGGTTTGAACCTTCCATAGTTGAATACCATTGGAATTACTTACTGCGTGGTGAACGTGATGTCTTGAACCGTCAGTGTTTAATGTAAGTCAAGTCAACGGTACCAACACAACAACTTCCCTTACTCTGTTATTCGTAATGTTTTGTCTGTTGTGGCCGTGGACACTTCTTGGATTCTTAAGTGCGTTCATTTGAGGTGGCCTGTTCTTGCACTTAAATAGGTGGTCTCCTACAAGGTATCTTGCTATACCCCACTTTACAAGTGTTAGGAACCATTAAAAGTTTCCCCAAACCTAACCTCAACCGGTGAGAATCATTAAAGGTTTTGGAAACTTAACCTTTACCCACACTGCAGATAGCACTTATATTCTATCGTGGGAACGACTTTAGATTTGGTGTTTCTTTACAGAAATCACTATCTGAAGTGCTCATGTTTCCACTGAAGCGCTCAACTGAACTTTTACAGCTTAGTTTTCCCATTGAACCTAATTCCTGGGATCTCCAGTCAGTAAGGTTGGGTTACCACCATATTGGTCCTTATACCTTGGGTTTTAATCCCATTCCCCTAGACAGGCAGAACATCTGATCTTTAGGTAAGCTCTTTGTTAGTGGGTCCGCTATGTTATCCTTTGATTTTATGTAATCAATGGATATTCTACCCGTGGTGATCAGCTTCCTAACGGTCTTATGTCTCCGTCGAATATGATGAGACTTTTCATTGTACATAGAGCTTCGTGCCCTTCCTTGAGCCGACTGACCATCATAGTGGATCATTACAAAAGGTACGGGTTTGTTCCAACAAGGAACATCCTCTAAAAAGTCGTGAAGCCACTCAACTTCTTCTTCTGCTTTATCTAAAGTGATAAACTCCGATTCCATCATGGATCGGGCGATGCAAGTTTGCTTAGAGGATTTCCAAGACACAGCCCCACCACCAATTGTAAATATATACCCACTGGTGGACTTGGTGTTCTCTATATCGGATATCTAGTTTGTATCAATGTACCCTCTAGTACAGCTCCATATCTCGAATAATGCAACCCGTAAGTTAGCGTATATTTCAGGTATCGTAGTACCTGACTCAACGCCTTCCAATAATTATTACTCGGATTATGAGTAAACCTAGCCAACGTGTTGACTGCATAAGCAATATCAGGTCGGGTGCAGTTTGTTATGTACATCAAACTCCCAATCACCTGTGCATATCGCTCCTGGCATACGGGTGCACCACGATTTTTATCAAGCTTTTGATTTCTATCTATTGGTGACTTCATAGGCGAACTGTCAAACATCTCGAACTTTCTCAAAACATCCTCTATGTAGTGAGACTGAGATAAGACCAGTCTGTCAGACGTCTTAGAGATTTTTATCCTTAAGATGACATCTGCGATACCCATATCCTTCATGTCGAAGCATTGTTTCCACATGTTCTTAGTCTCTAGGATCAAGCTAGGACTGCTCTCTGTGATCAACATGTCATCTACGTACATGCATATCATGACGAATGAGTCAGAGTTACCTTTCATGTAGACACATTTGTCACACTCATTAATGGAGAAACCCTTCGATAATAGAGTACTATCAATTTTTTCGTGTCATTGGTTCTGGGCTTGTTTCAGCCCGTACAGAGATTTGACAAGTCGACAGACTTTCTTCTCTTGTTCTGGAACCACATACCCCTCGGGTTGTTTCATATAAATTTCTTCTTCCAAATCACCATTTAGGAAGGCTGTCTTGACATTCATTTGATGTATCTCAAGGTCACGCAATGTTGCGATCGCAATGAATACTCGTATGGACATCATCCTAGACACCGGGGAGCACGTGTCAAAGTAGTCAAGGCCTTCCTTCTGTCGATAGCCCTTGACTACCAACCTGGCCTTGTACTTATCTATAGACACATCTGCTTTGTACTTCTGTTTGAGTATCCACTTACACCCCAACGGTTTATTTCCCGGAGGAAGATCAACCAACTCTCAAGTATGGTTATGCAGAATAAAGTCTATTTCACTCTCAATAGCTTCTTTCCAGAGCGATGCCTCTGGAGTTGACAATGCTTTAGCAATTGTCCTTGGTTCATCATCAACCATATAAGCTACAAAGTCAGGACCGAAGGATTTATCCTTCCTGGCCCTTTTACTTCGCCTTGGTTCCATCTCTGGAGTCTCCAAGTTCTGAGAATCTGGAACACTAGATTCTGGATATTCAGCCACTTCGAAGTCCACTAGATCTGAACCATCTAGATTCGGGCAGTCAATGACTCCCGGTTCCTGAGAGCTTGGTTCATAACTTTGTTTATGAGAGGTTATGTATTTTCCTTTCTAGGAAAGGTATTTTCAAAGAATTGAGCATTCCTTGATTCCATGATTGTACCCCCGTGGATATCTGGAATATCTGACTTATGCACTAAGAAGCGATAAGCACTACTGTTATTTGCATATCTGATGAAAATACAATTTATAGTCTTAGGCCCAATCTTGACCTGTTTTGGCTTGGGTACTTCGACCTTTGCCAAACAACCCCACACCTATAAATATTGATAGGTGGGTTTCTTTCTCTTCCATGATTTATATGGAGTTTTGTCCTTACCCTTATGTGGGACTCTGTTAAGAATCATATTAGCGGTAAGGACGGCTTCTCCCCACATGTTTTGGGGAAGACAGGAATTGATGAGCAAGACATTCACCATTTCTTTCAATGTGCGATTCTTACGTTCCGCCATACCGTTCGACTGAGGTGAGTATGGAGCTGTCGTTTGATGAACAATGCCTGATTAGGCATAATATTCCTCAAATGGCGCTATGTATTCAACCTCTCTATCGCTACGAATGGATTTAATCTGCATGCTTAGTTGGTTCTCAACTTCTGCTTTGTAATGTCGGAATGCTTCATCTTTACTTTTCAACAAGTAAAAGTAACAATACCTTGTGCTATCATCAATGAATGTCACAAAGTACTTATTCCCTCCCTAGTTTGTGCAAACTTCAAATCACGTATATCTGTGTGAATAAGTTTTAGAGGAGCGGTATACCTTTCGACGGATCGAAAAGGAAGATTTGTCAATTTTGCCTCTACGCACACCTCACACTTATGTTGAAGGTTTACATCGATAGACGGCAACAACTCCAACTTGACCAACTTTTGGATTGACTTGTAGTTAACATGTCCTAATCTATGATGCCATAAATTAGATGACTCAAGCAAGTAAGAAGAAGCTTTAATATTATTGCTTGCACGTATTACAGACATGGCGTTAACCTTGAAGAGGCCTTCACAGACTAAGCCTCTTCCCACAAAGGTTCTATTCTTGGTGATTACAAACTTATTGAACTCAAATACTAGCATAAAACCAGCATTAACCAATAAATGACCTGAAATTAAATTTCTCCTAATCTCAGGAACATGCATTACCTCCTTCAGAGTGAGCTCTTTTTCAGAAGTTATCTTCAGGATTACCTTTCCTACCCCCAGCATGTCAGAGGAAGCGTTGTTACCCATGAACAACTTCTTGTTAGTACCTGGTGTATAAGTGGAGAAGACATCTCTATTGGAACAGATGTGTCTTGTAGCACCTCTGTCCATCTACTATTGCATGGGATTCTCAACAAGGTTTGCTTCAAGCACTACCGCTGAGAACTCCTCAATCATGTCGTCCAGAAGCCTGTCTTTGACGACGTTAGCCTGAGCCTTGACTTTGGCCTTGGCCTTCTCTTATTGCTCAGTCTTGAGCTTGCGGCAGACCTTGATCATGTGACTAGGTTTCCTATAGTGGTGACAGTTTCCTTTGAACTTCTCCACCTCTTGGGTCTTGCCGCCTTTCTGGAACTTGCGCTTTTTGCTTGGGTTTCCTTTGGCCTCAGCCAGTTTTTCCTTTGCCTCAGCGGGTTGTTTACCCTTAGGCAAGACCTTCTTATTATCTTCCTGAATTTGAAGTTTGATAATAAGTTCTTCAAAAGTCATTTCTTTTGTCTTGAATTTTAAGTAACTCATAAACTCATTCCACGAATGAGGTAACTTTTCAAGCAGTGATGCAACCAAAAACTGCTCATTTGGCTTCATACATTCCAAATCCAGGTGATGTAAAATTATTTGAAATTCCTAGACTTGGGACATCATTGTCTTGCTATCCATCATTTGAAATTTCAGGAATTTCCCAACGATGAATTTCTTAGTACCAGCATCTTGTACGTTGTACTTCTTCTGCAGTTTCTCCCACAACTTTTTGGCAGTGCCTACGGTGCAATACACCGTGTAGAGAGGGTCTGACAAGCAGTTCAAAATATAGTTCTTACACATGAAATCACTGTGACTCTATGCATCAAGAACCATCTTCATGCCATTAATGTCATGGATACCTTGGCCCACTTTAGCCGTTTCAGTAGGTGAAGGGTCCATTTCATCTCCAGCTTGTGGAGGATCTTCTGTTAGGAACCGAGCCATTCCTATAACAGTTAGATAAAATAGCATCTTCTGCTGCCATCTCTTGAAGTTTGAGCCCATGAACTTTTCTGGGCGTTCATGATAGAATCCAGCGGGTGGGGCGTTCCCTTGAGCAGCAGAAAAGGCGTTGGATGAGCCTTGAGCAATCAGAAAGGCATTGGGAGTGCCTTGAGCAGTGGGAAAGGCAGAGGGGTTGCCTTGGGTAGCAGCAGCAGCAGAATCAGAAGCGAGTTGTTCTCTTCCAGTCATCTTTCTACGTACTTACAACAAATCTTGTCTTAAATTTGTGGGATACAACAATTGCAGGGAACGGGAAGTAAGTAAATATTACAATTGCTAGAAAGGATAATATAAAGATTACAACAAAACTGGAAATCAAGAATGAAACAAACTCCTTGTGCGATTTTCTGAGTCGAGTGATGACACTTTGTCTTTAAGATAAGATTGCCCCGTATATCTCTTTTTACGTTGTCAGGCAATAGTCTCCCAAGATACAACAACAACTTAACAATTGAGCAAAGGAAACTCAAGTGTTATTCTTGAAGAACTTTGAGTGTAGTAAATTTGCTAGAGAGGGAGAAGATGAATTCAGAAGTTCTGTAGTATTTTTTTCTAAGTGTTGTGAATAATTGAGCCAAAGGCCTCAATTTATAGTGTAATGAGATGACCCTTCAACTAGCCAACTAATGGCCTTCAATAGCCATGTAATGACACTTGATGGAGGGGTTACAATCAGCCAAATAATGGCTGAATTAATGTGCCAAGTAATGGAGAATCAATGCTCCAAAATCAGCCCAAAGGTCAGAACTTTCCAACTTTCCGTCACAACATTCTGCCTCTGAAGCGCCGCGGCTATGTGAATTAGCGCCGCGGCGTTGCAGCTCTAGTTACTAGCCACCCAATTAGCGTCTCGGTGCTCCGGCGCCTCGGCTCTGACGGGGCTGCGCCGCGGCCCTTCGCGGCTCCGCTGCAATTTCCGACTCGTTTCATCTTACACTTCGTACACTTCTTCCTTCATTTACTAACGTGGAATACTTTGTCATTTGGCCAATAACCGTCCATAATTCTATGTCTCAAATGTATTAAATACGTACCAATATCTCTTTCACTAATGAAATTTGCGATACTTGGCACTACGTGTGCACGTGTGTGAAAATGATGTTTCCGACGTGCGGACCCCCAATTGTTTGAGTCATAAATAATGGGATATACTTAATTTCACATTAGTAAATTTCCAACACTTGGAAGCCAAAGTTAGCTAGTCGACTATGAGAATTAAAGTTTAATTAAAGTGTCAGAGTATAGTGTGCAGAAATTAGTTCAACCGATAAATTGAATCAATTTAAGCGCTATTGATTTATCGGTATCAAGTTATTAGGTTAACAATTTGTAAATAATTTTGTAAAATTTTTTATTGGGTTATCAGTTCGATTTTTGGTTTTAAGAATTTAGTTAATGGTTAAACGGGTAACCCAATAAGCTTATTTCTTAGACTGAAAACATTTCCAATAAGCTTATATTAAAATTACCTTTTTATCCCTAATTGTATAAAAGTGGCTTCAAAGTTTTAATATTTAAATACAAACCCTATTACTAAATTCTTATCGCAGGCATGCCTATACTATGAATTCTCAATTCACTTATTATTTGTACTTTTACTATTTAGAATGTATTAAACAATATGAAAATTAATTATCATTTGATGATTTGCTATTTGATTGCTACAATGCATTTTATAAATTTTATTTTGTAATTCGTGTAGACTTTTATGCATGTATAATAGATGTTGAACCTCCTTGACTTTTTCGTATATTTATTTTTTTATATTTTTGAATCCCTAGATGAAAATTTTGACTCCGTCACTGATGGATGGGGAATAAGAAGAAAAAGGGGAGGAGTAGCCATGTTTTTATCTGAAGTTTACTTACACTAGATACAAGGAGTCTATAATATTTAAGAAATTAAAATATAATTTAATAACAAAGTGAAAACTGACCACAAATCAAATAGTATGAATCTTTCCGTTTGTCTCTTTTTCTTGTCGGTTGCTCTTTTTAGTTAAATCAGCTCTTCACTTGAACTTAATAATTGTAATCATTTAAAACAAACAAAATAAATGTAATCATTGGATTTACTTAGATTGTATCATGATATTGAGATTGAAATCTATTTTTGCTGGATTAGTATTTCTAATCTGATTAGACGTTAAAACCAAAGAACTTCATTTCGATCAATTGTACTTAGAAAAGTTTCACTTTTATCATTCCTTTTGCTTACATATAAGGATCAATAAAATATTAACTTCCCATTTTGCTTCTTCAAATATTAATCCAATTGCGAATTTTTTTTTTGTCAAATCCAATTGTCAATTCAACCATTACCATTATTAGATTATGACATTACAAGATTATTGGGTGTGTGCACCATGTTGTTGTTAAAGAGGAAAGATGGTTCTATGTAATTGAGCATCGATTACGAACATTTGAGCAAGATGGTAATCAATGGCTAGCATCATTTGCTTCGAACTTGAACCTATGTGTTTCTTTATTTCTTTCACATAGTTAACCGGTTTAGAGACCCAAGGCACCCAACTAAACAGCTAGAGGCGAATGCAAAGTATCAATATTGAATTTATCTTAATTCAATATTTTGATCTTAAAAATAATTGTATGTATAAAAATCTAGAAAATATGTAATATATAGTAGATATGAACTCATAACTTTAAAAATATAATGAATTTAATACTATAAACTTTATTAATGAACTCATAAAATATAAATCATCAATCCGTCCTACACAAAAGTGGCCTTAAAACCACTAGAATTCGAAATTGTGCATTGCGGTTCGGATTGTAGTTTATTAGCTATTGGTTGTTCCTCGGAGACTATTTATTATGGTCAATTATGAGAGTGCGCCGTTTCTAATCAAGTGTCGTGAACCTTATTTGGGGTCATTTGGCACTTATGTCCTTATTTTGAGCTGGTCTTTAATTTCTACTCCTTGTAACAAATAACTTTTCTGCAGGACATATGTTTATATTTTTACATCATAATATTTCACAAATTATGTCTCGTATTCCTTAAAGACCTTATGTCACTAGGCATAAGTTCGATTGTTAAAGGGCAAAATTAAAGACCAGCCTATTTAAAGGGAAATTTGTGCAATTTCTTTAGCTTTCTATAGGCCAGACTTGAGTTCTTTTACCAGATTGTGAATGGGTCAAGGGCCTAGATAGTGAATGGGCCAATGATCCAGAAATGGGCCTAGATTTGATTCATTCACATCACTCTTGGATTTTCTTTATAGCCCACAGACGAATAATTGTTATTATGATATATCTTATAAGGACGATTCATTTATTTTAATATTCAAACACTATATTTTCCTCAATGCAAATAAAACATAAAATCTTTATATTAAGAATATTAATTTTCTTACTTAGATTTGAATCACATTAATTAGCCTTTTCTTCACGAGGCACTCTAATAAGCTTATAAATGTCGTTTATTAGTATTTGAAGATTTGGCACATAGTTTCCTTTTACACAGGCATATAATTGTTATATGAACTTAATTTCATTCACGCATGTTATCTCGACATGAACATTAGACGATTAAAAAAATCAACATTTTCCTATGGTCTCATTTTCCTGTTTACCAAAAATATTGTCACATTATCCTCTATTCTTTCCCCAAGAAAAGATGAATGTCCACGAGTGAACTTTAATCATCTAAGTCCGAAAATTTACTGGTCCAATTAATTTGTATTTGATCATTGAAAATTTATTATGAGGGATTCTACCATTTTCTCCGCCAAAGAAGGTTGGATTTTCGGGGTATAACTCCGAAATATCTAATTATGGATGAGAGACCTTTACTATTCCACCACACGCCTTCGTGTTAAAAGGTTACTTGGCTAATCAAAGTCACCTAACCCGTTGTTATTGATTTGCACAATAAATTCACTATATATTATATTCATAACATATATAGAAAAATTGTATAAGAACAACTTGACAAGTACGTCTATGAACTTGTACTTAGTTTAACTTATTTGAAAACCTGACTTATAATTTCACAGTCCTGATGTAACGATCCGTCTGGTCGTTTTTACCAAAAAGCCCTTATTTTTTTATTTGATTCTTTCTGTAGACTCTTTATGGGGTTTGTGATGCGCGGGGACGGGTGACACGGATCCCAAGATCCATTTATATGAGTTTCATATGAAAATAGCAAAACTAGAAACTTAAAGTTGGTTAGTTTGACTCAAAGTTGACTTTTGACTAGATGAGTTCATTTCCTGTAGTTCCAGAGGGTCATTTATGACTTAGTCGAGTCATTGGTTCGCTTTCCGAGAAAATTGGATGTACTTTGTGGCCTTATTGTGAAATTTAAATTTTGGTTTTGTCCCAAACGATTCTTTAGAAAAAAATGCCTTGGCTGGGTTATTTGTGAAATCCGAGGGTACATGCGAGTTCGTAGCACTGTTTACCATAGAGGAGCATGTTTGGTTTGTATCCAGGGGATTCCGGGAGTATTTCGGGTGTTGGATGGGGTGTTTGGCTATATTTTTACTGCTGGTGTCTGGTGTCCGCTGCGACGGCACCAGCATACGATTCAGCAGGTCCGCCTCGGCGAGAGGTTACTTCGCCAAAGCAAAATATAGGTACTGTGGGGTTTCTGCCACAATATAGTCGATTCCGCCGGGACGGAAACACTATTCAGGTGGCCTATAATTTTTTTTAGGTTAGATTTTCCTTCCCCAAATAGCAAACTTCGAAACCAACGCCGCATATAAGAGTATTTTCAGAGTTTTAGGAGAATTTTCAACCTTGAGGTAATAGATTCCTTCCCTTTTATGGTGTAAGTTATGATTATAATTTCTTTTAATAGTGGTTTAACATATTATGTAAGTTGGGAAAGATGAGTTATGCATATTGAGAGATTAAGAGAGTTATATGATTGATTTTAATGAGAGTTTATGGATTAACTGATATTAATATCATGAATTAGGATTGGATTATGTTAGGTTATCATACTATAAGTCTTAATTTGGTCATAAATTTTCTAGAGTTTCAAATTGGGGCTTTTTTATTATTGTCCAATTGAGAGATCAAATGTGAATAGATTTTCAATTAATTTAAGGATATGATTATCTATTATGTAATCTTGGGTTTTGTGTATTAAAGTTCGAATCTTGGTGGCGTGGGCCCGGAATGGATATTTAAAGTCTTGCTTTTGTTGTGTTAACCTTATTATTAACTATGTAATACGTGTGAATAGACTTCGAGTATCGTGAGGCAAGAAGAAAGGGTAAGACTATCTTCGAGGCTTGATTTAGTAGCGCTCTCGCTCAACTTTGAGGTAGGTTACGGTTTAGCTTTTCGAGATTCCGATAGAAGTACATAATTAATTATAAATATTGAGGGATATTTGACATTTTGGGGGTCCCACTCAGCCGGTTGTGATGAGCATTTGAGTGGGTACCGATGTTGAACTGTGATGATGGAGTTTGAGGAACCAGACTTGTGTTGGTTCTGATTGCTGTTTATTCGGGCTTGTCGCCATGTTTGCTATTAATTGTATACTCATTACACATGATTTCAGATGATATCCTAATTTGATTTGGATATTCTTATGTGTTTTGGAATTCATGAAAGCATATGGTATATCATCTATATACTTGATTGCATCTCATTATTTCATGATGTATTGTCTTATATTGTCATTGCATTCATACACTTATGGTTCTGATGATATGATATTGGAGTGGTATGATTATGCCGTGGGTCCAAGGGACCGAAAAGGTAAGAATAATGTGGGATTATGGCACTTGAGATGATATTGATACGCGGGGAGCGGAGTTGCACGCCTGCAACATGATTGAGACTTGACAAATGAGTCATGGACTCTAATCAGATTCGTGTGTGGAATTCTAGATGATTAGGAGAGGTATATGGACTTTGCGGGTCCCCCAATGGTGTACTGATCATAATTAAACCTTGACGTACTGTATACTAGGTTGAGAAACGTACCTTTCATATGCATTGCATTCATGTCATACATACTCATGCTTAACTTTGATAATTGAGATTGGAAACTGTCATTGATTGATATTGAACAACTTGGCTGGATTGTGAACTTAAAAGGATTATTAATGCTACATGATTCTCGATATATGTTGATGGACTCTATGAACAACATGTTGGCTACGTGATATACTTGATTAGTGAACTTCTAGTATAATATTATTTGGTGTCAACTTGGTATTTATTTCTGATCATGTATCTTCGGTCGTTGTCGACCTATGATGTCTACGGGGGTACGTTGTGTACTCATGCTACACTTGTTGCATACTTTTTGGATGAAGATTCAGTACCTTCCACCTCCGCAGCACCACGTGGCTTAGTTCAGGTGGTTGATCTCCGACATTTAGGGTGAGGATGTTATCTCCAGCGTACCCTTGGCTGTTCATCTCTATTTACTGTCTTTTATTCACACTTGAGAGACATATTCAGACTGTATTCAGTTTTGACCTGCGTGCCTATTTTCTCAGACTTGTATCGTATTTGTTAGTGTTTTTGTATCACAGACTAGATCACTTGAGGGTGCTTTTGGATGTTTCAGAGACAGAAATTTTAGTATTTGTATTATTCCTCTTTTACTTATATCATATATTGTGTATGATTTGGGAAGTGGTTCACCTACTGTTGGGATTAAGTAGGTGCCACCATGATTCCTGAAAAGGGTTCGTGACACCTGAATATTGAGGACTCATAACCATAAAATTTTCATTGTCTGTTGTAAAATATATGGTCATTGAGTTTGATAAAGTTTTTATAATATTTTTAGTCTTCAATGACTTAATTCTCAAAATTCCAATTAATCTAGATGTATTTTAACTCGAAAGGTCAAACAATAAGCACATTTGAATTTGGTATCTTACAACATGGACTTCATATCTTGACTAAAGATTCCACCCTACTTCTAGACGTTGTGTATGTAAATGTTTTATTTTTGATAGTTTCAACGTAAGTTTAACACAATTAAAACTGAAATAAAAATATTAATTAAACATATCTCCAATATTCTGTAGATGATGTAAAATTTCCTAGGCATAACTTTTTATTTTATTTTTAAACAATTGGTCTAAAATGAGTTTAATTGGAGAAATATAGTCAATTGGATTATTATAGCCGATTATAACTTGTTTGAAATTGAGACGTAATTATTATTGTTATTATTATACTACTATGATGGGACAATTAAAAAAAAGAATGTTATAGTTGAAGGATCGAACTATCTATCTATATATATATATATATAACTTCACTCTCTTTTACTTGTCAGATCTATATTTCAACTAAAATGTTATTCTTAATTAATACTCTCATTCCAATCCAAATCCAATCACAATACCAATTCAAATTCAAATCCAATCAATCTCTGCAAGCGAAGAGGTCATCTATCACTTTCAAAAAATAATATGTAATCATCAATTTCTCCAGCACAGAAAGAGATGTTTAACCAAACACTCCATTTAAATATTGTTTAGTGGAATCAAATAATTGTCCTCTTGAATTTTGGATTAGACCAAGCTAGTCAATGACTAAACATTTATCAAAGTGCTACTACAAACGTATGATAAAGAGACAAAAGGAATTTACTCAAATAAAAGCACTGTTTTGATGCTAGTCTTGCCTTTCATGAATATAATCCAAGCCAAACAAATCTTAATGTTGGTCAATAATCAAGATTACTACTTCTACTAAGTTGAAATTTATAGCCTTTCACTTTTCCAACGGCCAAAATATGGTCCGATGATTTTTATGTCAATATTTCTGTTTGCCGTTACTCTCGTGGTTACTATTACTTAATTTGTTTCAGTTTTATGTGGCGATGTTTAATTCAACACAGAGTTGAGAAATAATTTATGATCTTTGTTTGACTATAAAAACATATAGTTAAAGATTAAAAAAATAAGCGTAAATTATAATATAGATTTTCTTAACGAACAAATAAGAAAGAGTCACATAAAATAGAATAGAGAAAGTATTATATTTTCAAGATCTTTTGGGGGAGTAGCGACAATTCGCCCATGAGTGGAAGATCTGAACTGATTTTGAACAAGAATTGCAACTGAAATCCACACAAAAAGTTTGTCTCTGTAAATAGTGATGTGTTATACAAGGCAGATACATTTCTATACAAAAAGCATACATAAGGGTGTATAAATACTAAAAAAAAGGGCAACCCGATGCACTGAGCTCCCGCTATGCGCGGGATCCGGGGAAGGGCCGAACAACAAGAGTCGAAACCCTATAAAAAAATCAGTACGCTAATATAAACTAAAATTATAACTACATGAATGCGAATTATTGTATTGGGCTGTATATTTTGAAATTTCCCTATTATAAATGAATATATACTAATTATAGATGTATGCTTTGCTGTGAAATGTCAAATTGTCAAGTACCCCGTTGGCAACACGGTGAGAGATACGTGAAAGAAATAATGATCTGATTTGTAATGTAGCTTTTGAACCTTTGCACTTGGATTTAACCTTTGCAAGTTAACTACTGAAACCCACTCAAATACAAACACAAAACATAAGTCAAAGTCACCTCCCTATATATCATTCCTATGTACACACTTGAATATTTATTACTATATAGTTACTGGTCAATCTTATATTTGAAAACACACACACTGAGATTTGTGAAGTTTGTTAGGGTTGGCATATATGTTATGGAAAATTCTGAAAATAATATAATGGATTAACTTTGTGCAAGACAAGTTTAATAAATAAAATTAAATAGAAAAATTCGTATACATAATTTAATGGGAAACACGAACGAATAGGCCCGCACTTCCAAGAAAGCTTTCTTTAGGATAGTAATTTCTCACACACCGTGTAAATGGTTAACGGAAAAGTTCATTTCTAGGATACAATGCTACTCTGAAAACCAAAGTTGCACTCTTTGACTTCTACCACAAGAACTCAACTCAATACGAAAGAAGATTTTGAAAGAAGACAACTAAAAGAAATTGTAAGATTGTATTAATCTCCCTTGGGGAGTCTTTCTCATTAATACAAATATATAATGTGTACAACGTGGAATTCTCATACAATAGAGATCTTATATCTACCATAATTATACAATATTAAATATGGCTAAATATATGGGATATACATGTTAATAGAAATGATAGAATATATTTAATGTTAAAAGATGGTAGAAATAAATTAGAGAGATGTTCTAACTCTCCCTAAGGCTTCTGCCAAATTAAGCCTTTTATAGGAAAATATAATTAAGTCTCCCGTGCTTTATTAGAAAGCAATGGTTGAATTAAAATTGAATAGAAAGACAGAACCATTCTTTAAGGGACCCAACTCTTTAGAAAGAACACATCATATGATTAATAGTATTATTAAATAATATTCATATATTTAAATATATATAACAATCCTCTACTTATTATTTAATAATAATATGAGGACTCAAAAATGCACGAAGGTCATTATTGGGTATTTGCATAACAAATAACTAAATGTAGCTAACCAGCTTTGAACCTTTAGTTTGAATATGAATATAAGATTCATATTCGCATTATACACGAGTTCTTGTTCTGTAATGACGCCGCCAATTAATATGGGTCTTGCTCTCAATCCTGTTCAGCAAGTTCTCTAGGATTCACTATTAAAATTCGTAGAAAGCGGCCTCTCACTTTCTTACTTGCATAGACAGTCTTATCAAGGGTGTCCACAACTACTCTATCACCCCACTTTATAAGCTCAAGATTGTTAAGAACAAAGTTCAGCCTTCTCGTTATGTGGAAAATCAGTGCATATAGTCAAACATGGGCTTTAAAGGAATATCGATTTATTTGTATGTTTTATCACCCCCACTATTTCTTGAGTATATTTATGCACTGGAAATGTAAACTCGGCGCTAATATTTTTTGGATAATTCAGGAATATTAATTCTTGAACTCTTAGAATATGAATTTTCAAGTATGACTGACATTTACATTAAAGAGTAGAAGCCATTAAAGATTATCTCTATTAAAATGGTAATAGCTCAATGTTTCCCATGACTACACTATCTTCTTACATAATAAATATTTAATGAGAAGATATGCCAATATTTTATAATAAGCTACACTTAATATAGTATTTTAGCGTCACTTGTGTAGCAACACTTTATATATTAACCATTCTTTTCTCTTCTTTCCCCCCCTAAAAATTGCTAATATTTGATTAACAAGAAAATATTCACCAAAAAAATATTATGTACGTACCTTTTCATCACAAGAAGTATACTGCCACATGATTGTGCCTCGATCATTTTAAAGTACTTACCGAATGAATGAAAAAATATTTTCATTCTCTATGAGGAAATAATTTTTGTTTTTCATCAATACCTCATTACCAATATCTATGTTGAAGCATCGATCTTGTTCACCAAACACGAGTCATTTGTCAATTTTTTCCACAAAAACGTACCTCATACCGAAATAAAATTTAGAGTAAGAATCACTCTAATATTTTGACACATTTCACTAATTCATAAGTTGCATATATATATATATATATATATATATATATATATATATATATATATCATTCTCTAAATATTCATCAAACACTTTATATTACTTGTTTCATTTTTGAACGCTTACCGAATGGATGAATATTTGAGTTCTTCCGAGCAACTTTTAAAATTGACTCTATCACCTCTTTTCAAGTTTCTTTAGACGAGAAAGAAATACTTCATAGTACTGCTAAAACACTTTAACATAGGAGACAAATGTATTCTTGTACTAATGTAAATATTCTTAATTATTTTAAAATATGAATGTATACTCTCATTGTTAGAGAAATTACCAAATTCAATTAATGTATATCTCTCTTTTTTCATGCACACATAATACATAATAAATATATATTATGCTTTTTCAAGAGACATCAAATTCAAGATAAACACTTTCATGTATAAGTATAATTTATCTAATTTTTATTGTTCCACAATTTGAAAGTCAAACTCCACATGATCTTTATGAAATGGACTAACAAATCACAATAAGCATATCAAATATGTTATTTTTAAATTTAGTATGCCTTTCAAGATCATCACAAAATTAACCATCTACCAAATATTTATGAAGCATATTCCACAAAAATCATAAAAAATAGAAACTCATAAATAAGTGGAGTTAAGAAAGTAGAACCGGATTTTGTTACTGTACTTTATTAATGAATCATCACCTTAATCGTTTCTCTTAAAGTGGTTGGGCTGCAACCTTTATATGTAAACAACTCTTGTTAAAATGTTCTTATGTCTCTTGTTTGTAGTACCATCTGCTTGGAACTAAAATATTTTACTCAAATTTCTTACCTAATTTATATGCATAGTGAAGTATTGTCTCACTGAATATCTCTTTTCATTAATAGAACATTAGTCCCATGAAGAAATTTTAAAGAAACTCATCCTCCATGAGTAAAAATATAAAATATCTTTTTCATCATCTCAAGAATATTTTTTAAAAAATCTATCCCAAAATGTCCAACATTTATATATATGAATTTCATAAAGTATGAAAGATAGAAAATTAAATAAATTAGTAAAAAAAGTAGAACTCGATTTGTAGAGTTACTTTCTTCTCTATGGAAAGTAATTTCTTTTTTCTCTGTAAAATAACTTCTTTTTTTTTTACTTTCCTCTTGATATGTTACTTTGAAGATTACCGTTTTTTTTTTAAATCACTGTCATTAACAACTAGACACAAAATAATTGAAGTGACTATCATGAGTATAAACATTATATGCAAAATACCAAGTCAAAATAGAGAGTATGATAAAAGAAATAAATCCAGACTCTTCTGAAGTATCCTCAAAAATATTTCTTTGGAAGTTGATTATATCTACCAACGACATGACCATATATAGTTTTGATGCTCCATAAATCTTTGATATTGACAAACACATTTTCATAACTTCCTCTTGCACCTCTTCATAGCACTTCATAATAGATTTTCAGGACCTCGATCAACTCTTATCCCTCGATTAAATTTCTTTTGTCAATTTACAAATAATCAACCATAGAAGTGATTATGACCCTTTGTTATAAGGCCGCAAATACTTTTTTCACAAAAAAATATGTTAATTTGTGATATTCAAAGAGTGCAAAATGCTTTTTAAGTTGTACCTAGAATATAGCAGATCAATACTATTCTCAAATATAAATCACAAGATAATGAGAAAAGACACTTAGCCTCAATATGTGCTTGCTAGCCGTTCCGGCCAAACATCTACAAGACGCAATTATTACTCTAAATTTTTGTTTCTTATCTCTGGTGCATCATTGTTCCATTGAATCCAACAGTAAATTATTCAATTACTTTCGAAATATTGGGGCTCTGGCTATTGTCGTCAACAAAGTTATTGCAGACTCTTCTTGCAAATTTCATCATTGATTTTTTCTCGCACAATGAAGAAGACTCCATTAAAAGAAATTGAAAGAAATAATCCCTTCATTATTTTCATTAATTGAAAGGCTATATATACAAGTTACATAATAGGAGAATTCTATTCCTAAAACCTTATTCTATACATTTATGGTAATACACTAATTATGGTAATACAATACTAATTATATTACAACCTTACCTAAACTAGGATACTAAATATTTATCATAAATTACACATAATTGTGTATATTTAACACACCCCCACAGTCATAGCGGGCGGTCTTCGAACGCTGAGACTGTCCCTAAAATCTTCAAAAAGGATCGAGGGAAGACCCTTTGTAAATATGTCGGCAATTTGATATGTCGACGGGACATGACATACGCGAACTTGACCACGGGCAACCTTTTCACGGACAAAGTGAATGTCCATCTCGATATGTTTAGTGCGTTGGTGCTGAACCGGATTACCAGAAAGGTAGATGACACTAATATTATCGCAATATACCAAGGTTGCCTTCTGAATGGGACAATGAAGCTCCAAAAGCAAATTACGTAACCAACATGATTCTGAGACCACATTGGCTACCCCTCTATATTCAGCCTCGACACTTGAGCGAGATAGAGTCGCCTGACGCTTCGCACACCAGGAGACCAAGTTGTTGCCAAGGAACATACAGTAGCCAGACGTAGATCGTATGGTGTCTGGACACCCACCCCAATGAGCATCTGTGTATGAGACAAGTGTGGATGTTGATGAAGGATACAAATGCAACCCATAGTCCAGTGTACCCTGAATATACAGGATGATGCGTTTGAGTGCATTCATGTGCTCAATTCGGGGATCATGCATGAATAAACACACCTGCTGGACAGCATACGTAATATCCGGTCTAGTAAAGGTAAGATACTGAAGGGCCCCTACATGACTGCGATAGCGGGTCAGAACCTCGTAAGGGACTCCGGCCGCGGCACCAAGCTTGGGCTTGGTATCAACTGGAGTGGAAGTGGACTTACAGGATGACATCCCAGCCCTCTCGATGATCTTGGCGGCATACTTCCGTTGTGACAAGAATAACCAATCAGAATGACGAGTGACAACAATCTCCAAAAAATAACTCAAAGGCCCCAAGTCTTTCATAGCAAACTCAGAGCTAAGCATGGTCATGATAGACTGGCGCAAGGCATCGGAAGAGGTAGTCAAGATAATATCGTCCACATATAACAGAATGTAGGCTACGGATGAACTACGACGGTAGATGAACAAGGAATTATCTGACCTGCTGTGAGTGAACCCAATAGTTGAAACATAGTCAGCAAACCTTGTATACCAGGCCCGTGGAGACTGCTTAAGCACATATAAGGACTTCTTCAACAGACAGACATGATGAGGATGGTTGGGATCCCTGAATCCCATCGGCTGATGCATATAGATAGTTTCCTTGAGATCACCATGTAGGAAAGCATTTTTGACATCCAACTGATGAATAGGCCATCTCTTCGAAAGAGCCAAGCTAAGCACAGTGTGAATGGTAACTGGCTTGACCACCGGACTAAACGTCTCCCCACAATCTATACCAACCTGCTGAGTCTTACCATCACCCACAAGCCGCGCCTTATGTCGAGCAAATGAACTATCTGAATTCTCCTTATGAGCAAAAATCCACAGAGACCTGATAATATTAATACCATATGGACGGGGCATCAACTCCCACGTCTTATTATCAATAAAATCATTATATTCATCAGTCATAACAATTTTCCAATTCGGGTCGTTTAAGGCAGACATAGGATTACGGGGGCAAGGGGGATTTAGAGACATTAGAATGTAAATTAAAATACCTTTTAGGTGTAACAATACCCCGCTGACTACGAGTGACTAGTCTATGAATTGAGGAAGAATTGAGTGGATGTCGGGAATTTGCTGGGCTCAGGACGGACTTGCCAGCAGGCAGTGGGCCTGCTGGCCCAACTCGGGAAGCA
Organism: Anisodus tanguticus; assembly: GCA_034509755.1. Classification (NCBI taxonomy): domain Eukaryota; kingdom Viridiplantae; phylum Streptophyta; class Magnoliopsida; order Solanales; family Solanaceae; genus Anisodus; species Anisodus tanguticus. Next base: position 19,431,582 of record CM067549.1, read on the forward strand.
ATACCAGTGGCGGAAACAGAAACTGGAGCAGTTCCAGTATTGGGTTGGACAACCCAATTGCTGAAACTGGCCCAGTGACAAAACTGGGCAGAGAGGACTGTGACGGGCCAGTGGGACCAGCGGCCAGTGGGCCCGCTGGAGGATTTTGGGTGTGGGAGATGTCTGAAAAATGCTGAATACTATACGGGGATATTTGTTCATCCAAAAATTATACGAACTAGGCATGGGAGAATGACTTTTAGCAAATGAAAATTGGGATTCATAAAAAATTACATGGCGATTAATGATGATTTTATTGGAGGATAAATCAAAGCATTTGTAGCCACGATGATTAGAAGGAAAACCCAAAAACACACATGGAGTAGATCGTGCCTGAAGTTTGTTAATTGTGGTGGAGGAAAATAACGGATAACATAAATACCCCAAAACCCGAAGATGAGAATAAGAAGGAGATTTATTATATAAAATCTGAAGAGGGGAAGAATATTTCAAACCTTTGGAAGGAGTTATGTTAAGTAGATATGTAGCCATTTGAAGAGCGTGATGCCAAAAATATTGGGGTACGGAAGCATGAATTAATAGAGTGCGGATAATGTTATTTATGGAACGAATTTTACGTTCGGCTTTTCCATTTTGTGAAGATGTATGAGGATAAGAAAAATGAAAATTTATCCCATTAGTAGCACAGAATTCCCGAAATACCCCATTGTCATACTCTTTTCCATTATCACACTGAATATTTTTTATTTCACGGTCGAATTGGGTTCTGATGAATGCTCTAAATTTTAGGAAGATGGAAAAAAACTTGAGATTTCTTCGCTATTGGAAATGTCCATAAAAAATTAGAATAATCATCCAAAAAAAGAACATAATACCGATGATCCATAGAACTAGGAACATGAGACGTCCATAAGTCGCTATGAGACATTAAAGTATGAGATTTTGAGTCTACAAATGGCAACTTAACAATTTTTCCTAAAGAACAAGATTGACAAATTGGAATACGACTCGTACCTTACATGAAATAAAACAATTTGTATCTAAAGCTGACAAAATAGGGGACCCCGAATGACCAAGACGAGCATGCCACAAGGAAGGAGAGATGGTTGCAAAAATTGATGGCAGGGTTTGACTTGATGGACCGGGACTGGGTGTGATAGGATAAAGATCTCCCCTACTATCACACCTCATGAGAGGACTCCCCGTGTTGAAATCCTTTACAAAGAAACCAAATGGATCAAATTCAATAGAAACAGAATTGTCAGTAGTGAATTTACGGACAGAGACTAAGTTTTTAATCAATTTGGGGGCGTGCAGGGTATTTTTCAAGATAAGAGGGGGATGAGGGGGAGACAATGTTTTATGACCATAACCATGAATTGGAACAGAATTGCCATTACCAACAATTATACCGCGAAGGTTGCTCAAATTGGAATAAGATGAGAGAGTACCTGAATCGGATGTCATGTGGATAGTGACACTGGTGTCCATATACCAATTCGGGTCAGTTTGAGTCAAACCTAGTGTGTGCATCGCGGCCTCGATATCTGTCCGAGTGGGGCCTGCTGCGTGATGGGCTTGCGGGGGCCGAGGCCCAAACACCCCTGTTTGCGGTCTCGGCCCATCGGCTCTGTTGGCAGAATCGGGACCAGCCGAATTGGGCCTCGGACCGCTCGGGCCGGCCACTGCCGCTGGGAGGTAAACTGGCTGGGCCCAAACTGCTGTTGTGGTGGCCCACTGCATAGGGTCCCACTGTGGGCCCCAGAACTGTTGTTGCTGCTGCTGGCACGGACCCCCACTACCACCACCATTCTGTCGGCTGCCGTCGTGGTTTTTGCCATTTTTCTTATTTCCACCCTTTTTGCCGCCACCGTTGTTGCGGTTTTGGCTCGAGTTGTTGGAACCGGTAGGATATACCGTGGACTCGATCATCATGAATACGGGACTAGTATCGATAGCCGCTTGTTTCTCTATGCCTGCTTCTTCTAGTGTAAGCATAAACGCGCCTGATAAAATTGCGGAAGCGGATTGCTTTGCCGAAGAAGCGTTCCCACACCACTATAGGCCTCAGGGAGGCCGGAAACCATTTAGAGGACCAAACGATCGTTCGAAACCGGCTCGCCAACGTTGCGAAGTTGGTCCGCCAATTCCTTTAATCTTTTGCAATAAGCCGAAACATTTGCGAAATCTTCCATATTGGCGTGGGAGAAATCCTGCTCAAGGGTAACGACTTTAGAATTTTGATTATCTTGGAATATATCACGCAGTCTATCCCAAGTCGCCTGTGCCGTAGCGTCAGGCTCAATAATTGTTTGCAAAAGGTCGATAGATATTGTGGAATATATCCACTGAAGGACGGTAGCATCAATAGTCGTCCACAACTTAGGATCATCCTCGCGTTTTGGCACCTCCGTATCCTCAGGAGCCGCGGGGATTATGTGATGGATGACTTGATGCGACCGTGCGTGAATTTTGAACAGTTCGGCCCACGTCGCATATTGGACGTTTTCTATTTCAAGAACGAGAGGGATGTTATTCTTGATGTTAGAAACTGTAAGGGCCGGATGAAACATGTTCCGGGATGTAGACATATTGATAGAACAATATGTGATTGAGGGATTAGGGAGAAACTTTTGTGCAGAAAAGAGGTCCCGTCGGCACACAAACCGAGAGCAAAACGTCTCGGAAGTGGAGGGAAGTCGACGGAAAATTTAGGAGAGTAGAGAGAGGATTTTAAGACCTAGACTCTTGATACCATGAAAGAAATAATCCCTTGATTATTTTCATTAATTGAAAGACTATATATACAAGTTACATAATAGGAGAATCCTATTCCTATTCTATTCCTAAAACCTTACTCTATACATTTATGGTAATACACTAATTATGGTAATACAATACTAATTATATTACAACCTTACCTAAACTAGGATACTAAATATTTACCATAAATTACACATAATTGTGTATATTTAACAGAAATATTTACTATCATAAAATTATTGTAGAATATTCAAAATGCTACAATGGAGTAAAATTGTGCAAGTGAAATCAACAAATAAAATAGAGAAATCAGTAAACATAATTCAATGGAAAACACGAACGAATAGGCAAGACACTTTCAGGAAGCTTTCTTTAAGATAGTAATTTTCCCACACCGTACAAGTGATTAAACGGAAAAGTCCATCCCCTAGATACAATGCCTACTCTGGAAATCAAAATTGCACCCATTGACTTCTTCTACCACAAGAACTCAACCCAATAGAAATGAATATTTTGCAAGAAGACAACTAGAAGAAATAATAGAATATATTTAATGTTGAAAGATGGTAGAAATAAATTAGAGAGATATTCTAACTCTCCCTAAGGCTTCTGCCAAATTAAGCCTTTTATAGGCAAATATAATTAAGTCTCCGTGCTTTATTAGAAATCAATTTGGATTAAAATTGAATAGAAAGAAACAACCTTTTTCAAGGGACACAACTCTTTAATAAGAACACATCATATGATTAATATGTAAAATTAAATGTCTTAGGTTAATATGGGATGTAAATTGTAGAATTAGAAGCTACTCTTGTGTAATCCAATTTTCTTTGAGTCCGTCAATGGTTCGTCATAGGATGTGCACAAATCGGATTTGGGAATTGTCAATTTTATATTTTAATTTTTTGATTTTGCAAAATGTAATTCGAATCCAATTCAAAAAATATCGAATTGGATCGAATATTTGAAGTTTGATTTCGGATTAATCAATTTGGATAATTTGAATTTACGGTTGTGAGCCTAAAAGTTAAGTTTCTTCTTCTTACAGAAGAGTATTCATATCAAATTGTCTTAATAGTTCTTCATGCTAGATCACTGCAATAATCCAAATAAAGTATTCATGTAAGTACTGAAGTCATTACCAAGAAAATGCAACAAAAGCTTTAATAAGATCCTACATAATTGACTTATTACCAGATCTGCTACAAAATGTAAAAAAATATAAAATTTTATTATGTTTGGTAAATAAGAAAAAATACTTCTATGTTTAATAATATAGGGTCTTATTTAGTTATACAGAGAGATTTTTCCTCAAAAAAATATTTAGTATTCAAGCAGGTGCATCAGTGGGCCGAAATTCAGACTAACACTTGGACCGGTCTACTGAGTCTAGGACCTCGACTGGCCCAACCCCCTCCCCGGACCTCCAACCTAGGCCCTCGGGTCCCCACAGGGCCTTTCCGAGCTGGATTTTAACTGGGCCAGACATAACCCAATTCGACCCACATGACAAGTTTAGCACATAGTTCACCCAAAGTTGTTCTTATTCGTAATTCAAACTAATAATTTTATTTTTATTTTTTAATGCTAACTACTTACTGATAACAACAATAACAACATACCAGTGAAATTCTACAACGTGGGGTCTGGTGAGGGTAGAGTGTACGCAAAACCTTACCTCTACCTTGGTAGGTAGAGCGGCTGTTTCCGAGAGACCCTTGACTCAGGACAGAGCATAAGCACAAACAAAGAAACAACAAAAGCAAAGCAAGAGAAACGGTCAAATCCGGTCGGAAAAAATTTAAAGCAGTATGAAAATGCAAGTATCAAAAGTGAATAAGCCATGATAGCGCATTCCGAAAAAGTAAGCAGTAGCTAGCACTGGTAAATAAACTAAACAAAGTACACTAAAGGACACATAGCAGCAGAAATTAAACTACAGGGGACTATAACGCAATATTGCGCCTATTAGTATGATAGGCTAAGTGGTCCTACAATAATAACACTACAACTACCAGTTTTCAAGTGTAAGTAGGATAACACTCGACTATCCACTACCCTTTTACCCTAATCTGTGTTCTCAACAACCCCTTATCTACGGTCATGTACTCGGTAAGTTGTACCTGCGCCATATCCCATCTAATCACTTCTCCCCAATACTTCTAACCCTCATGAACCCGTCCATAGCCAACCTCTCACACCTCCTCACTGGGGCATTTGTGTCTCTCCTCTGCATATGCCCAAAACATCTCAACCTCGCTTCCAGCATCTTATCCTCCACCGAGGCCACTCCCACTCTGTCCCGGATATCATAATTTCTAATCCTGTCCCTCCTTCTATGCTCGCACATCCATCTCAACATCCTTATCTCCGAAACTTTCATCTTTTGGATGTGCGAAGTCTTGATTGGCTAACACTCCGTCTCATACAACATAGTCGGTCTAACCACCGCCCTATAGAACTTGCTTTTAAGTTTTGGTGGCACATTTTTATCGCATAAGACTCTAGATGTGAACCTCCATTTCATCCACCCTGCCCAATACGATGTGTGACATCGTCATCAATCTCTCTATCCCCTTGGATAATAGATCCGAGGTACTTGGAGCTTCCTTTATTTAGAATGATCTGAGTACCAAGTCTCACCTCCACGTCTGGCTCAAGGTCGCTCCCGTTACTGAACTTACACTCCAAGTATTCTGTCTTGGTCCTACTCGGCCTGAACCTTTTAGAAAGCAGAGTCTGTCTCCAAACCTCCAGCTTAGCGTTCACTCCGCAACGAGTCTCATCAATCAAGACTATATCGGTGAAAATACTTATAAATTAAATACATACTTAAATTGACTTGAATTACGCACCATAAATCAAGGCTATGCAATTTAATAACAAAAACAAACAAACCATCAAATCACTAGAGATCAAGTTCGAATTTCAATACTCTTCAAGTAAAAAGACATATAATAATAAAATGCAATTTTAGTTAGAAGTTGTTTAATGCCTACCACATCCCAATCAAAGAGTGTCACCTCATTCACGCAATACATCTGTATCTCTCTCATGGTTGTCCCCTTATTTTGAAAATAGTACCTCTTAACTTTCATTTTCTAGTGTTAAACTGTTAATCATACCTCTATTACGTACTCTTATAAAATGAACAATTCTTGTTTGTAGACCAAGAAACAAGAAGTCGAAGTAGGACCAAAACTTTTTGTTACTATCATAATAATATGTTTGGGCTATTTCTTATTATGCACACAAGTTGATGAGAATGAAGACATTCAAGTTAAGTAGAATCTGATAAAGGTGACAATATGACAAAACATTAATATTAGAAAACAAGTTTCAGCTCCTCATATTTTAGGTATAACGTAAGGAAAAGGTGTTCGTCCTCTCTTATGTCTTATCTTTTGTATTATTGAGTCTTGATTATTTCTAAACTCTGTTGAATAATGCCTATATTTTTGCATAATATGCTTTTAAATGTGATAATTGTTTCTTTAGATGGAGTTGACATTCAGAACAACTTGGAGTAACGTTGAGCAACTTCCTTTGATCCTTTCTTCCTCGAATTATATTAGGTTTCCCTTTTTTTGTTATTCTTTCTTGTCTGAAAGATGGAATAATTTCCCTTGGGGATTCCTTTCATTATTCACAATATATATAGTTGTACAAAGGTTGATTCCTAATATGGTACGAATCCTAAATTACCTTACAAAGGTTGATTCCTAATATAATTAGAATCCTAAGTTACCTTAAATATACATCTATCATAATTACAAAATATACAGGGAATATTCGGAGAATATTCGCTAATACTCCCCCTCAGACGGAGCGGGTGGAGGCCGAATGGTAAGGCTGGATCGGAAGTCGGTGAAGAGCTGTCGCGGTAGTCCCTTTGTGAAGATGTCTGCATACTGATAAGAGGAAGGCACGTGTAATATTTTGACCTGACCACGGGCAACCTTCTCTTGCACAAAGTGGATATCCATCTCAATATGTTTAGTCCGCTGATGTTGGACCGGATTATGAGACATATAGATGACAGATATGTTGTCACATTAGACTATAGACGCCTTGCGAAGTGGACACTGGAGTTCCAAAAGAATATTTCGGAGCTAACAGATCTCAGCAACTACGTTAGCAACACCGCGATATTTTGCTTCAGCACTGGAATGAGAAAGTGTTTCCTGCCGCTTGGCGGACCATGAGATAAGATTATCCCTAAGAAATACACAGTACCCTGAGGTGGAGCGACGTGTGTCGGGGCATCCTGCCCAATCTGCATCCGTGTAGGCAAGTAGCTTGGTTGGGGCAGAGGGGTATAGATGTAATCCGAAGTCTAGTGTGCCCTTAACGTATCTGATAATACGTTTGAGGGCGGAAAAATGGGACTCTCGGGGGTCGTGCATGAACAGACACACCTGCTGAACGACATATGCAATATCAGGCCTAGTGAATGTAAGATACTGAAGAGCATCTGCTAGACTCCGATATAGAGTGGGATCAGAAACTGGCGCACCGTCATTAGCACTAAGCTTGGATTTTGAGTCCACCGGAGTTGGCATAATTTTACAATTTGCCATCTTGGCCTTGTACACTATCTCTTCTGCATACTTACGCTGACACAGGAACATAGTGGCTGCAGATCTTGTCACCGATATACCCAAAAAATAACTTAGCTTGCCCAAGTCACTCATAGCAAATTCAGTTTTGAGTAGAGCAATGATTTCATTCTTCAACCTGTCAGATGAGGCAGTAAGAACAATGTCATCGACATATAATAGCAAATATACAGTGCTGCTACCTCAGTGAAAAGTGAAGAGAGATGTATCACACCTGCTACATACAAAACCAATCTGCAGAAGATACCTGGCGAACCGATCATACCAAGCGTGGGGTGGCTGTTTCAATCCATACAATGACTTCCTAAGACGACACACAAACTGCGGAGCTATCGGATGAACAAAGCCAGGAGGCTGATGCATGTACACAGTCTCTTTCAAATCCCCATGAAGAAACGCATTCTTGACATCAAGTTGATGAATCGGCCAATGCATTCCCATAGCAATACTGAGAACAATCCGAATAGTGGGCGATTTAACAACCGAACTGAATGTCTCACCACAATCAATACCCTCCTGCTGATTAGCGCCATTGGCAACTAGTCTTGCCTTATACCTCTCTAAGTCACCACTGTCTCTGAACTTGTGACGAAATAGCCATATACACCGGATAACATTCACACCAGCTGGTCTAGGTACCAAATCCCAAGTGTTCTTCTTGGTTAAAACGTTAAATTCCTCGCACATGGCCGCATTCCAATTTGGGTCCAGTTTTGCTAGTTTTGGATTTTTTGGAATGGGTGATAAGGTTTGTGTGGAGAGATTGAATTGAACCTTGGGTTTAAAGATCCTGTGTTGTGCACAAGTCTCCATGCGATGTGAGGGCAGTAGTGGTGGGCTGAGGCTGTGAGGTTCCTGGTCCACTAGTTCTGGACCAGTGGGCAGCAGTTCAGATGAGCTGTTTTCTATGCTGCTGGTTGGTGCAGGTGACTCGACTGGGGGCTGTAGGGGTGAGCAAGGAGCTGGTGGGGTGGTGCCGGATAGTGGTGAGACTGTCGGAATAGTGGGCTGCTGTTGGTATAGATTTTGGATGATCGGGGACAGACTTGGTTCATCGAGAAAGATGTAATCGATGGTCTGAAATTTCTGGAGATTTGAAAAAGGAAAGGTTGTCTCGTCAAAGGTGACGTGACGGGAGACGATGATTTTGCGAGTAGCAATGTCATAGCACAAGTAGCCCCGATGATTAGGAGATAGACCAAGGAAGACACATGGAAGAGTGCGAGGGGCAAGTTTGTGGGGTGTAGTGGAGGCTATGTTGGGTTAGCATAAGCATCCAAAAATACGTAGGTGATCATATGATGGCTGCCTACGGTATAAGATTTCTGTATGGGCTTTGTTTTGGAATTTGCTAGTTGGTAAAATATTTAGAAGGGATTCTACAATTTTGACAGCATAGACCTAAAAAGGCGGTGGTAGGCAGGCATGAAATAGAAGTGTGCGGACCATGTTATTGATAGTACGTATAATTCTTTCAGCCTTTCCGTTTTGGGAAGAAGTATAGGGACAAGAAAAATGGAAAACCATGCCTTGTTTAGAACAGAAATTGTAAAATGCCGAGTTATTAAATTCACGTCTATTATCACATTGGAATGATTTAATAGGTTTTTCAAATTGTGTCTTAATGAATTTTTGAAACTCGCGGAATTTTGCAAAAACTTCAGATTTGAATTTCAGTGGGGAAATCCAGACAAAATGTGAAAAATAATCCAAGAATACTAGATAGAATTTATGACCCAAAGAGCTAGCAATCGGAGATGTCGACAAATCAACATGAATAATATCAAAGGGAGAAAAAGTAACACTGTTTGATGACATAAAGGGAAGACGAGTATGTTTGCCTAGTGGACAAGAAAAACAGTGTTGGGCAATTTTCCCATTATTACATTGAATACGCTTAGAAGTCCTAAGAAAAGTAAAAATTGGGTCTCCGGGGTGTCCGAGTTTGTTGTGTCAAGTTGAGGTAGAGATCGCCGCAAGGGATAGAGGTGCTTGCGGTCTGATAGCGGAAGATTGAGTGAATGGGTAGAGGTCTCTCACACTATTGCAGCGTGTAAGAATTTTTCCCGTATTGAGTTCCTTCATAGAAAAACCAAAAGGGTCAAATTCGACAGACACAAAATTATTGCTAGTGAATTTTCTAACAGAGATTAAGTTTTTAATGATGTTAGGTGTGTATAGGACGTGGTTTAGGGAGAAAGGTGGGTGTGGATGTTTGGTGTGTGTGTTACCGTAACCTTCAATTGGAATGCGATGACCATTGCCGACAGTAATAAATTGAGGACACTTTAACCGACTTAGTTGAGATAGGTTACCTGACGACCGGGTGAGGTGAGATGTGGCTCCGGTGTCCATGTACCAATTGTCGTCGGGCTGTTGAAGGTTCACGGTGGTGTAAGCCTCGGCCCAAAGCGGTCGGGGCCAGCCGCTGTCGTCTTCTTCTTCTTCTTGGGCTCGCGCCCAGTGTGGGCCTCGCTTTTTCTTGGTTGGCCCGATCGGTGGCCGGGGCAAGGCCCAAGAGGCCGATCCACCATTGCTTCTTGAACCGGCCCCCGCATTCGGCACGGGCATGCGGGTGAGGCCCGGTTACGCTAGTTGGGCCACCGCTTCCGCTTGGTTGTGCCTTGCTGCTTCTTGGTTCTAGTTTTGCCGGCTCCGGCCGCTTCTTGGTTGCGTTGGCCCTTTCCGCGGCCCTTGCCTTTGTTGTTGCGACCTCTGCCGCCACGACCTCCACCACCGGCCCGTTATTCTTCCGCTGGACTCGCTGGTTGCTGCTTTGGCCGCAGGTGTTGTCATCCTGTCAATGGCTAAGGCCTTTTGATTGTGTTCCTCTTGTTTAGCACGTCTAGTTTCTTCCAACAATAGTTGTGAACGTTCCTTGTTGAAACTTGGGAGAGGGTCGTCTTGTTGAATCATTGTTGCGAGTGTGTCATATTCACCTTTTGGTAAACCCGCAACAAGTTGAAGCACCATCTTGATTTCTGAAACAGAAGTCCCGACGTTGTATAGTTGATCGGTTATGAGTTTCAGTTGCTTACAATATTCGGACATGTTAAAATTCTCGAGGCGGGTATTATTGAATTGCTCTTCCAAATATACAACCCGAGTATTTTTATTGTCCTGAAAGATTTCTTCTAGCCGGACCCAAATGATCGAGCACGTTGTATGCACATGCATGAATGTAGAATAGTTCCATCCACATGGAATATTGACAGTCTTCTTGGTCAAGCATTATAGGGATAAAATTCTTGATGTTGTTAACGGCGAATGCCGGATGAAAAGAAGATACTGAACGTTGAGATGGGTTGTCAAGTGTGCCAGTGGATGAACCGGAATTTGTGGGGGAAGACATGGTTGCCGCCTGCCGAGGGAAGAGAATTTTCTGGTTTGGCCGAGAAAGGGAGGAAGAAACTAGATTTTTTTTTCCTGTGAAATCAGAAAAAAATGCTGATTTCGGCCGAGAATGAGGAAGAGAAGGGATTTAGGTTTTAGGCTCTTGATACCATGAAAGATGGAATAATTTCCCTTGGGGATTCCTTTCATTATTCACAATATATATAGTTGTACAAAGGTTGATTCCTAATATGGCACGAATCCTAACTTACCTTACAAAGGTTGATTCCTAATATAATTAGAATCCTAAGTTACCTTAAATATACATCTATCATAATTACAAAATATATAGGGAATATTCGGAGAATATTCAATATTCGCTAATATTGTCTCTGCTTTAATTTTGACCGGAAAAAGTTCATTTCATTTTTACTACTCTTTCTTCGATTCAATCATATATATAATGAAATTATAATATATACATATAGTAAATTCATTGTGAACTTAGTCTAAATCATCAAGCCTTCAATAATCATATACTTCTCTGCAGGGGCGGAGCTATAACTCCCACTACTAGAAATAAAGAGTTTTCCCACCGATATTCAGTGAAAAAATTATGCTATAAAATATCACCTCATTTCCACCAAACCAGCTCACTGGGAAATCACTGGAAAAACGCATGGTGTGAAACATGTTCCATTAGAACACTGGGAAACTTTCTAATTTTTTCGTGTGTTCACACTATTATTTAAGTTGTTCCCACCCACATTCAGTGAAAATAGTCATTGAACATTTTTCAGTGGAAAAATAATGATTTTCTAGTAGTGTCCTACTACGGGTTCGGCATAATCCAGTAATCTTGACTCAAATCTTGTATTTGTGTTTAAAAATATTCACTTAATATGTATAAATAATTATCAAGAACTCAAAGTGATTAGCTGTGATTTTAAGAATTTAAAACCCATAAACTCAAAATTCTAGCTTCGCTTTACTTTTTATTGTTGTTGGTTAAATCGTAGTAATCTCTTCCATTGAGTTTTATGCGACATTTGTATTTAGATGTTTGAAGACTATTTTAGATGTATATCATGAGCTTTTAATGGCTTGGAATTATGGAATACATTGCATCATGGAATTTTATTTGAAATTATGCTCAAATAAATTTCATTTGTTTTTTCCAACTCTAGACTAACAAGTAGGCGTGGACAACTTTTTGCGAGAAAACTTGCAAGTACAGTTTGGGGGAGGCGGGCGTAATTTCAACTATGCTATCAAAAGGTAATGAATATGGAATTGAACCAAAGAAATAATTTGGTATTATAGTTTAAGTGTGCTAAACTTGGATCTAGTGACAAATAGTTACATTTAGAAAAAAAGTGTATTTTGTATATACATATTTGAAGTCCATATTCTTAGATAACTTGTACAATATGTGCTCGTTACTTCATCACTACAGAAATGGTCTTTTATTTGATTAATTCCTATTAAAAATCATTTCGGACGGACCTCCACTTAGTTGGGTTGTGCCTATCAGATATGCTTAGCAAATATGGTTGGAATTTGGAAAGTAGTACGTATAAACTATAAATAATACACATATAGTACATTTTTTACTTTAATAAAATATGCATATAGAGTACTAGATAATAAAGAATGAACTTTGGATGTAACTCAATCTCATAAACTAGCTCATTGGTGAGGATTGACCTAACACCATATGAAAACACCAATATTTCCTCATCCCACTGACGTGGGACTCAATAATCGCCTATCCCCATACATCCAGGACTGGATATCTGAAGCGTGGACAGTACAATAAGATGGGGTCTCAACATCGAATGAATAATGAATTAGAATGAATCTGACTCTGATATCATAATAAAACATAACTCAACCCAAAAAACTAGCTCATGATGAGTTGAGGATTGGCATTCCGGACCATATAAAGAGAATAATTTTTTTCATCCCATCGGTGTGAGACTCAATTGACTCCTACTAACACTTTTAAGTCCCAAGTCAAGGGGAAAACAAAAGAAACAAAGAAAATTTGTTTATCTCTAGCTAGAGATGTTATCTAACAAAAGTGAAAGATAAAACGATCTTCGAAGAGTTACAACCAAAGGTGACAAACTTGAAACATGGTCATCGGATAGGTTAAGGTATTAGTTCTTATTATTTTTTAATAATTGATTTAGTAATAATTATGATAATAAAACATGCATGAGTGGAATCAAATCACTCTGGGGACCTTCAAACAGACTCTACATAGAAAGATGCTCTCTAAGGCACTCGTAGTTTGACTGTCCTCTTTTGTATTTTTGTTATTGGCACTATTAATCAATCGTGTACTTGCTGGCTAAATATTAAAATCACATGGATTTCTGACTTAAAAAGATATTGTTCAAGTGTTAGTATATATATGTAATTTATCAGAAGTGGCATACTTGGTCAGATTATTTATGAGCTTATTGCCATAAAGACATATTGGATTCTAAAGATGCACATTTCCTGTTGGATAAGCTTTGTAAGGCATATACATACATGACAGTTTAAAGAGTCGCACAAAAACCAAAGGACAAATAGGGGTGGATGAGGGCGGCTATAGTGTTTTGGTTTTATTAGTTGTTTCACTTTCATTTTATTTAAAATAAATTTACATTTCTTTCGTTATGCTTATAAAATTTATTTCATGTTAAGGTTAAGCGTTTATCATCTTGTCAAAAAATGTAATTGATAGGAAGTAACTTTATTTTTTTAACCAAGTCAATCGAGGAAGTATCATGTTTGATCATGACTCCAATTTGGGTCATCCAATCCCTAACCTATCACATGGAGCTCTGCATTTGAAGGATGTTAGCGTTACCCAAAAACTCCCCCGCCCCTCCCCACCTGCCACATGCAACAAGTTATTCTTGAAAATCGAACTCGTGATCTTGGTTCTGATACCATGCAAGGGCAGATTTATTACCAAAATTATGGTGCATGTGAATGAAAGAAATAATCCCTTGATTATTTTCATTAATGAATGAGTATATATACAATTTAAAATTTCCATAATATGGAAAATCCTATTCCTATTCTACTCCCAAAACCCTATTGTATTTGTACAAGAATTCTACAAGTATGGTAAGTGTACAATGCTAATTAAATACAATAATATATTACCAAAACTACCGTGATATACATGGTCTCCGTATCTCCTTATTTGGCGTGTGTTTCCGTGATATACACGGTATACACAGGGAAGTGTATATACCGTGTATATCACGGGTATATTTATCACCCCCGCAGTCATAGAGGGTGGTCTTCGTACGCTGAGACTATCCCTAAAATCTTTAAATAGAACCGAGGGAAGACCCTTAGTAAAGATGTCTGCAATTTGACACCTGGAAGGGAGATGGCAGACACATACTTGTCCACGATCTACCTTTTCGCGAACAAAGTGGATATCCATCTCGATGTGTTTAGTGTGCTGATGTTGAACCGGATTACCAGAAATATAGACTGCACTAATATTATCACAATAAACCAAGGTAGCTTTCTGAATGGGACAATGAAGTTCTAAGAGAAGATTACGTAACCAACATGATTCAGATACCACATTGGCTATCCCTCTATACTCGACCTCTGCACTAGAGCGTGATAATATAGACTGTCGCTTTGCAGACCATGAGACCAAGTTATTACCAAGAAACATACAATAACCAGACGTGGAACGTTTGGTATTTGGACAACCACCCCAATCAACATTTGTATACGAGACAAGCGTAGAGGTCGATGATGGATATAGATGCAAGCCATAGTCAAGTGTTCCCTGGATGTATCGTATAATGCGTTTGAGCGAATTCATGTGCTCAACCCTAGGATCATGCATAAAAAATACACATGTTGTACGACATACGTAATATCCGGTCTCGTGAAAGTAAGTTACTGAAGAACCCCTGCAAGACTGCGATAGTGGGTAGGATCCTCGTAAGGTGAGTCAGCCGCAACACCCATCTTGGGTTTTGTATCAACTGGAGTGGAAGTAAACTTACACGAGGACATACCAGCCCGCTTAATTATCTCAGCGGCATACTTCTGTTGTGATAAGAATAACACATCTTCATGACGAGTGACATCAATCCCCAAGAAATAACTCAAGGGCCTCAAGTCTTTCATAGCAAACTCAGAACTGAGTAGTGTCATGATAGACTTGCGTAAATCATCAGAAGAAGCGGTCAAAATAATGTCATCCACATATAAGAGAATATAAGTCAGGAAAGTACCACGACGATATATGAACAAAGAATTATCAGACCTGCTGTGGAAAAACCCAAAAGTAGATACATAGTCTGCAAATCGCTTATACCAAGCCCGTGGGGCCTGCTTGAGCCCATACAAAGACTTTCTCAATAAACATACATGATTAGGATATTTGGGGTCTCAAAAACCCAAGGGCTGATGCATGTAGATTGTTTCCTTAAGATCACCATGTAAGAAAATATTCTTTACATCGAGCTGATGAATGGGCCATACCATGGAAAGAGCCATACTGAGAACAGTGCGAATGGTAGTCGGTTTGAACACCGGGCTAAATGTCTCACCATAATCCACGCCAACCTATTGGGTTTTACCATCACCTACGAGACAAGCCTTATGTCTCACAAAAGAACCATCAGAATTATCTTTATGAGTAAAAGTCCACATAGACCGAATAATATTAACAACAGAAGGACGAGAGACCAACTCCCACGTCTTATTTTCAATAAGAGCATCATATTCGTCATTCATAGCCAATTTCCAATTCAGGTTATTTAATGCAGATACTGGGTTACGGGGTAGTGGATATTTAAGAACATTAGAATTAAGATTAAAATGTCTTTTGGTTTAAAAATACCCTGTTGACTACGAGTAGCATGCATGTGTGTCGAGGGAGAATTGAGTGGATTTTGGGAAAAAGTTGGATGAGTGATTGACTGGCCAGCAAGCAATGAAACTGATGGCCCAAAACTAGAAACCGAAGGCTGGACCAGAGCAGAAACTGGGGCAGAAGCTTTCTCGATAGTGGGCTGGGCAATCGGCCCACTAGCAGAAACTGGGCCAGAAGCTTTCTCGATAGTGGGCTGGGCAATCGGCCCACTAGCAGAAACTGGGGCAGAAGCAGTGGGTGGTGGCGGGCCAGCAGGCAGTAGGCCTGCTGGCATTTCGGGGTCACTGGATCGGCCCTTGAAGTGGTGCATAATGTACGGTGAGACCTCGTCATCTAAAAAATTATACGAACTAGGCACGTGACTACTCACTTTGGTAAATGAAAATTGGGTTTCATAAAAAATAAAATGACGACTAATTATGATTTATTAGACGATAAATCAAAACATTTATAACCACGATGGTTACATGGATAACCCAAAAACACACAAGCGGTAGAACGGGCTTGAAGTTTATTAATTGTAGTTGACAAAAATAATGGATAACATAAACACCTAAAGACCCTAAGATGGGAATACGAAGGATTCTTATTATAGATGATTTTAAGAGGAGATGCATATGCCAACCCTTTTGTAGGAAGTATGTTAAGGATATAAGTAGTCATATGTAGAGCATGATGCGAAAACGAAGGGGGTACGGAAGCATAGACCAATAAAGTTAGGACAATATTATTAATGGTATGGATTTTTTATTTGGCTTTCCCATTTTGTGAGGATGTATGAGAACAAGAGAAACGAAAAACTATACCATTAGCATCACAAAATTCCCAAAACAACCCATTATCATATTCTTTGCCATTATCACATTGAATATTTTTGATATCCCATTCGAATTGGGTACAGATGAATGCTCTAAATTTTAAGAATGTGGAAAAAACTTGAGATTTTTCACTAACGGAAAGGTCCATAAAAAATTAGATTAATCATCCAAAAATAGAACATAATAACGATGACCCACAAAACTGAGAACGAGAGAAGTCCATAAATCGCTATGAATAATATCAAAATGCATCAATGTATGAGAAGTAGATGCTACAAATGGTAATCTAACATGTTTTCCTAAAGGACATGAATGACAAATTTGAGTACTACGCGTACCCTTACAAGAAATAAAATTATTTTTATGCAAGGAAGAAACAACGGACGACCCACGGTGACCCAAACGTGCATGCCACAAGGAAGGAGCTAGAGCTGCAAATGTCGATGACATGTATTGACTCGAGAAACTGGTGGCGGGCATGATTGGATAAAGATCTCCCCTACTATTGCATCTCATGAGAGGTATCCCCATTTTGAAATCCTTCACAAAAAATCCAAATTGATCAAAATTAACAGAAACCCAATTATCAGTGGTGAATTTACGGATAGACACCAAATTTTTAATTAAGTTAGGGGTAAGAAGGGTATTTTTCAAAATAAGAGGTGGATGAGGAGGAGCGGG
Source organism: Anisodus tanguticus (assembly GCA_034509755.1). Taxonomy (NCBI): domain Eukaryota; kingdom Viridiplantae; phylum Streptophyta; class Magnoliopsida; order Solanales; family Solanaceae; genus Anisodus; species Anisodus tanguticus. Next base: position 19,448,708 of record CM067549.1, read on the forward strand.
GGAAGACAAAGTTGTATGACCGGAACCAAGAATTGGAATTGAGTTGCCATTACCAACAATAATGCCACAATTTTTGCTCAAATTGAAATAAGAAGAGAGAATACATTGGTCGGACGTCATGTGAGAAGTGGCGCTGGTGTCCATGTACCAATTCGCGTATGGAGGATTTAATCTAAGGGTATGCATAGTGGCCTCAATATCTGTGGGTGTCGGGATCGGATTTGGGCCCGCAACATTGAAGGCCTGCTGGGGCCGAGGCCCAAGCACACCGGCCTGCGGACCCGACCCATATCGCTGCTGGGTGTTGCCTGATGGAACAGAAAAATTGGGCCTGTGACTGGGCTGGACCGAGGCCCAACTGCCTGGGAAATAACTGGGCGGGTAGTAGGCTGGACTAGACTACTGGCCACTGGTCCAGTTCCACTGCTAAGGGGCCCAGGACTGAGACTAGGCGGGTTGGGACCCAGTACTCCGAGGCTGACTGCCGACGTTGCTACTATTCCGTCTGCAGTTGTTGTTGCCGCCACAATTTTTGCCATTATTTTTACAATTTGGACCCTTCTTGCCGCCACCGTTGTTGCGATTTTGGCTAGAATTTTCAACAAAACCGTGTGTGTTATCAGATGAAGTCATCATCGCCATGGAACTTGCGCCGGTAGTCGCCTTTTTTTCCAAGCCGTCTTCTTCTAACGTGAGCATCGAACGTGCTTGATAAAAATGGGGAAGTGGATTACTTTATCGGAGTAGAGTCCCAATTCCATTATAGGCCTCAGATAGGCCTGCAACCATTTGGAGAACAAGACGATTGGTAACAAGTGCTCTAACGTTACGGAGTTTGTCTGCCAATTCCTTGAGCTATTTATAATAAGCTGAAACATTTGGAAATTTTTCCATGCTGACTTGTGAAAATTCTTGCTCAAGAGTGACAACTCGGGAATGTTTGTTAGCCTGGAATATATCACGCAATCTATTCCAGGTAGCCATAGCCGTAGTGTCTGGTTCAATGATCATCTGTAAAAGGTCGGTAGAAATAGTGGAGTAAATCTACTAAAGGACGGTAGCATCAAGAGTGATCCATAGCTGAGGATCCTCCGCGGGTGTAGGGACAGTGGAAGGAATTATGTGATGGAGTACTTGATGTGAGATGACTTGAATTTTGAATAATTCTGTCCACATCGCATATTGGACGTTTTCCATCTCAAGAACAATAAAGATGTGGTTCTTGATGTTCGAAACAGTAAGGGCAGGATGAAGCATGTTCATTGACGTAGACATAACGAAAGAACAATAGGTGAATGAGGGATTTAGAAGAAAATTTGGGAAGAGTGGAGGTATGTGAGACCTAGACTTCTGATACCATTAAATAAATAATCCCTTGATTATTTTCATTAATGATGAGTATATATATACAATTTACAATTTCCAAAATATGGAAAATCCTATTCCTATTCTACTCCCAAAACCCTATTCTATTTGTCCAAGAATTCTACAATTATGGTAAGTGTACAATGCTAATTAAATAAAACAATATATTATCAAAACTATCGTGATATACATGGTCTCCGTATCTCCTTATTTGGCGTGTGTTTCCGTGATATGCACATTATACACAGGGTAGTGTATATACCGTGTATATCACAGATATATTTATTAGTAAATCCTTTGTCTCTCAATTAAATTTGGTATTTTATATACATATTTTTTTAGAATTGATCTAATATTATATGCTATCCTCCATGCTCTAAAAGGACTGAATGATGTACTTGGTTGAATGCTCTACTAAAAGGAATAGGGATGGATTCCCACTTAATACTGTTGGAAATTTGCCTTTGGCGGAGAGATGCGTCCATCCATCTTTGATGAATTAAACACTAGTGTTCCGCATGTTGGAGGCTTTGTTTCTACACACATGCATAATCTACTAAGTGAGTAGATGACCGTAGGGCCAAGAATCGTCAAATTTCGTTAAGAAATGAAAGAGATATTGGTCCACGAAGTAAGGTGTTTGAGGCATGGAAATATGGTGTGGGACAAATCTACCACATCGGTGGGAATAGGAAGAATTGCTCTCTATATAAGTCTCTAATGTGGTAAAGGGTTTGGGACCCCAAGGGGTATCACATGTGTTTAAATGAGGGAGGACCTAGATGTGCTTGGGTTCAAGGCTAAGCCCACACGTGCGCCGCCCGCCCGTCACGTCCGATCTGGTCCGGTCTCGGGCTCGGGCTCGGGTCGTGGGCTGTGGGGACTTTCTGATATTATCTTTTTGGACCCCAAATTGCTTAATATTTACAGTTTAGTCCCTAGAGTTTTTGGAAAGTTGATTTTGGGAAAGACGGAAGGCAGAAACTTTCTGCCTACCGTTTGGACTGCTTTTTGGAGCATTAACACATTACTTGGCTGTTAGCTACTCCATAAAAAACCCTCCTTCATGACCATAAATCAGCCTCTTCAATGGCCTTAAACCTGCCACACTAATGGCCTTAAACCTGCCATTAATAGCCCTCACTAATGGCTATTAACAGCCTTGTTTGTGGCTGTTGGGCAGCCTCCTCCTTGCTATATATTGAGCTGTTTTGGCTCAATTGTGAAGCACACATACGTGACTGAAAGTCAGCACATAACAGTGAGCAAACAGACAGAAAATAGAACAAAACGCAGCTCAAAACAGTGAGCAAACAGTCAGTGAAAAACACTGCAAAAACAGTGAGCAAAGACCCTCATATACACATGATATACACAACAGAGACACACTATATACACAGAGACAAAACAGAAGAGTAAACAGAAACTCTTCCTTTCTTTTCCATATCTTCAGCAAGTCGATTCATATTTGTTTTCTTCGCCAGGCTCAACCTATTGGCTTTGTAGCGTTGAGATTAAAGTGTTGTTTTATTTTGGGAGACTATTGCCCGCTAACGTAAAAGCATTTATACGGGGCAATCTTGTCTTAAGGACAGAGGGCAATCACTCGACTCAACACACAACGTTGTAACCATCCAGATTTAGTTGTTTCTTGATTTCAGGTCATCAAGATTCAAGACACAACAAGCTTGCGGCAGTTTTGAAGATTGACCATTTATTTATCCTTTCGAACACTTGTAATAGTTATTTACTTCCCGTACTACTTTATAAAGTACAATAGAGTACCAACAAATACTTCCTTTCTCTTTTTTAAAAATGATGCACCCATATTCTAGAAATACTATATCCTCCTATGGACTACCATACACTTAATATGATCAAGGTCAAGCGCTTAAGTACCAGCATGTCAAACTATAGCAAAGACGCAAATTTTATTTATGGCTTATTAACTTCCAAGATGGAGTAATTTTTATCTTTAACGCTATAAGTATGGGTACAAGTAAATATAGTATTATTAATCACTTCAGCTCTATCGATTCATTAAAAGGGTTGTTATAAAAGTTGGAATATTGTTGATGTTTGAAGATGTATATCTTTGTGTAAGAACCCAACCCAAAACCTAGCCTACCTAAATTATTTCGTCCACCAAAAAAGTATAATCTGAAAAGAAATCTTCTGCTCTAATTTTATTCTTGCAATCAACACGTACTAGGACATCCATGAAGTTCCCTCCATTTTTCTCAACCTAAAAAACTTTTAAGGGAAAGATAGCAAACATAATTGCATAATGAGGGATCAAATTATACATATGCTTTAACTTGCCAACCTTCACATATTTGTTTTTTGTTGCCAACCTTAACATATTGAGCCTATATATGTGTTTATTATGGATTATGGACTCTATTAACACTAAAGGATAAAAAGTTATTTGCTTATACCAAACAAATAGATGCATGTTATCATAAACATATTCGCTCGGAAATACGAAGGGACCTTCGTCAAGTTATGAAGAATGTTTCTTGTATATACCCTATTATTCATCATCAACGGGATTCAATATTTCAGTACTTTCAGAAATTTGTTGCTTAGATCATTATCCATTTCATCTTTGGTCAAAATAAAAAAAATTGAATGTTTCTTTGGATATTTGACTGATTGAGAATTATAGTCAACGTATGATCCTTGTTTTCTTGATCTTTTGACCAGCATGTTTCCTATATTTAAGGCTCAAAAAAAGATTTCTTAATTATGCCTAAAATACGTCATTTATTTGCAGGGATTAGGGAGCAATTCTGAGGAATTTTGGTCTGCTAATCCCACGTGACTTTTCGTTTACCAAACGTTTTTTTCTTCTTCTAAATTTTGCGAAGAGCTTAAACATGTTATAGGATATTTCATTTTTATTTAGGTGTGAGTTTGTCGAATTAAATGTTGGTAGTCTTCCCACTAGTTTGTATTTAAAAAGGCGTCAAATCCCACCAATTAGTTGTGCCATTATTGTATATTTGTATGTAATGTATGCGTAACATCCCCTACTTTCGGGCGTTGGTTTGAATAGCTAGATGTATGCAAGTAGACCCGAGCATTAAAAGATTCGTGTCATATTCACGTATGCAAATAAAGAGCTTAGTATATAAAAGGATGCGGTCCCGAAATAATTTAGGACTTAATAAGTGTGACGAAGGGAATTGAAAATAATATTTGGTGTGTGTCAAGAGGCTATGGACTAGCGCTATACCACATGATCATAATAGTAGAGTACATGAAGTGTGCTAAAAAGTGATTTATTATTAAAGTGATTTGAGAACAAGGGATTAATTATGGGATAAGTTTAATTATAAGGAGACAAGGAATTTATTAAATGATAAGTATTGAGTCGATAAGTGGCAGCCAAATATAGATAGTTAGGCATGCAAGGAGGATGTGGCAATACTTATATTGGTGTCCCAAGACGTTATCCAAAAGGAAGCCACATATAAAGGAAAATTTATCCATTAAATTCTCTTTATCTTAATGTTGAAATTCCAATTTTACGATACATATAAGTATGCTGCAAATGGATGTTGGAGGCAACACGTACTACTCATTAATTATGCAGTAACATGCATTTACATTTTAAGGATAAATGTACTCCCAACTTCTTTATTAAAATTTGTACGTGTACAACACCTACTTCTTTTAGAAGGAGCAACGTTGTTTTCCTCTTTGGTAATAGTAGCAGCAATATACACGTAAGATACATATGCAAGCAAAATATACAGAGAGCAATATAGAGGTTTTGCTCATTACTTCAATCTCGTTGTTCCGTTTTTATCGCGTTATTGAAATTCGGGCTTTCTTAGAAGTGAGGTAAGGTGGAAGAAGAGGGGTCCTTGGCAAATAATGTTGAGGTGCTAGATGAGTTGTATTGATTGAGTTGTTAAGAAGACCAATAAAGGTATGTTAAGGAAAATCCTTTCTTCTTTTGGCATGTTCCATGTAACGAAACGTAAAGGTAATATTGTCCCATAAATGATTCTACTCTTAGTAGTTAAGAATGTTCATGTTATTCATTCCTATGTTCAAAGCATGTCTAAATATGTTCCTAACTCCTTATTGAGTTATATGAAAAAAATATTAGTATTCATAATGTTAATCGGAGGTGAAGCGACCTTACGTTACTCCGATAGACTCAAAGTGTCTTGTTATCATTCATGCATTATATTCATGTATATACTTTGACCTCAAATGCGTTATATACGCACTACCACCTGATCATTTGGTATATGATGATGATTATGCCCACAGAGGCTGAAATGATATGATGGGATACGACGTTATATACGCATATATATATATATATATATATATATATATATATATATATATGTATGACCGCATTGTGCATGACATTTAGGCATATTATGGCCCTCAGAGGCATTCTGCACAGGTATAACACTTAGGCATAGTATTGCCCTCAGAGGCATTCTCTACTGGTTGGTTGTTTCTTGTCTCATGTTACTTTCAGGTCTCTATTATGATATTCTACATGCCTGACATACTCGGTATATCAGTTGTACTGACGTCCCTTTTGTCGGGGGATGCTACGTTTCATGCCCGCAGGCTTAGGTAGACAGGGTGACGGTCCGCACTAGTAGGTTGCTGGTTTAACTGATATTAGAGCATTCTACTTGTTCCAGAGTGGCAGTCTAGTCGTGGTACAATATATATGATATGCATAGGGGTATGGTGGGGCCCTGTCCCGACCTTGTGAGGTTACGTTCTCTTTAGAGGTTTGTCGACAGTTGTCTTGTGTATAGTAGTCATGTATGGCCTTGGTGACCTTAGTCTGTGTATATACATAAGTTGGGTTCTTCTGTTTGCAGGATTTTACGTAGCTCCTTTCCAGTTTATCATTTCTATGTGTCAGTAGGGTACTTTGTGACGGCCCTTGAGGCCCATGATTAATTATGGTTGGATGTTAAATGTATGATTAGTGGTACTCGACAAGTAAGGCCCGGGTGCCCGTCATGGCCATCCGGTTTGGGTCGTGACAAACTTGGTATCAGAGCAAGTCTGTCATAGGGAGTCTACAAGCTGTGTCTAGTAAGTTTTGTTTATGGGTGTATTGTGCACCACACTTATAGACAGGAGGCTACAGAGCATTTAGGATGATGGTTACCTTTCTTCTTGATCTAGCTATAGAGCTGAGTTGTAATAATTCTCTCTGTAAACCTTATCATGTTTATGATTACATCAATGCCTTTTTCCAATATGGCTATGATTAGCAGGGAGATTGAGGTTGGATTGTGTGTAAATGCGAGTAGTATGCTCTATTGAGATAGATTCGTCAGAGGATATGAGTAAGTTGCTTTCCCAGATATCGATGAATCTAGTAGTACCAGAAGAGTTGAGGGAAGCTCATGTATCATCAGTCCTACCACCGGCTCCGTATGATTAGATGTAAGGAGCGCGATGCAAGTATTGAATCAATTGATTGCCTCCCATGAATGACTTCATCCTAGAGCATCTGATAGAGATAGGCCCATTAGCGGTCAGGGAGCTCATAACGTAGGGAGTTTATTAGTCAGGGATCGATGATATTTAAAGGATTCAAAAATGCCAATATCTTAGGGTCAAAGTTGTAAAGGTCAAATGAGACCGTCCCGACCATCTTGTAGTCAGTATGGTCGAGCGCATACCAGATTATGCCGTAAAGGTACAGGGGTTTGGTTTAGTGTGGCAGCCATGGCCACAACGTTCCGAAGTGTTCCAAGTGGATGTGCAAAGGTAAGGATAAGATGATTATAAACTGTACAGATAAAAAGAAGAAGACATCATGGGAAGATTTAGTAGGTTATGGAAATCTAACCGTTTTACAGTGACTCTTCCTGATTAGAATGAGGGAATATGTTATGTGCGTAAGACCTAAATTGTAACGTCTTACCTAGAATAGATTACGAATTTTCCCATGATATCATTAACTAGAATGGATTGCCACAATCGAATCATGTGTAGAATGACTACAGTAAAGTTAAGAAGATCAAGTAAAGTGACGTACCCAGAATAGTGACTCAAGCCATATATAAGGATCGAGTTATCCATGGTAGTAGAAAGGGACATAAGCCTCTCGTCCATGTGTAAAGGGACATATCGCGTATTATTGAGAATTACATATATCAATGTTAGTAAGATAAGGCATGCTATAGGTATTGGACTAGTAAGGTCTTTGGCTTCATTGTGCAGCATGTTATAATTCTAAATAACCTCTGGATAACAATAGCTTGTTAGGGGAAATTGAGGACGAGAACTATGGAACAATCGAAGAACGGTTGTAAGAAACATAGAAATAGTTAATAAGTATGGATGGAATGGTATGATCAAGTATTAAGGAAGAAATGTTGTAAGCTTGCATAGTGCTCTTCCTATTTGTTTTATGGGCTTTCTTCTGCCGAACCGAATGAAGACTGTTTCTCGTACCTCTTTTCATTCAATGATGAGTAGAAGGAAGGATTATGACAAGAAGGATAAAGGTGAATGAGATTATGGTTATGCAGGTTTCACAAAGCTATGAATACTCCAGAACAACGTAAGGACCAACGATAAATGAGGGACAGTAAGAACTCTGCGGCCAAAGGTGATGAACCTCTGATGTTCAGGAAGATAGTATGAGAAATACTATGAGATAAGAGACCCCCAAGATAATTTGAAATGAAAATGTAAAGGTAAGACGAATGTGCACTCGGTCAATGGGAGACCCAATAATGATAAGATAAGAAAGCTTGACAAGTCATTGGATCATGTAACATTGTGAATTGGATTTAAACATACGAAGCATCAATCCTACAACATATGCAATCATACCTCTCAGAAAGTGTGTAAACGGAAGTAACAATGAGTAAAGCTCGAGATTAGCACCTAAACAGGTGAAAAGGGTCCAATGACGCCTATGGATACAAGGTAGACATTAAAGATATATGTCAAGAGATAATGACATTATAATGAAGATAAAATGTCAGGAAAATACAGATGTCTATGAGCATTTTTTTGAACTGAGCAAAGGTTGTATGAGATGGATAAAGTAATGGGTTTAAAACTTAACGAGATCAAGGAAATCTTTTCCCAAAGTGCAATTGACAGAAAGTCTTAGCCATGAGGCAAGGGAAGGAATTCGAATTTAAATATAATGACCAATTTTGGATATAGTAGATCAATGTCATGTAATGCAAAATCTTCAGAATCTTCCACGTACTGAATGAGGGAATAAGTTAACAACCCATCTTTTAAGAAGTAGTAATGCTAAGGATTGGAATCAGGAGCAATGTTTTGAGATTACGTACATATAACAAAATATTTCGGAATTAAGAAGAGTACAAAAAGTAAAAAAATGAGTGAATAAGTGTCAAAAGAAGTAAAGAAAGGAAGTTGTTTATAATTACGAGTAGTGAGATAGTGCAAAAAAATAGATTCCTTTCTGACCATGAATGAGAGTTAACTGCGATGATACACACACTTCAGATTTGATAACATTGTCCATAAAGTTTTAATGATTGAGATACTACAAATATAAAAGTTTTCAGCACGCCCAATTAATAAACAAATCTAAATAGACAATAGAATCATTCACCCACAAGCGGCTTGCCTAATGTAAGGACTAAGGAGAGAAGTTGATCTGAGGGAAATGCATCAGTTAGCTAAGTGGGAGTCCAATTGGAGGATTCAAATAGTGATAGCTCTATGACTCAGAATAAAGCAGGGTCATCCCTCATACTGGAAAAAAAGGGAAGGAACATTATGATGAAGATCCCATTTTTAGGGAAGATCAGGAAGGATATTTAACAAAAAGAGAACTGAAACCTTTCGAGTATAATGGGAGAGTGACCTTCAAATGGAAGGTCCATTTGTGTATTCCCAGTGTAGCAGGATTACGAGACAAGATTATGACGGAGGTTCATTGCTCACAATATTCCTTTCACCCTGGATCTACTAAGATGTATCATGATCTCAAAGGTATGTATTGGTGGAACGACATGAAGAGGAACATTGCGGAGTTGCTAGTTCAGTGTCTTAATTGTCAGTAAGTAAAAGTAGAGCACCAAAAGCCCGTCGGCGTGACTTAGAACATTGAGGTCTCGATATGAGAGTAGGAAATGATTAATATGGATTTCATTATGGGTTTACCTCACCCTTATCATAAGTTTGATTCTATTCGGGTGATTGTTGATAGACTGAAAAAATCAGCTCAATTCCTGGCGGTCAAAACTACCTATACAGCCGAGGACTACGCAAAGTTGTATGTTAAAGAGATTGTTCGCCTTTATGGTATGCCTAGTTCTATTATATCTGACCGAGATGCATAGTTCACAGCTAAATTATGGATATCATTTCAAAAAAGTTTGGGCACTCAAGTTAATCTTAGCATAACTTTTCACCCTTAGACAGACGGGTAGGCCGAGCGTAAGATTCAGACGCTCAATGATATTTTACGAGCTTGTGTATTAGACTTCAAGAGAAGTTGGGGTGATCATCTATTCCTTATTGAATATGCGTACATTAACAGTTATCATGCTAGTATCAAAATGTCCCCATATAAAGCTTTGTAGGGCGGAAAAGTAGATCTCCTATAGGATGGTTCGAAGTAGGCAACTCAGAATTATTTGGGCCTGATGTAGTGCACCAAGCCATAGAGAATGTGAAGCTTACCCCAAGAATGACTGTTAACCGCTCAGAGTCGTCAAAAATCATATTCAGATGTGCAACGGCGGGGCTTATAATTCCAAGTGGATTATTAGGTCTTCTTGAAGATTCTCCTATGAAGGGTGTAATGAGATTTGGGAAAAAAAAGGGAAAGTTCAGTCCAAGGTACATTGGGCCATATCGCATAATTCGACGAATAGGCCAAATGGCTTATAAATTGGACTTGCCTTCAGAGTTAAAGTTTGTTCATCTAGTTTTCCATGTTTCTATGTTGAGAGCGTGTATTGGAGATCCTTCCCAAATTGTGTCAATTGATGATGTGACGGTTACAGAGGACTTATCATACGAAGAGGTGTCTATTGCTATCGTAGATTGATAAGTCCGCAAGTTGAGGACTAAAGAAATAGCCTCCGTGAAAGTCCTATGGCGGAACAAGAATGTAGAAGAAATATATCACCCCAACATTTGAGGATGAATGTTTCTAAGGGGGAAAGGATGTAACACCCCGTACTTTCGGGCGATGATTTGAATAGCTAGACGTATGTAAGTAGACCCGAGCCTTAAAAGATTCGTTTCATATTCATGTATGCAAATAGAGAGCTTAGTATATAAAAGGATGCGGTCCCGAAATAATTTAGGACTTAATAAGTGTGACGATAGGAATTGAAAATAATATTTGGTGAGTGTCAAAAGGCTATGGACTAGTGCTATACAACATGATTATATTAGTAGAGTACATGAAGTGTGCTAAAACGTGATTTATTATTAAAGTGATTTGAGAACAAGGGATTAATTATGGAATAAGTTTAATTATAGGGAAGACAAGGAATTTATTAAATGATATGTATTGGGTTGATAAGTGGCAGTAGGTGGCAGCCAAATATAGATAGTTAGGCATGCAAGGAGGATGTGGCAATACTTATATTGGTGTCCCAATATGTTATCCAAAACGAAGCCACATGTAAAGGAGAATTTATCCATTAAATTCTCTTTATCTTAATGTTGAGATTCCAATTTTAGGATACATATAAATATGCTGCAAATGGATGTTGGAGGCAGCACGTACTACTCATTACATATGCAGTAACATGCATTTACATTTTAAGGATAAATGTACTCCCAACTTCTTTATTAAAATTTTGTACGTGTACAACACCTACTTTTTTTAGAAGGAGCAACATTGTTTTCCTCTATGGTAACAGTAGCAACAATATACACGTAAAGATACATATGCAAGCAAAATATACAGAGAGCAATATATAGGTTTTGCTCATTACTTCGATCTTGTTGTTCCATTTTTATCGCGTTATTGAAATCCGGGCTTTCTTAGACGTGAGGTAAGGTGGAAGAAGAGGGTTTCTTGGCAAATAAGGTTGAGGTGCTAGATGAGCTGCATTGATTGGGTTGTTAAGAAGACCAATAAAGGTATATAAGGCAATTCCTTTATTCTTTTGGCATGTTCCATGTAACGAAATGTAAATGTAATATTGTCCCATAAATGATTCTACTCTTAATAGTTAAGGATGTTCATGTTATTGATTCCTATCTTCAAAGCATGTCTAAATATGTTCCTAACGCCTTATTGAGGTAGATGGAAAAGATGTTAGTATTCATAATGTTAATCGGAGGTGAAGCGATCTTACGTTACTCCGATAGACTCAGAGTGTCTGGTTATCATTCATGCATTATATTCCACTACAAGAAAAAGGACCTACGGTGACAGTCAGAGTGTGACAGTTTTTCCCTTGACTTCTTGGTTAACAGACACTTATGATATCTGTGTTACAGGTATTTAAACTGTCATAAAATTATGACTGTCATATGATGGATCACAGGTTGACCCATTTTTTTTAGTTGACCTGACCCAACACGTAAAAACTGGCCCATACCCGATTTATGCTAAGTAAAACCCATCGATTAGGTCGAACTTCCAGAGCTTTCTTCTTCATTCCATCTGCTAACCCATCGATAACATTCCTTTATTCATCGTTCCATCTGAGCTGCTAGCCTATCGATTTCGTTCCATCTGAGCTTTCTTGCATGTCATCGTTTCGTTCTGAGTTGCTAACCTAACATTCTTCGCCTGTCGTTTTCAACCCACGTGTTAGGGTATTGAAGCTTGCTAAGAAAAATCATTGTGTGCACAAGAAGATTACATTGAAGTTAAATATCAGTTTTTATCAAGTCTAAATTCGTTCTTAGCTGTTGCAAACCGAAATCTGAGCCCTAAAATCATTTTGACCCCTACAATCATTCTGAGCTCTAAAATCAGTGTTGGAAATTTAGAAGTTGCTTTGCTAGTTTCGTTGCTGAGCTACAATATGTATACTTTTAAATAAAAAAATCTGTATTGGTATATTTTTTTTAAATGTTTTTGAATGATATGTGTGCATGCCTTTTGTTGTGTGTCAGGTGTTGTTCTTATAACTGTTCATTGATGGATAAGTCTTGGATGTCATGTTCTCGATTATCACATGAATATGATAAAGGGGTTAAGAAATTTTTGCAATTTGCTGTAGCCAATGCTGTAGACAGTAGTGTGATTAGGTGTCCTTGCACTCAATGTGAGAATTTATCTTTTCACTCAGTGAAAGTTGTATCTGAACATTTGTTCTTTCATGGGATAGATAGTGAATATAAAACCTGGTTTTGGCATGGGGAAAGGTCTAGAAACACGAACTCTAGAATAGGTGACCAGTTTGAGTCTAACTTTTGCCGATTGCACTAAGGAGTTTGAAGAATAAGCATGTTAAAAAAACAGTCATGAGGTTATGTTTTTTTTAATGCTTTATGTGCAAAAGTTGTTGATGTCACAACATTGGATCAGTTAGAGAATGATCTTGTAGTAACTTTGTATTTGCTAGAAAAATATTTTCCTCCATCTTTCTTCGATATAATGGTCCATTTAACTGTGCACTTGGTGAGTGAGGTGAGACAATGTGGGCCTGTTTTTCTTCATTGGATGTATCCCTTCGAGAGAAATATGAAAACCTTGAAGAGTTATGTGAGGAATCATAATTGTCCAGAAGGTTGTATTGATGAGAGTTATATTGCTGAGGAAGGCTTAGAATTTTGTTCCACATACATGTCAGATATGAAAACAGTTGGTGTACCGGAAGGACACATGCAGAGTATATCAATTGAAAAATCAACTGGTGGACTAGAAATAATCCAGCCTGATTCAGCTTTGTTGTTCGACCCCACTTGTGTATTTTGGAGAATATAGTTGAAATTCAACCGTTTATTGGGTAATTTATTATGTCTTATTGCTTGCTTTTATAAACATTATCACTGAAATTTGTTATGTTCATTTAATGGGGATGTGAGCATTTTGAGTTCATAAGATTAAAGCATTCAAAGAGATCTGAGCAGTGATGTAAGACCGAACACAACAAACAATTTGCTGCTTGGCTCAAGAATAAGGTTAAAATATATCATAATCATATAGTTACATTATGATTCTCATTTTTATTTTAGTCTATATGTTATTGATTATGAATTGCTTTCTTAGGTTTATAAATTAATACGCAATGTTGTTGAAGTTTCAGAAACTTTGCGTTGGTTGTCTCATGGTCCTTCTCCCATTGTTTACAAATATTCTGGATATGATGTGAATGGATATCATTTTCAAACATGTGAGCAAGACGCAATTCAAAAGACTCATAATAATGGTGTAACTATTATTGCTTCAACCATGCAAGTTGCTAATTCTAAGGATCAAAATCCTAAAACTTGTGACATGGCATTTTATGGAGTTATAGATCAGATTTGGGATATCAATTACAATATGTTTAGAGTTGCAGTTTTCAAGTGTGATTGGGTAGACAATACTGGTGGTGTCATATTAAAAGATGAGCTTGGATGCACACTTGTAAATCTCAAACGATTAGGCCATAAGTCAGAACCATTCATTTTGGCTTCGCAGGCAACACAAGTGTTTTACGTATCTGATCCAAGTGCTGAAAAGTGGTCCGTAGTGTATCGTATGCTGAATAAAGGTACTGATGATGATATAGACAATGTGATGGATTAGGCTCCCATTGCAAATGAATTACCGGTGAATGGTGATGAAGACTTTGGTGTATACATAGGAGATGGAAAAGATGGAATTTGGGTGTAATTAGTTGTGCATGTTTCGATGTAAGTTTATTAAGTTTTTGATATTTTGACTTGGTTATGATCAATTATGAATCATATTTGCTGTTTTGACTTGATTATGATCAATTACGAATCATTTTTGTTGTTTTGACTTGATTATGATAAATTATAAATCATTTTTGCTGTTTTGACATGGATAAGAAGAAGAGTAAAAAGGAAGATACATATTGTAACAATGATGATGACCAATTGTCAGATGGTGTATCTGATGAAAATGAAGAGCATGATGATGCTCCAGTGCAATGCAAACTTAAACCCATTCCAAATTTTCCTGGTGGAGAAAATTCAGAAAAATACGAAGATGATGGAGAAGATACAAGTGATAGAGACAAACCAGAGGATAACATCCATAGTAGAGGTGCTTCTATTGGACATAAATAGAATATGAAAAGAAAAAGATGTGGAAGAATTATGGTTAAGTACAATAAGTTGGGGATTCCAATAGGCGAATCAGGCAATGATTTATGCACTCATTTAGGAGTTTTGACCCTCACAACAGTGTCTATAATTCATGATGATTGGCGGTTGGTTCCGAAAGAATTAAAAGACAGGCTTTGGGATATATGTTAAGGTAAGTTCATAATGTGTCTGATTACTTGTATCTCTCCTTCCCTTCACCTTATTGCGTCTGATGGGCTGATTATAGAAACCGGTGATTGGTGACTGATAAGGGGCTGAAAATTTTGTGTAAATGTCATTGCAGGTACATTTTGTGGTTCATCCATGAAGTAAGAAGCAGATTCTACAGGGAATTGGACATATGTTCCGAAACTTCAAATACAGACTGACAAAAAAATATGTTGTCCAACGTGTAAATTATCGTGAGTTGTTGTACACTCCTCCAGTTGAACACAAACATATTATCAAATCTGATTGGGAGAAGTTTGTGAAGTCTCGTCTTTCTGAAGACTTCCTGGTGAGTAAATGAAAAAAATTAAATAACTCCTTTCAAATGTAGTTCAATAAATGAAAAAAATAATTCTTTTCAAATGTTCTTTAATCAGAAAAATGTAAAGTTGCAAAAGTAAGGAGGGCAAAGAATAATTCGAATCATCGCTTGAGCAGAGCAGGATATACGGGGCTTATAGAAAAAATTGTAAGTTCTATATTTTGTTTTAATGTAGAAAAATGAGCTTGAATTTAAACCATATGAGTTTTTTTTGTTTAATATATACTGCTCTGCATCCGACATTTCATAGAAGGAGATTGATAGGAGTGAGATTTGGAAGCAAGCTCGGATGATGAGAGATGGTAAATTTAACCCGGAAGTGGAAGTTATTGTCTACGAAATTGTAAGCTTTCAATTATAAGAATATAGAATCCCTTAATTGACAAATATAACATTATTCATGAAATGTCTCACCTGAATTCTATCTTACATTATTGTATTAACAGGAAAGGATTAGAAAGGATGTCGAAGAGGGTAAACTCAAGCTTCGTGGAAAGAACGACATACTTTCAAGAGCTATGAAAAAGATTCCAAAAAATGGTCATATGCAAGGGACAAGTAAATTTTATACTGCTACTTTGTACTTTCATACATATGATGGATCTGTGGAGACTGGAAGCAATAAGAGATTAGAGCAGCGACTGTTAAACGTTGAGAGTGAGTTAGAGGAACTGAGGGGCCAAGTTAAAGCAGGAATTGTTAAACATCAGACATGGCCAGTTGTTCCTATGAACCTCCAGTTGATGACAATGATGAAAAAGATGACGTTGGTGGCCAGGAAAGATCACCAAAGAAAGATCAAATGCTTGTCGTTGATGAAGTGCATCAACTTACCACCAAGAAACAGTTGGAGTTTGATGATGGTGATATGGTGGTATCAGACAAATGTTTTAGAAAATAAGAAGAAGAAAGGGAAAAAGAAAATTGGAAATCTTCCACAGCCAATGAGAAAAACACGGCATTCAAGAGTGCAAAAACGAGAACATAATGGAGTTCTTTCCCTTTTTGGGGATATTGTGGATATGAGGTTGCCAACAGACTATTCTATGTCATACCATGTGGATGATTCTATTTTTGAGACCACAAACTCTGTCAAAGCTCATATTGGCAAGGCCGAATGCGAGAGATTACTCAAAATGGATTGG